>NW_017547145.1:2000690-2077309 GCF_001854935.1 Bemisia tabaci | reverse complement strand
CTATGATTATCTAAAAGAACAGGAATTGTAAATTCTCTGCCTTCTTTCTTAAATGTATTATAACATAAAGGTTTTTAGTTTAATGGTTTTGCATTCTTCCTTTCACCCTCATTCACACTCCATTCACACTCTCACTCATACCTTACAGACTACTTAAATCTTGATGGGAGTTCAAAGGTCTCCCACCTTTTTAACCTTTTCAAATTGGTTATGAAGACATAAAGAGGACAATATATATTTGAATCTCAAGTTTTTAACAGTATACCTAAGTGTGAAATTAGTCCTTGCACGTCATTAGAATGACTTATCATTACACCAAAAATTCTATGATTTTGACTCAATTTAAATGAGGTCCTCACAAACCTGCCGTGATAGCGAAGAGAGCAGTAAGTATATTCTGGGTCGAATCTCGAGACCATTGGCGTGGCGTGCTTTGCGATATATCTATCGATCTGCCATTTAAACCTACGGAAAATGATCGATAAAGAGGGTATTCGCAACGTGCACCTTAATAATCGATTCTTCACCATAGCTTTAAATGGGAAAATATCGATAATCGATCATTCACGCCCCGCCACTGCTCGAGACACTTAAAGCATGTGCTGATCATGGCTCATACAGAAATGTACTTACTGCTCTCTTCACTATCACGACAGAAGCGTAGTCCCTACTTTGAAATATCCAAAAATGTAAGCATGTTTAATAAAGTTCTTAATTTAAGTTTTACACTATGACGTATTTCAAATTTTGAAAATTATTGCTTTTATTTTAACTTAAAATTTTGATAAATTTAAAAGTTTATGGGGCATTTCTAAAAAAAGGAGCTATTTGAAGGACCCACCGTGCATATCGACACCATATCGAAAGTGAGCTAGTGAAAATGAGTATTTCGGTTTCCGAAGTCGCAGCCTTCCAGTTATAGTTGATTTTTCGAATGGAAAAATACCCAACGCCAATTCTTGAAGACTTTCCTGTTATATTTTCTCTTTGTGGAGAATATGCTGTGAAAATTTGAAGGAGTATAGTGTCGGTCCATCCGTCTGAAAATAGGGGATCAAAGATTTTAAAGCACCCCAAACAAGGAGTGCGTTCGACATGCCAATCGGCCTGACTTCAGCTGAAAGTAATCTAGTCATTTTTTTAAAGTTAGAAACACCAAATTATGAGTGATTTTGAGCTTAATTAATAAATTTCTACCCGCTGTTAAAAAATAACTGATCTCATTAAAAAGGATTCAAAATAAATAATCTTAAACATGGGCTGAAAGCTCTATTTTCTCCCAATTAGTTTTATTTTTCATTTTTTAGTCTCATGGAGGAGAAAACTCCTAACATCGAGAAGTGGCGAAAAATTGTGATTTCAAGATCTACTACTGAAACCCCTTGCAAACTGAGCGTAAGTGGAGGCTCGTGAATTCAAAGCATTTTTGCTTAATTAACTTTCCAATCATAGCTCTATATTCCATCAGTAAGTAATTAAAAATTTGTTTGAAGACATAGTCACAAAGTTATACCTATGTATAAACAAACAACTGGCCCATAAAAATTCGTCCCTACTGGATTTAATATGATACTCAAAGAACTAGTATCAATCAGAATCAGATCGAGCAGGATCTGTGCCATCGCTGCGTCCTGACCCGCGAGTTCTAGTGTATGTTTCGCCTTCATTTTTGTGGCAGCAACCCAACGTACTCCAACGCAGCAGAAGCGACCAGTTTCACACTCGTAGCGCCCTCTGCCGATTTCTCGTGTAATCCCTACGGCAAGAGAGAGAAAGAGTGAAGCGCTGAGCTATGCATGTGAGAGAGAAGGATATAGTGCCAAGCCTTGACCAAGTTTCGTAACGTTCCGTCTATCTCTCTCTTCCTGATTATTTCACAGCGAATCCCAGGGTGTCTATCCTTCTCTTATCGCCTTTGTTGACTGTTCGCGCGTCGAAAGCCTGAAAATGTAGAAAGCAGATATTAGTTTTAAGTTTTAAAATTTCCTGAGCTTTCGTGTGATTTTATACGGTTTTGTGGTGCTTTCTATTGTTCGTGATATTTTGTTTTATACAAGCTCACCCCTTTCCCGGCGCCTTTATGCACCAGTTCCCTGGGGTAGCTTCCACCTGTGACCCTCTTGTGTACCCTTCCTTTATCCACTGGGTTCTCTCTGAAAGTATCTGCTTTCTCGCGAGTTTTTCGGTTTCTACAGTGCTCAATTCGGTTTAGTGTGTGTTATGCAACCGTGAATACCTTTGTGTTTCAAATCGGCCAACAATGGAATAACTTCACCCCCCTGTAAGTACTTAACTCATTGAGAGTCTTATTACACTTGAACTTTAGGCTTACGATGCAGAGTTTTTCTTCAAATACTATTCAATATCCGGTTGAACATACTTACATACGAGTATCTCCATGTAAAATAGTCGATTTTATGCTCCCTGTCTTTATACGTCTCTACGAACAAGTATAAACACAGTCATAACCTCAATTGCATCTAGCTACGTAGCGGAATGCATCTTGCTCTCTTAAGTTCCGCACTGTTGTTCCTCTTTTAGTATGAGAGTTTTCAGTGATCTCCTGAAGTTGTAATGAGATTTATTTGAGGTTAAAACATGGACCACAGGGCTCAAAAGCTCTGCTTCCTTTGAGCATGTCCCTGGTGCATGCCCAGTTGGGTGCACACTTCAGGACATGCTCAAGTTCAGAGCTCTCTGTGAGCCTGCTCATTCCAATCTCTATTTTTCCCTCGTTTTCAAGATGTAAACTTAGGGTATGCGTTGTTTTATCTGAAAGTAAATACCATTTGTTGACAAGATTTCTCTTGTATCAGAAAAATCACTTGCGAATATCAAGACTCTTGTGGTCAGACATTCTCATTAATATCAGCAATGTAGAGCTTGTGTATCGTATGTTGAGACAAATGTCACAGTATTGTTTATGTCACCATTCACCAGAGGTGCCACCTGACTGCATGTATTAACCTGCTGAGTGGTGCGAATTCAGAGCTAACCGGAGATTGACGTTTGTCTCAACATACGATGCGTGAGCTCTATGTGCTGAGAGTTGCAGCTACAGTTGTATGGCAGATTCAAATCCTGTCTGGGTAGCTACAGGTGTTCAAATAATGGCATCCTGAGAGCTTAATTATAGGCTGTTGACGGAAGAGAAAAGTTAATTCTCAACCAAGTTCAGCACCTACTCACAGTAAATGTGTTGTGGTCAAAATCTGTGTTCAATCGACATCTCATTTAAACCTCGAAGGAAGAGGAAATATCCATAAACAGTACTTATTTGAAACACATACCGGCCACACAGCAATTTGCCGGTAAGAAATTGCCTTTGGCCACTAAGACATGAAACTAGCGGCTAAGCCATAGCCGCCAAGAAAATTGTTGTTAAACTCCGTTTTTGGGATTTTTTGGCGCATTCTACAAGGTGCCACGTCGTGTCCTGTTATCACTTTAATTTTCATTTTCATTTTGGCCCTGAAGAAAAAAAGTTGCAGGCCAGATGGCCGCTAAGACTTCATGCCAAGTTTCAAACACTGTCAATAAATATTTCTATTAGTAGCTTTCCTTATACTCAATCAATAATGCAGGGTCTTTTTAGTCAGCACAGAGGCGCATAGTTTGTTTTTTTTACAAGTCTTAATTAGTTAATTAGTTAGTTGATCATTAACATGTTGTTAAAATCCACACTTCAAGGTAGCAAAGTGACAATAGTCCACTCCAATTTGTTATTGGCCTTGTAGATACTCACTGACGAAGTTAGTCAGGGCCTGCTAGACCCAAGATTTCACTCATTGGTCGACCAGAACTCAGGAAAGAAAAGAACAGACCAAAGTCATATCAGTCTGAATGTATCAATCACCAGTAGGCCCATTGGTGTGCATGTAAATATCTGTTAAATGGTGCCATCTTTAGATGTGACAATTGTCGATTCTTTTCTTTCCCCAGTTTTAATTTCTTTACCAAGACAGCAAGTAATAGTATGATTCCATCGAAGCTCATTAACGCTTTAACTAAGCCGGGTTGACATTTAGGAACTAAGTGCCGTAAGGGATGTCCTATGAGTTTTTGCACAGCTCTGAATTGGTTATGTCAATAAGACATTAGTTCAGAAGATCCTTACTTATAGCTATCTGAGTTATCGGAGCTGCAGAAAATGGGGTGTTGCTTTGTTCATCAGCTGAATGGGTCAAGCAACTTGATAGACAGGTGTACTACGCAACTATATTTTTATTGAATGCTCAGAGTTCCATTAGAGCTGGTTGTTTACAGCAGCAGCAGCATTATCAAAGTGCAATGGTATTTTAGAACCAGGCGCACTGATTCTATAACACCAAGGATTTGTTTGAACACCCCTCAACATTGCCCAATACTTAACTTTAACAATGCATCTCTTATTACACTGTAAATCTCTTGAGTGCAGCTTTTTTGTAGAACCAAGGCTTTAATTAAATAATATGATGTTCCTCACGACCTCCCAAACACAATGAGCGTTTAAGTCAAATCAAACTTTCTTTGTGCCAATCTTGAGAGAAGCGGGCCCCTAAGTGAATTTGTCTGCATTTTAAACATATTATTCAGGAATGTTGCAGCAATCAGTACAGGAGAACTTCTATATCAATGTTGGCTGAGAAGATGAGCAGAGTGTCTACTACCTGTAAAATCCAAAAATTTCAGGAGAATTGGTCACAGGTCAAAAAATACTGAGTGCATTTTTCAAACATTCGATTCAGTTCATTAAGTATCTTGAATTGTTAAATCAAACGAGTGTCCATCTATTCGCGCCAAAGTCAGGAAATTTCTTAAAAATTATGAGGAATATCCATATTGAAATTTCAGTAGACACCCTGATAAGACAGACAAAATATATCTAATTCCTCCAAATGTTAATAGCCCGCAGCATAGCATCCATACATACATAGCAACAGTCCCACATTTCCACCAAGAAACGCATATAGGAAGGCCAAAAATTAACTTTTCGACTCTGCTTTTTTGAAGATGGGCACAGACAGTTCAGTTTTATAAGATCATCGTTCTTTGCAGGTGTTGGAGGTTTTCAGAAAATTAAAATGAAAGTTTTGAATAATTTTATTACCATTCCTACTTACTCCTTTCTTATATAAAAAGAAATGTGAAAACTCATTTTTCTGAGCTTTTGGGGGAGCATTAGGCTGTGGGGCCATTTTCATTTTTCTGACCCCTCCGACTCTTCTCAAGGATTCTTGCCATCCATTAAGGGAATCAGATTTTTGACCCCCCCCCCCCCCCTCCCCCCACCCGTTGGGATACCCGCCTGGTACCTCCAATTTAATTTTCGGTGCATGATGAAAAAAGCTTTATTTAACTTTTCTAGGTTTTAGAGGTATCTCTCCTTTTTGGCTCGGTGGAAAAGAGTGGAGAGCCAAAAAATACTTCCATTTTAATTCCAATTTAATCTAATTTTATCCATAATTCAGTGGCAAAATGGCGTGAGAAGGGATGGAAAATCTTGGGGCCACACCGCCACAGGTACGAGAGGTCGAGGTTTTTGTAGAAAAACTTTTACCATCCATACCACAAGTTTGTTTCATATTGACCAACAAAATACTCCAGAAGTAGTGATCTATTTGTCCTAGATTTTCATTGTTTGCAGCAGAGAAGACACCTCTCTCACGAGTATAGAACTTATATTTATGTTTACTTTTTTCTCCCTCACTAAAATCGAGACTGAGCAGTGAGTATCCACCAGTTTGATCGAGTGAAAAAAGTTCTGACCTCAGACAACCTCTGAACTGCTTATAATGGAGGCCTCGCAGTTTTTGTAACAATTGCCACGTCCTAATTCCAAATTTACTCCATAGTATTAAATAATTAGAGTAACGAGTCGCGTACAACGCCTGAAAAGCAAAGCACTACGGGGACTTGGACTACGGAGATTCTCTTCCTGAGTTCCTGCTTTCGACTTGGTTTGATACTGTGCTTCTGATATTGCATAACCGCTTAGTTGAAGGCGTTTCTTGGACCCTAGCGATTAGTTTCACGGCTTCTCTTGCCAGAACTGGCTTGGATTTCGTTCCGAGAAGGTTGTGATCCTGACGGACTAAAGCTTTGTTTTCTCAACTACTCTCTCCGTTTCTTTTTACAATTGTTTTCTCCAACATTGAAAATATAACCGTGACAAGGGTCAAACCAAACATGGAAATACGTCGGAATGCTTCGCGCGTGGGGCGTTATGCATCACGCGTTCTTCTCATAATTTTTATGTTATTGAGTATGATACGGTCTTTCCATGTTCTCGATTAACTATAACCACCCCAGTAGCAAATGAAAGTAGTAGTTTCTCAAATTTTGAATTTTCTGTGGTTAAATGAACATAACATGTTTCTGTAAGCAGATTCATTGATATGCAAGGTGATGTAGATAGGAAAAAATCTCATCAGAGCCATGTTGAACTGCTCGAACACACGAATCTCTACCTTCCCCACTTTTTTTTACTTCTTTTCCTCTAAGTACTAATGTCATTAATTTTCAGCATATGCTGAATTTTAAAAGTTGGACCGTTGTATTATTTATATATCTACTTAATTATTTGATGTACACTCGTATCAGTTAATTAAATGCCTTTGAAGATTATTATGTGCGCTCAATAAGCTTCGGGCAGATAAAATAAAACAGCATGCGTAACTCTAAACGGCTACAGCCAAATTTTCTCTCGCACCTACATCATCAATCACGAAAAAAAGATATAGTGCTGAGCACTAACTGTTTAAATAAAATGGAGCCAGCTAGTATGGCAGTAGCGCTGAACCCTAAAACTTTAGGGTCCAGCCCTACAGACTGTAGGTATCAGCAGGACTGCCATATCAGATGGCTCCATTTGATCTAAACAGTTTGTGCTCAGCACTATATCGTTTTACCCGTGTTTTATTTTTGTGATAAGCTCACGCATAGCATAGCATACCTGCATACTAGGTAGAGTACAGGAAAATCTCCAGTCATTCATTCGTTTTACTACTATAACATCTTTTCGGTCAGCCACAATTGGGCCGCGTTAAGCAGAAAGAAACCACGCCACATCAGCTATTGCCAAATTTAATTGGGCACTTTGATTTTTTACGTAAAAAATGGTTGGGCGGATTTTTGTGCAAAATTCAGTGAATTTTCTCCATAGTACGAAGAAAATTTCTCAAAATTTTCAAATGAATCCGCACAAACGTTCTCTTATTAAGAATTAAATTGACCGGGTCATCTTCGCAGTAGCTGATGTGGCCTGGTTCCTTTCTGCCGAACGCGCTCAAATTATCGAGGCATTACTTACATGAAAGTGCTGTCTCTTCTCAATTATTGAGGACCCTTGTGATTTTAGGGTTAACATATCTACTTACTTAAGGGCTTTTTTTTAATGCGGATCGCAGTGGAACGCGGTGGATCGCGATGAACATCGGTATTTTTTTATTCCGTTCCTCAGCGTGATCCAAGCGTTCCAGGTGGATCAGGGTGGAACGCTGGATCGCTCATCCGAGGTGGGGCGAGCTCGCGATCCACTGTGATCCTAACCTAATGCGAGGAAGTTGCCGTCCCCAAAAAATCAAAACAATAACAAATCGAACCAAATTCCAAGTTTGGATTTTTTTTATCACTTGGAACACTTGGATCGGTCCGGATAGCTCAGGATTCCGATCCAGTGCGTTCCAATGCGGTCCACCCTGATCCGCGATAAAAAAAAAAAAAAAGCCCTTTATCTGGACTGTGGGGAATTTTTCATAATTGGTACTTTTTTTTAGTGAAACTTGGGAGCCATCTCCAAATCCCACGAATAGATGAGAAAAAGTTTCTGTATGCTCATAATGTTGTTTCATCCCAATTGAACGCATAAGTAAAGGGCCTTAACAGCTATAGTACTGCACTGTGAATTTCTTGCACCCAGTCCCGTTACCGCTATTTGGACCGCGTTAAACAGAAAGGAACCAAGCCACATCAGCTATTGCCAAATTTAATTTGGCAATTCAATTTCTTACATGGAAACGGTTGTGCGGATTTTCCTGCAAATTTCAGCGAATTTTCTCCACAGTACGAAGCAAATTCCTTAAAATTTTCAAAGGAATCCATAGAAACGTTCTCTTGTAAAAAATTAAATTGCCCAGTAAAATTTGGCAATAGCTGATGCGGCTTGGTTCCTTTCTGTTAAACGCGGTCCATTTCTTGCGCCAGTAAGTTAGAGCGTGTTCAGAGACACTTCGATTTATACATCAAGTGGCGATTTGGCTGAGGAACAGGAAAAAGTCAATAAGTTTTTGTCCAGAACGCAGTCGTCAGAAAATTCAAAATTTCAATTTACTTGCCATTGTCACAATGCTTACGAAGAACCGTCGTGTGACATTGAACGACTTGGCAACCGGCTGAGAAGTAAATCGCGGGAAGGATTGTGTTTATGACAGGGATAAGCGTGTAACCGCATCGCCGGAATGAATTGTTCGTCATTCATTCGTCTGCGCATTTGCAGCATTGCGTCTTTTCGTCTGCGGAACCCATTTTCGATTCGAACTTTTCGCCCGCAAAAAACACCTAACTTTTGTGTACGTCGATTCGAGCTCACGAGACAAGAATAAAAAACATTGAAATGTCTTTACTGGGTTGTGATTTTTCTCTTTTCGCACTGAGCGAGGAATTGTATGTGCCCGTCCAAGTGCGGGAAATTCGAAATGAAGTTACTGGCTCCACTACTTTGGTTCGGTTTTACCACCCTTTGACGAAGGGGAATTTTAGATTAATTCCGTTAATTTTACTATATTACTTATTTTGTATATCAAGATTTTTATTTTTTATTGTTAGCTCGGCTATCTTTGGTAGTTTAATGGGGTTAAACAACAGGAATATTCAAAAAATAATGGGGTATAGGTCTATAGCTAATATCTGTCGGTTTATTTATAGTATAAGAATTAGATTAAGGTTTTTTTAAATCTGTTTTGCAAGATATACAGCTATGCTTTGTTGACACAACTATTTGAACTCTCCGGAATGCGTGAGGTATCACGCCTCATTTGAAGGCGTTTTCAAATCAGCCATGTTCCGTTATCGGAATAATCGTTTTGCATAGTTCATATTATTTTGTTTCCATTTCTAACCACGTGTTTAATTATAATCCTCCTATAAAAACCACCCATTTGCTAAAGACAATTCCAGCTGAAGCACACTCAAGCGGATTCACCACTGCAAAAATTTCAGAGGAAACCACATCTATGTTTGTTCTTTCACAATTTTTGGTTCATTTCTTATAAATGGAGGACCTTGTCCACACAGAGATAGGTTTACGGAACTTAACTTTTGCGCAAAGTTCCGTGAAATTTTGCTAGTAGTGTTGACAGAGCTTTCGCAAAAAATGTATCCAACACGAGTAGGTAAACGCCTCTTATGCACCCCTCCCCCTCTGGCACGTTCTCTTGATGGTTTTTATTGATATTTCAAAACGAATGAGAAGGGGGCGGCAAAATACAGGTGGCCCACGGGCGGCAAGTAGGTAAATCTGGCCCTGTTTGAAACCGCTTAAAATTTTGAAGGATGAACTTATGAAGATGCTCGTTTAACGTTCGCTAATTCTTTTTCATCAATTTGGATCCATGCGACTTAAAAGAAACCATTCAGTGGTGGCATCATTTCAGATTTGTAAAACAGTGCCCTCGTGCCCTTTTAATTCCGTACGCTCCACTTTAAAGATGAAAAGGAAGAAAAACCGTTGTTTTAAATGGATCGCATATCGCACATTTGGTGCGTTGAGACTTGTTCAATCTAAATTTCATTTAAAAAAATGTTTTTTGGACGTCTAGTCATTCCGCCCTCTCTTTCTGATTGGACAATTTAATCTAATCTTTTTCACAACTCCTTCCCCTGATTACCTGACTTTTGCGTTTCAATCGTAATTTTTTTCTCATTTCAGGGACGAATCTTTTTAAGGATGTCCGAACCGGAGACGCCGACAACGCCCTACATGGCTGTAAGTACTCTTCACATCCTTAAAATACACACGAGCTCACAATCAGTCGAAGCCTGTATGTGTTGGTGTTGGCAGGATTTTTGTCAGATCCCTGGTTTTTCTCACATGGCAACTCCTCGCACGCTCAAACGGAAATGACGCTTGGACACTTAAAATTCGGATGCACTGAAAAAAAAAATATATATATATCTCTGTGTATTTACTAAGAAAAGGGTAAAATTACCAAGAATTCAGGGTTCTATTTGATCCCAGTTTTTTCTTGGTAAAATTACCATTTATGGAATTGGTAATTTTACCGAGAAATCTCGGTAAAATAATTGGACTTTCTCGGTAATTTTACTATAGACCTTGGTAAAAACGCCAATATTTTTTATTGGCTGTGGTAGAATTACCGAGATAAAATGGCAAAGTTACCGGGAATTGATCACCAATAAAAGTGGTATTCTTACCTGGAAAAGACAGTAAAAATACCGGTTTTTAGGTAAGCTTACCACTCTGTCTTAGTAAAATTACAAATAATTGGTAAAAAAAGTGAGATGGTAAAGATACCAACGGACCTTGGTAAAAACGCCGAGAATTTTTTTTCAGTGTGGTTCTGATTTTATGACACGCTAACTTCATCCAAGTATTAACAGCCTCCCCGTTCCCTCTGGTTTTTGCCCTGGCTTAGTATTCTCAGATATTATTAAATTATTTCTATCATGTATCGCATACACTAATAAGAAGTAACCAAAACGAGATTCATACCTCGAAGCCCCAAATACAATACTTTCCCCCGTCAAAATTTCACGTCATTCTACCTGATACATTTTCACATTCAACTCGTCTGTGAAGCAGTTTAAACTTTTCTTTTGCCAATACTATACAGGCTGATTCCAGGCTGAGTTCAAAGTTTTCTGGAGCCGATCATTTTGACCAAATTAGGATTTTTTGTGGTATAAAAATTCTTCTGAAACACCAAATACTTCTTTACCCAGAGTTTAGGAATGAAGATGTATATAATTTTTATTTCTCCTTTATAAAAAAACCTTGGCAAAACGTAATGATGATATTCCTATTTCAAAATTGTTAGAGCTATTTTTTCTGGTCTCAGAAAATAACCACCCTTTTTTTGAGTCAGAGGGACGTTGGGAGGGGTAAATCGGACCTTCATCTGGCTTAAATCAATCTCTGTTCGGTTAGTGATGCCCGCAAAGTCACTCAACATGAGTTCTTTTTTATTCATTTATTTATTTATTTATTTTTTAAATTTTGATGAGCAGTAGCTCTAAAGGAAAAACATTTTGGAGAAAAAATGCTGCACCACCAAAAATCGTAATTTTGAACCAAAAATTGTCCCCTGATAACTTTAAACTTAATCCTGCATCATCATGTCGACCCATTTCATCTTAGTTCCAGAAGTATGGTTCCGGATACAATGGTTTTAAAATGCATTTGCTCGAATTTGTGCACGATAATTTATTGGCTGCTGTCTAAAAATGTTGATACTGAGAGGAGGCTCATCATATGTTGTGGCCCAAGTCAAATTTAGTCTATATCAACACTAATCGAATTTCCGAATTCTTAGAGTAATGAGAAGATGGAGGACCACAAGATACAGAATAGGGCGCAGTGGCGAGGCATTGTTACGGAGGCCAAAGCCCTAGTTGGGCTGCAGAGCTAGAGAAGGAGAAGAGAATCGAATTTGAATTTAATTGTTGAGTGGTGCTGATCTGAGCAATCAGCGATCGACTTTAGTCACAACGTAAGATGAGACTGCTTTACATGCGCTTAAATGACGGAACAAGGATGAAGCCAAAGGGTTGGAAAGCACGCCCCGCTCCCCTGTACTCTCCCAATTCTCGCAAAACAAAGAGATGGAAACTTGGACGCAAAAAGTGCACGTGACTGTGTTTTTTGTCTTGTGTGTGTTCTTTTTTTCTTGTTCAGTGTCTGAGTGAAGTCTTGGTGTTCATCCAGAGCTTTCGTCACCTTTGAAGAAAAGTGCCCCTGTAAAATAGCCTCCGTCCGATCCTTTACGTAGACCGGTTAGTTGAAATTTTATCCAAATTTTTGAACACTGTAACCATTCCATTCTGCCCCTTGACTGAAAAGTAAGGAAATTTTGTAGAAAAATTAGGTGCACAATTGATTTGACTCGTGCGAAAACATCCGATGTCCAATACAGTGTTTCAGAATTTGAGTGGAATTTGAGTGCGATTTCGTTGTACCCTACAGACACAATGATTTAATAAATGGTTAGGCATGTAGAAACATTTTATTAAAAAATAAATCCTCTTGGAATAATTAAACGTTTACTAAAGAGAGATCTATCTTATTCATCAGTGTCGTGGGGCATGAGAAACCTCTGTAATTATGGAACCCTGTATTGGATAACGGTCGTTTTCTCACGAGCCGATTCAATTAATAACACAAGAGGGAATGTCGCATTTTTATAGAGATGCTAATTTTTAGGGTATGAAATTGATTAATTTCTCGAAATTCTACTTACAACCTAGGCCAAAAAGAACTCTGGTGGGATATTAAGTATTTATATCGAGAGGTGAAATCATTTATTTGACTGTAGTGTTAATTAATCGGGGGTGTCCTTTTCATGGTGAAACCAGCAATTTTTCATGGCCTGCGGTGTATGGAAGGAAGTGGAAAAACTCTGAAAATTGTGGAAAATAGCAGGCAGCGGACAGTATTTTCTCATATCTCGGTCATACAAGGGTGAAAATTCCCTTTTTAATAGAAAGTACTGCTCAGTCTACTTTGAACTTGAAAGCAAACGTTTCAAGTTGTTTTTTTTCTGCCGGCGCGGCGCGGTGTAGTAAGCGCAAAAATTCGATACTAGATAGATTTCTCAGCTTTGAAGAGTCGGAGATATAAACATTTTCTTACTTCATCGTATGTGATATGAAAAACACTTAACCCTTAGAGTCTTTCAAATGAAGAACTTTCGGTTTATCCCCTTGAAATCCCACAGCTAAAATCTTGTCTGAGAAACTGATGGTATTGAACATTAACTATAAGTACAGTACGCTCATTTTCACGAGTATCCAAACACTCTTTTGCGCCGAAATAAAAACACGCTAAAAATGATCCACCAAATCCTTCCTGCAGGCGCTATGCTCTCGGTTTCTTTGCAGCAATAGTTAAAATTGTAATGAAACATGTTGAGCAATGAGGTTCGCCGGCTGTGGAGCACGTTTTTCACACTGAAGGGCAGAATTTTCCTCAAAATATTTTTGAGTCCAAAGAAAAAAGAAAGGAAGGGAAAAAAATCAGTCTAACCGTCTTGTTTTTAGGAACCGAAAATTTCCGCTGTTGTGCTTGCGTGTTCTCGGTTGGTGAAAGTGTTTTAAGGGGTAGAGGGAAAGAACAAAGGTGGCTTAAATTCACAGTACCATAATTTTTCTGAGCTGTTTTAATGCATATGAATATCTACGGGAAAAGGGGCTCGCGTGCATGAGTATACTTTTTTCTAAAAATCAACTTTTCAGATGTTGAAGAATTGAAACGCGAGGTTTCAAAGAGAAACACGTTAAAATACGTTATTAGTGATCCATTTCATTTTTTGCCAGTGGAAGCGGTCAATGTCATTTAAAAAAACAATTTTGAATCCCCCACATAATACAGACTCAAATTTCTAAAAACCGTGTCTCCAATATGCTTTTTTGGAAGTGGGTGTATGTCAAACTGCCGTAGGTATGTTCCGATTAGATATTTTTGGGAGATTTTTCTCCCCTATATGTGCGTGAAGCAATCTCGTCAGCAACAATATTGATTACTCTAATTCTATTTTTTTGGCCCCTGGCAAGATCTCTTTCCTCGTGGATGGTTACGTACGATTAGCATTTAAATCCTGCATGAATTTTATAAAATTTAAATCCAATGTGTCTAAGTTGGAAAGAGACATTCTTGGTCATCAGCCGTAACAACACATTATTCCTGTGATTGTCAAATTGTTGTCGTGGGCTCTCTTTATTTGTGCACGTTCTGTCGATGTGAAAAATAATAAAACCGGGAGTGAGAAAAATGTAGCATCACGTGTCCTTTTCCTGTCTGTTCGTCCAAGTAAAGTTCGAGAGGGACGGATTTCGAATGATACAACAAAGTAAATGATCACCGCGAGGGGTGTATTTATCGCCATGAAACGGGTAAAAAGTGCACTTACCGCAGTCCATTTGTTTTTGGCGCCCGTAAATAATGGGCCCTGGGCCGTAAAAAGTTTCGGTGGCCTCAGCTGGGTGGTTTTTTTTACGGACTATTACACTCGCGAGGTATCGACAGTGTCACCTAGCTACCAGCTACCCCCATTATCGGAAGTAACTTTTTTCGGCGAAGAAAAAATGTAGCCCATTCTACATCGCGTATGTATTTTGAATGTTCATAAAATCGTTAAAACATGTCTTGGTAACGCGGTTTTGATAGGGTCGAGGCGTCGCGGCGCAGTCGCATTGAACAGTCATCACTTAGATATTTTTACACAGGCTCTCATTGTAAAGTACACTGAGATTAGTTTAGTGCCCGGTTCGAATCAAGTAACAGGGTTGCCACAGTCAGGGAATACCAGGGAAAACCGGAGAATGACAGGGAATTGTAAAAAGTAAGGGAAAACCTGGAAATGGCAGGGGAAATGACGAAAATGTCAGGGAAAAATTGTTGGGTCACCTTTATTTGCTATCCAGAATAGGTTCGACACATTTTGCCCGAAAACTATTACTACAATAATGTCTTGTCAACCATCTGGCGTACTCTGAGTCGTCAGGGAATTTCTCCAAAATGTGTCAGGGAAATGCCAGGGAATTTCATATTCTAAATCCTGTGGCAACCCTGGAAACTTCGGTTTTACCATGTGCAAGAAGTCTGTCTATAAATAAATGAGAAACTTCATTTTCTCACTCATGCTGATGGAAAAAAGGTCAAGGGAAGGGGCCCGGGTCTACCTCCGTACAATGTTGCGACACAATTCAGGGAATGAATTTCTCTGTCGTTCCCTGAATTATGTCGCAACATTGTATGGAGAGAGATTCGGACCCCTCACGTCAACCTATCTTCCATCAGCAAGAGTCTGATGGATCATCATTTAAGGTTATTCTTAAAAAAATACCGGATTCTCTTAATATTTGTATCATGTTCCGTCTGAACACCGAAGTCTACATTTTCTCAATTTTGTCTGTACTCATAACCCTCTTTGGCGAGACGGCAATCGTGTAAATACTTGATCCGTTCCGGTCGAATTTTGTGATAGGCTCATCAGGTTATTATTATTCGAAGGCGAAAACGTCACGGAATCAAGATCCTTCTTGGCACCTCTCAAGGAGGAGCCAGCGAGCATGCAGGCATATCTCGCAAGATTTAATTACTTCAAAACGGGAGCTGATTCCCGCCACTTTAGAGCTGAAATTTATGATGTTTCGAGCCCCTGAGAACATGCTTGTTAATTAAAGTCGCACGTTAATGACTCCAACTGCCTCTGGGTGCATCCTCCAGCCCGACCAACCCCCTCCCCTCCTTCTCACACTTATCATTATCACCGCTTTGTTTTGGTCCTCTCGTTAACCCTATCTCTCGCTTTCTCGCTTACTCTCAGGGTTGCCATTTTTAGGTTAACCTCCTGTAATCCTTATCAAATGACCTTGTGATAAGTAGCATTGTTAAATTAATGAATTAGCGAGCATAGTTATTTGATAACGATTCCACCATCGATATTTTTAAGATCTTCCGAAGCTTATGAAGATGCCGCCCGATGCTGTCAGGCTGAGGAGAGACGCCGTATGAACATTCGAATGTTGCCAAATTTCCTCCCAGAAAATATTTATTTAGGAGAAAAGTTCTTTTTATTCTCTCATGAAATTTTGTGACTTTTTTGGTCAAATTGAGGACACAATTCTCTGAAAAATTGGAACAAATGTATAGACAAAATTTCTCGAAAATTCGTGATTTGTCAAAGGAAATTCGGCAACGTCTAAAGGCTCATACGGCGTTCTTCCTTAGCACGGCAGTAGGGACCTAGGACATTATTACCGTTTTGCCACTCGAAATACTGCAATAATCGAGCGGATTTTTTATTTAACCGCTTATTTTGATTTTAATGGATCTGTTCCTAACTTCAGCGAAAGCATTCGGAGATTTCGCCAACAGAAAGGGGCTAAAAAATTTTCCCCTTTGCTCAAAATCTGCGCCTTAAAACTCATGTTAAGCTTCCTGCCTCGGTTGAGGTTTGCATCAAAGCCATTTTGAGAATATGGTGCATTTGGTTCTGTTTGAAATCAACTCTCAAGCTCCGAAAAAGCTCTTTAAGTAATAGGAAAACATCCTTTGTCTTGGTAAATTTCTCTCGTCGGAGTTAGAACGGAATAAATTAGCGGAGTTGTCATGCTTTGGGGCCAGTAATCGCCATCTACTTATTGTTAGATGCTAAAAATCCCTACACAAAGTGACATCTCTGCCGTTGTATTCACCTCTGTTTCTGCATGAAAATTCTGACCTAGCGTGGACTCTCCTGAGTAGAGGTGGTATACTCTTCCATTTCGATCTCACCCTTAAATAGATTTTTATACTCTTCCATTTCGATCTCACCCTTAAATAGATTTTTTTGAGCTTGGAAGCTGATTTTAGACAAATTGAATGTTCTAAGAATCCAACATTTACTTTGCTACGCGTATGTTTGGTGTCTTCAGTGGATATTATTATAGTGGTATGTATTCATGTAATTTCAACAACAATTTTTTTTTATCGGTCAATTCATTGTTTTGTTCGCCGTAGAAGTTAATGAAACATTTTAGAGTTCACACCAAATTTTGTTTCCTTGGTACCCACGAGATTTGCCTTCTGTTGATAAGGTAGGCAAAACCGAGTCCTCAGGAGCCGCATTAGTTGCATTCGCATGTAAATGGTGAAAGTCGCATAACACGTATCGCGATAAACGTAAAATTCCCGCTGGTATCACACATTTTTGAAGAAAAACTGGCAAAAGCTATGATTCGAAATTTTCAATTGCAGAATATTTTAGGTACTCACTCAGGGGGGGAAAAAATATCGGTAAAAATTCCACAAAAATAGCTTTTTTCTAGTTCCGATTGAAAAAAATGTATAGTGACAAGTCATATCGTAAATCGATGTAGGTACTTGCTTTTCTGCTTTCACCATCGATATGTTGCAAATATCACGAAACGCGGAAGTTGGACTGATGACTAGTCTATCACATGTAGTTCATATAATCGGAGATCTGTCAGCTAAGAGGGTATATTCCAGTTCTTTCCGTAAGCTCTAATTGTATGTACAATTTAGTTAGTAAATATTGTCTTGAAGTGAAATAATGTAGACAGATTGCGTGGCGTGGTAGTCGCTGATAGTATTCTGGGAAGTAATGGTGTTTGCCTTCAACCGAAGAGACAGGCAGGTTCTTTGAAGTTGCAATAATTGTATTATGTTGTTTTTTTCTTTCTTTCTACAAAGAAATAGAAGCTATATGCTATAGCTGATTTCTCATTGAGAGGTAAGAACAGCTCCCTTCCTTGGCGCGGAGAGAGCGTTTTACGCATCGTTCAAGAATCATTATCACCGCGAGTGAAATTAAACAGCGCTTAAAAAGAGGACGGAAAGGGATGGACTTAGAAATGGGTTCCATTATTTCGCAATTATTCCTCCCCTATCTGGGCGCTAAGAAAATTTGAGTGTAATTAAACTAACTCGGCTACGAGCGCTGCGTTTTCCCTTAATGATCGAGAAAATTCCTCCAAGGCTCAACGTGAATTCTTCTCGAAAGCAAGATACATACTTTTTTGCTTTTTAAAATCACAAATTTTAGTTAACCTAAACTGTCTTAAGAAGAACACATCGCTCTGAACTAAAAATTTAAACGCTACGATTTGCATCTTCATAATTTCCTATTTTGCAGAAAATTTACCTGCAAGTATATTTTATCAAAAATGTGCGGAAATCGTGGAATATATATTCATTTTTATCAATGAAGATCGAAGAAAATAATTTTTCGTTGTTGAATACAAACACTGCTTTTTTAAATAATAATTAAAATAATAAGAATAACAAAGAAAAACACGCCGCATTGTGGCTTGTCAACCGTCATCCAAAAAAGGTTTACCAACGGTCTAAAAAACCATTGTAAAAATGTAATAATGTAATGGGTCAGTTACGCTGGTCATAGAATCGTGTTTTGATGCTCAATTCCTCTGAATCAGCTTAAAATAATAAGATCTGCCCAAACAAAAACTCTCTACGTTCAATATAAATCGAGATATAGCGCTTTGAAAACTTCGTTCAATGACGTCGTCCACCACGGTAGTGACAATCATTGTTTCCTCTACCTTGCTTTCATTTGTCAGGAAGACACACATTTTCTTGGTTCCTCAACGCTTAACTTGGATGAAGGCAAGGTGGAAGAAACTAAGGGTCTCACTACCGCGGTAAAAGACGTCATTGTACGAATTTTTCAAATTGGGATATTCCGGGTAATATTAAATGTAGAGAGCTGCTGTTTGGACAGATCTTATCATTTTTAGCTGATCCACAAGAATCAAGCATTAAAACATGATTCTGTAACCAGCACAACTGACTCATTGAATAGAGAGGTACGAAAAGGGAATACAAACATGATCTCAGTTGGAGAAAAATTAGTTCGTACCTGAACGCAAGTCTCGTCATCATGTAGGTATTAACTGTCGTATTAACGTGTTTTTGAGCCTGTTTTCGTCACCAAAAAATACGTATATTCACACATTGTGAACTCAATTTTTTACTCACCCTCGTCAATTAAACTTCGAAAATACCAACATCTGTGCGTGGTTTGAATGCTCGTCGTTTAACCTTGTCAAAATTGGAAGCAAAAAATGGCGATGACTCAAATTATAACGTTGCAAAATTTATACCCTCGCTACCATCGGTATGGATGTAGTTTTTCCGAATCTACTCATCTTACAGAAAGATAACGCGTTTTATTGTCCGATTGAAAAATTAATGTACGTAACTTCTTGAATATTTTCGTAATTCGCAAATCGGTTTAGAGAATTTTTTGATTTTCTGGTCATGAGATAGGCTAGTTTTCTTTTAGAAAAGTAAATTAGTATAAATTCTGGAACAACGGAATCACAAAGATTCGCGGGTTCCGAGTTCAGATATCACACAATACTGCTGAACATATACTTGATCTGCTTTAAAAATGACTACAGTATTTTATTAAAATGTCGTAGCCAGTAGTAAAAACACAGCGGAACATCAGCTTAGAGACTGATTAGATAAGTTTTCAATCGGGTATCGTGCAATTCTGTTCACGATGCCCAATTGACTGGGTACTTTTGCAATTAGAATGTTGCCTGTAGCGAAAAATGACGCTGTAGGAAACATTCTAGTCGAAAACTTGTTCCCTTCTCTCATTCTTTAAAAGTTTTTACTTTCAATTTCCGTTTCTCATTCGGATCAGTTTTTTAAGCCGCTCGCGAAAGGGCGCACTTTTGATTTGACTCATCTTCCGCCGCGCCGCACAGTGGATTGAGTCAATGGGAGAGGTCGGACATTATTTAAAAACTTCATAAACGTACATCTTTATCGGCATGAAATGATGATGTTCTAAAGGTAATTTCATCGGTTTTCTCTTAAAATTTTCAATAAAAACCACCCCATAAAATAGAATTGTGACGAGATAAACGTAAAATTTTACAATTTATGTTAAAAATTTCGTGTCCGACTCCTTCCAAGACTAGTTCCACTGTGCGCCGCGCGCCGTAATGACAGTCGTAGATCTACGTCATACGCTTCTTTCAACATCGTTCTAATTTCTGCCCATCGAAGCTAAGATCCGCTCTCTTTTTCTTTTTTTCCAGAATAACACGAGCGCGGATCAGTCAGCCGCGCAGGATATCTGGTTGGATTGGGACACGGAGGAAAACGAGAGCGATGCCGAGAAGTCCAACTCGGACGCGCGCGCGCCGCCGCCGCCGCCAACCCACCTCGTGAGAATCAAAGAAGAACCGGTGAGCCCCAGCCAGAGTCCCGAGCCGCCCTATGAAAGCGAGGAGATGACCCAAGCACCAATGGTGGAAGTCAACGTCAAGATGGAGAACCCCAGCCCGCCTCCGTCCCCACAGCAACACCAATCGGCCGAAGAGGACGCCGACGAAGCACCTAACGACGGCAACGAGGCAGAAGACGGTAACGAACCTGATGGCGGCAACGGTGAAGATGCCGGCGAACCACAGGACGAAGACGAACCGGACGATGTACCTGATGACAGGCCTGAACCAGTCGACATCAACTCGCCCGAAGACTTGCTCATCAACGGCGAGGACGGTCGGGGCGAAGACGATGACCTCTTCGAGTACAACTGCCACTTCTGCTTCGCCGCCTTCCGCAACAAGACGCAGCTCAAGGAGCACTACAAGGTCGGACACAGCACCAACTCGGCGCTCAGGTGCAACACGTGCGTCATGACCTTCAGGCAAAAAAGGGACTACACGCGGCACATGCGGATGCACATCACCGGCAAGAACCTCCGCTGCGACCGGTGCCTCGTCAAGTTCGAGTCCGAGCGGCAGCTCATCGACCACGTCCTCGACAAGCACTTCGACGACTGCAAGTTCATCTGCGAGTACTGCGACGCACCCTTCACGTACAAGGAAGACCTCCTCATGCACAAATTCGAAGAGCACACCGGGTTCCAAGACGGCTACCGCTGCGAGCACTGCAACGTCGGCTTCAAGAGGAAAAGGATGCTCGAGCTTCACGTCCAGTCCGTCCACCTGGAGCTGTTTAAGTGTCAGATATGCAGGATCACGATAACCGATAGGATCGAGTATAGGAAGCACACGCGAGCGCACACCCGGACCGACGCGCGGAAGGCTTTCTGCGACGCCTGCGGCTCCAGGTTCAAGTACAACCGAACGCTCAAGATGCACCGGCTGGTCTGCCTGGGCCGTCGACTCAACTTGATGCGTTTTGCCGAAGAGGCGCCTGGAAGCCCGCCGGGGCCGGACAAAAACTTGTCGAACACGAAGGACGACGACCCGAAGATCGTGGGGTCAAGTATAGCCAAGGTAATTTTCGACGGGGACAAGCTCGTGACTCTACATCAAGGTCACGTCCATCATAAAGGTGTCTCGGACGTGTTGATCGGGGGCGTCAACGTGACGGTCGGAGAGCGGTCCGAAGTTGTGGAAGTCACTGCCGAAGAGTATCCGGGACGGAAAGTGAACATCGAAATCTACAAAGCCGCCAAACCCGCGGAACCGCCCAAAGAAGCAACTCCACCCCCTCAGAACACCGGAGGATACACAGATAGGGTTTATAGGAGCTACGCGCGGGATTACCGGATCAAAGATAGCAACGAAGGACAAAGCATTGACCCCTCTGTTTTTTGTAGCTCTCAGTTGGGCGAAACAATCGAACCACTGGGTGGCGGTGAGTTGACTATCACCGTCGAAAACGTAGAGGTGCCCAGTTCCAGCGACGCTCCCAACGAAGATCCACTCACGAACGGAGCTTCACCGAACCCCTCCGAAAACGCAGAATGTGATACAACCCATGATAGGACGCCGTCGGCTCTCTCGCACAATTCCAACGCGGAAAGCGACACCCCCGCCCCGAGCGAGGCTTCCTCCAGCAACGACAACAACCAATCCTTGTCGTCCACCACCTCCGAGGCCCCCGTCGAAAACAAGAAGATCCTTTTAACCACCGACATGGTCAAAGAAGAGACGTTCAGGAAGCGGAGGAGGAAGCCGCCCCCGGAACCCGAGGAGCCTGTCGAGAAGATGTCCTTAGCGGAGATCCTGGAGGCCGTCGAGTCGTGCAGCCCGGCCGTGCGAATACCGCGCAAGCCCGGCATCAAAACGGAAGACGGCTTCGTCGACAACATCTACAAGGCCCACGAACTGCCGGAAAAAACCCTCCTGGCCCTGAAGGCGCACGGTCTGCCGCGGGTCATCAAGAAGCCTCGCCTGCTGAGCGAAACTATTCATCAAGCCATGTCCCTCCGCGGGCACGGCTCCGAAACCGGTTTCACGTGCAAGACCTGCGACGCCGAGTTCGTCTTCAAGTACGACCTGATACGTCACGAGCGCACCGCCCACGCCGCCGTCCTCAAGTGCACGCAGTGCTCCTTCACGTTCACCAAAAAGGAGGAACTCGCCCAGCACACCCTGGAGACCCACTTCCGGCGGACCGGGCCGCGGATCGGCTCGGGGCTCGGTCTCTTCGAAAGCCTCCTGGCCAAGAAGAAAGCGGTGATGCCTGTGCCGCCTGGCAGCGTGCTTCCCACAGCCCCGCCGCCCGACTCGATGCCCGAACAGAACTTCTCGTGCGAGAACTGTGATGCGAATTTCGCCTACGAGGCCGAGCTCAACCACCACATGCGGATCCACGGGACCGAATTCAAGTGCAACGCCTGCAAGGCCTCTTTCAGGGAGAAAAGCGCACTGGCTAAACACATGCTCTCCGTCCATTTCTGAGGTCCGTCGTGGGTGGATCTTGGGTCTTCGCAAGGATTCCACCTCGAGAAACAATTCGTTCCTCGTAACCACTGTTCTTATTGATCTCCGAGTTCCCATAATTTCATGGTATTTTTGTCGCTCGGAAAAGTCTGGTAGTGAGCACCAGACTGCGTGGCTTTATGATGCTCCTGAGGAAATTTAGCAGCCGGTAATACTCTTGGTAGTTGAAGCATACGTTTGTTAGATCTTGGACGTATTCGGACTGATCTCAGGAAGTCATCACTGATTACCAGATTTTTCGGAAAGCATACTTAGCATGACAGTGTAGCTCCCACTACCAGACTTTTTTTCCGCTCGTGGGAAATGGCTTTTCTATCGTGTTAGACGTTAATTTTGCCGATCGTAGTGAAGATACCGTAAAATGTGATGTAAGAGGGTGTTCCAAGAAAATCTTGCCCGTAACTCAGTGAAATGGGGAACAGTGTTCTGTCTTCCTCCTACAATTTTAGGAGCCACCTTGACATGATGGTCGAAATTCTAGAAGCCGTCCACAAGTTTTTAGAAGCCAAATTAACTCTTTGCAAGCGCATCATGGCGCACTGCGAACAGTGCGTTGAACGGTTTCGCGATTGCGAGTCTGATAAATCGATAGATTACGTCAACTTTCTCAGGCGCTACAATGATACACACACCCCCCCCCCCCNAATCCCGAATTTTAGGCTTATTTGGCACATGAAGCTCCAGGAAGGCAGAACACTGATTCTTAAGGCAATGAATGATCTCTCCGCGAAAATGCTAAGTCAAATGGTTATTCAAAAAAACCGGCATTTTATTCCACCTATAAAGTATATCAATGAATGTTAAATACTTTCCATATTGAAAGGCAAAATGATTTTCATTTACTTTAGTGCAAACTCAGGGCTGCACACATTATGGTTGAAAATCAGCATGTCAGTATCGCATAGCTCCCCTATGCTGAAAGGTGACCCAAAATGCATTGATAGCGAGGCAGTATAAAATTGATCCCTTGAAAATCCCATACATTTCAATACAAATTTATCGTTGTCATAGGATCTTTTACATTCAAAATAGTTTTTGAAAAAAAAGGGGAAAAAATAGTTTCAATTGATTTTCAAGCAGAGTTCTTGTTTTGTCTGAGAGTCTACACAATTTGTTTTGGTATAATGAATGTTACGTTGCACATGTTATTAGTCCATACTGTTCGATGTTGCTCGATTGTACTTTATAGAGCGTTACCTTTGGGATGCCCTTTTAGTTTGCGTAAAAATTTGCAAGAAAGTATGAACCGCGGATTCTAGGAATTTATTGTTTCTTAATCTCTTGTCTTTCTTGACCTCAAGCCTTTAATTCTTTCCGTATAGTTGAAATGAATAAGGAAATCATAATAATTGCATTCGTTCTAGATTGTGCCTTCGCGTACCAGTGGTTTTTGGTTATTTCTTGTTACAGTTACTCTGTCAAGTTTGTTTATTTTTAATTTTGACGTAAAAGCTTGTTTCATTTCAGTTTAATAGAGTTTCGCCAAGATGCTCAGGAGAAATTGTACAAGGCACCAAAGTGCCTTCCCGTCCAAATTCCCTTTAACTTCGTAATATATTTTAAGTTTCCCTGCTGACTCAATCGGTAGATATCTACCCACATTTCTGCGAGTAACACATCTCCAAGTGTCTTTATATTACATATATCAGGCGGTCACTCTATTTTAACATTATAAATTCTATGTTTTTTCATCAAGATAATAGATTTTCATTTATTCTTCGTATCATTCTCCTAATACTATAAGTTTTGTTTTGTTTT
Source organism: Bemisia tabaci (assembly GCF_001854935.1). Classification (NCBI taxonomy): domain Eukaryota; kingdom Metazoa; phylum Arthropoda; class Insecta; order Hemiptera; family Aleyrodidae; genus Bemisia; species Bemisia tabaci. The sequence goes on along the minus strand of NW_017547145.1, from coordinate 2,053,096 downwards.
CAATGTTTCATTGAGTTTTTCCGAAACCAATAAAATAACCAATTTAATTTCATAGATCTTAAGTTTGACTCATCATGCGCTATCGAACCTTCGTGTTCCAATGCGTATATTTCCTTGAAGTTGCTACGCCGAAGTTGCTACACAAAAGTCACTACTTACTCTCTATTTTGCTCCCACCCCACCCATTTTATTTTACCATCTGCTGGTAGCGCTACCGAAGTTTCAAATTATTCATAATTCCCAAGTGCGTTATATTTCTATATCGTTAAATTACCTAATGTCGAAGTTGATTTTATCCAATTTGAAAAGTTCCTTTTTCGAAGAAATTGTGAAATTATAATGATTACATCGTGACTTTATCCTGTTAAGTAATCACTCATCAAAGATGAATTCGAAGATACTCAATGTATTGAGGTTTTGAAGGGATTAATAAACGAAATAAAGAAAAAATCAGAATGCAAATTCTTTGAATCAAGTTTATTTTTTGTTTCTCAGATATATCATCATATTTTTTTAAGTGGAGTTATTTTATGGACTGTAGAGTATTGATTTTTGAGTTAAATATGCCAAGTTTTTATGAACATGAGACTTGATACTATCATGCCTATTTTTAATACGTATGTAAATTTATTTTTCAAGAGATATTACGATCGAGTTGTTTAGTTAAGTAGTTGTTAAGTTATTTTTGTAATTTTGACTTTACCTATCTTTCAAATCTCTCTATTAAACGTAAAATTCCAACAATTTTGACTTCTTTTCTCCTCCAAATGTTGATTCGCACCTTCAACTATTTTGAAGAAGAGGATTACTTCGACGATTTAATATCAGCTTTTGAATATATGTATACGTTTTTAAATGAAACCATTTATTTCCTACCTTTGCACATAATTATACTCAATCCAATTTTCTACTTGAAAAGGCAGATTTCGAATTTCACGTAAACTATTTTGTTTAACAGAGTGAGGACTGTTAAAAAAATGCAAGTGAAGAATGTTCATGACCATTGCTCAAATTTGATTCTGTTTTCCGAACGAAAAATCTCCAAATGTTGTTCTGGCGAAAACCGCTTCTCATTCTTCTACGTATCATCCTTTGATAGACGATGTGAATTAGTCCAACATATATAATCCAGACATTTACTCCAGGCGTCAACATCAAAGGGTACGTGGTCGGAACCCATAGTATTCAGAAAAGAAAATAGGAGGGAGGTATTTTTCCATGCTCCCTCTCAAAAAATGGCCTTAACCTCTTCATCCGTGATAAATGTTAATTGTGGACGGCTTCTATCCGGTTTAAATCTAAAATCTAACTCGACTAAATCGGTTAAGTCTGCCTGTTTGAGGTGCGGCTGGATTTTTAGGGACCGGAAAAATACAGAAAATCTAATTTTGCAGGGAGAAACATGCAAAATGTAGACTTTGGGGCTAACCTCGAGTCCACAGGGACCTCGAGGACCATACCGCCGTACTAAGGAAGAACGCCGTATGAGCCTTCAGACGTTGCCAAGTTTCCCTCCAAAAAGGCCGAAATTACTGGGAAAATTTTGAATATTATTTTCTCAAATTTTCAGACTATTTTGTGCGCAATTTAATCTAAAACCAATATCTGAAAATTTCAAAGAAAAATGTGCATGTATTTTGTCAAAATTACAGGTTTTACTAAGGGAAATTTGGCAACTCCCGAATGTTCATACGGCGTTCTTCCTTAGCACGGCAGCATAGTCCACAATACCTGTAACTCAAAATGCAGTCATTAATACTAGAGTAGAGAAGACGGTTAACCAAAAATTTCACGTCTAATGGACCACTAGATAAGGTACGAATTTCAGCATTCTGATACTTGTTTCTTAACCAAAATTTTACGTAAAACACGATTCACACAACGAAAATTACCGAAATTAACTCCTTACGAAGATATTTAATGATTCTTAATGCGTGACTTCAGACCACCCGCTCATGAAAACTCAATGCTCTACGTGATTCACATCGCGCGCTACTTAAACGTTATCATGACAGTCTCTGCGATATAAAAATCTGGCAACCTCAATCTTGACGCTTTGGCTCAGTTGTAGCAAATTGCTAATAGTTTGAACAACGCATGATGGGAAATGAACATTGCTCGATTGAGAAGATTGCTGAAACCGTTGTAGTGGGCGATTTGACTCACGTAGAGTTTTGAGTTTCTTGTGAGCGGGCAGTTCAAATTCCTCGTAACCAATGTGAAATAAAAACTTTAATATCTTCGTTAGGAGTTGGTTTCCGTAATTTTCGTTGTGTGAATCGTTTTCTACGTGAAATTCTGGTTAAGAAACATGTATCAGATCGCGTAAATTCGTACCTTGTCTAGTGGTCCATTACACTTTTACAAGGTACAAGTTAGGTTACAAAATATCTCCATCAAATTCCGTCAAAAGCTCCAAAACGCCGCGGCAGCGTGACGTAGAAAGCGATTAAGACGCTCAACGGGTGCAATCGCTCATAACTGACGTCACATTCCCGACAACAATAAGCAGCGAAAAGCGCCCTTCCTCCCGCATTTTGTCATTCTTATTTGATTCCGACTTATTTTCACAGATTACGAGCCGTCTAGGGGATTAATCTCCGTGTCAGCAGGAGAGGCATTTCGTGAGCAATTTTTCTCATTTCGAGGGACGCTTTAATATTGAAATGGAAACGTCGACGAGGAGTCAAAAAACGAATTCCCGTTTTTACCGCGAAAACTTTGTCTGCTCGCAGCCATTGGGCCTGAAATGAAATTTAACGATGTGTACACTGAACAGAAAAACACATTGGATCTAGAGTCCAGACTCGTGAAAACATTGCCAAGAAAAAATACTCTTGATTCAATCATATTTAAACTTAAATCAAAAGGAAATCCGCTCAAATTAAGAGGTTTGGTTCTTGATTTAAGCTTAAATCTGATTGAATCAAGAGTATTTTTTCTTGTCGATGTTTTTAAGAGTCTGGACTTCTAGATCCAATGTGTTTTTTTCCGGTGTATCGAGGTTTTGTACTAAACCGCCACTTTCAGTTCAACGAACATCGTCAGGAATAATTAGTGCTTTTTGTGAACTTCAAGTTTCACCGAATCGTTCAGTTTGAAAGCGACCCAATTTGAAAATTTAAAAAAATTCATATAATTGATTTTTAGGGTCGGGTGCAACTTATTTTCCCCTAAAAAAATTACCTTCCTTTTTAGGTAATTCTTTTTTGTGCAGTTATTCAGAAACGATTCATCTTTGACGTTTTTAATCACTTATGTTTCCAAGACAATGAGTGCAAAATCTTTCGCACAATTGGTGAGTTGCGCTAGTCTCAGAATCGTGTTTTGATGCTTGATTCTTCCAGATCAGAAGAAAACACCAAGCTCTGTCAAATTAGCAACTTTCTACGTTCAATATCAACCGACATATCGCGTTTTGAAAAATTCGTCTAATGACGTCATCCACCGCGTTGATGACACCCTTGGGTTCATCCGCCTTGGTTTCATTATAGTCAGGGAGACACATTTCCTCTGGTTACTCAATGTGAAACTTGGATTAAAGCAAGGAGGAAGAAACCAAGGGTGTCAGTACAGCGGCGGATGACGTCATGAACCGAACTTTCAAAGCGCGATTATCAAGTTTCTGTTTAGACATATATCATTTTTTTACAGCTAATCTACAAGAATCAAGCATCGAAATACGATTCTATAACCAGCGCAACTGATCCATTGCCCACCAAATATTCCCGCCCAGTTTGCTCTTTCCACGATGAATTAATGACATGCACACGAAAAAATTTCGGATTATTCAAAATTATTTGCTCAACACAATTTATTTTCCAGTTTTCTTGTCTGATCTATTTCTGATTCTTATTTTCCTCACAGTTGGGTCGTTTCAGAACCAAGCAGTTCACTTCGCACGTGACTCATCTTCTTAGCTCTACGTCAGTGCAAAAGAACGATAACTGACCTTTTTTTCCATAATAGTGAGTTCTCGAAGTTGACTTTCCTCAAAATCCCGAAACTCATCGGGAAGGGGGGTGGGGGGCAGGAATCATAGCGCCAAAAAACGCGAAATAGAGATCAGGGCCGGATTTACCTACTTGCCGCCCATTGGCCGCCTGTATTTTTCCGCGGCCTTCTCATTTGTTTTGATTTTTGAAACATCAATAGATCGTACTCGACAGCGGTTCGATGTATCGTTCGGTCCAAAACAATAGAACATAACCTCAAACAAAATTTTCAGGATTTAATTTGGAAAAGCTGGAAATGAGAAAATTTCAAAACTGAAACAATTTCACTTTTCATTGCCATTTGGTAATCGAGAGAATAAAAATTCGATCACATAAGACCTGTTACCTCAGATTTTTAAATTGACTTTTGAGGCTGTGGTTACATATTGAACCAATCGATATAATTTGGTCGATATAAATTTGGATCGATATAATCTGTCGAATACGGTCCGTAAAAACCATCAAGTGGGGGTACCATCAAGTAAATCACCAAACCATCAAGTTAAAACCATCAACCAACCACCCATCCTCCACCAGCCGGTGAGGGAGGGGTGTATGAGACGCGTTTACTCGCGTTGGGCACATTTTTTTATGAAAGCGCTGTCAATACTAACAAAAGTTCAGTTCCGTTAACCCATCCCTGTTTGGACAAGGCCTTCTATTTATAAAATTATGAAAGAACGAACATAAATGTGGTTACAAATTTTAACTTCCACCGGTATGCCGCGCCGACCGCTCTGTGTTGGCGGCAGAAGTGTTCTTGCAGTCTTGTAGGCGCTATGCGTTTCACGCCGACCGCTGCTGACCACGCTGTTTGGCGCAATGCGTGAAGTATTTATGCAGTCTTGTAGGCGCTATGCGTTTCAAGGCGACTGCTGCTGACCGCAGTGTATTTGACGCAATGCGTGAAGTATTCATGCAGTTTTGTAGGCGCCATGCGTTTCATACCGACCGCCGCCGCGCCGCTCCGTTCCAGATTAAATTGCGTGTTTGTTTTCCCTCTTAACTCGACTAATTAAAGGTGTTGTCTCTTGTATCATCGAAAGACGACAAATAAGAAATTATTAGACTTTCACTCTCAGGAAATGAGAGATTTTGTCGCCTTTTCTCGTTTGCAATCTATTTTCTGAATTCGATTTTTCTCTCTCTTTTCTTGATACCTGCATTTATAAGATTGCAAAATTTGCCGCCCCCTACATTTTGCCGCCATGGGCCGCGGCCCATGTGGCCACCCTCTTATCCGGCCGTGATAGAGATACCTTTACTCTCATACCAGCCCATTCGGGTACTATAAGAAAGACAGGGTAGTAAAGTGCAGACAAATCTAGAGTGATCGCAGTCTGGACTTGGTAGGTAGAGAAACAGTTTTGTAGAAAATATATTGGAAGTCTCCTCAGCCACGTTCAGGACCTAGGAGCCTCAAGATTCTGACGTCAACTGAAATACCTAACCCTCTTTTGGCGTGGGAATGAACCAAACCAGTTGCACTTCATATATCGGGATGTCGGAGAATGTTTTCTATCAAAAATCCATCTCCAATCTTTCTATTAGCGATTTGTGTCTATAGACACAAATCGCTCTCTAGAAAAAAATGATCCCACCCACTTGTAGACTTTTTTCTTCGGTCATGCCAGACAAAGAATACACAAGTACATTCTGCCGTGCTTAGGAAGAACGTCGTATGAGCCTTTAGACGTTGTCAAGTTTCCTCCGATAAAAACCGAAATTACCGGGAAAATTGCATATATAATTTTCCGAAATTTTCAGACTATTTTGTACGCAATTTAATCTACACTGAAAAAAAGTTGCTTGGCTCAAGCATGATGATTCTTGAATTTGCGGTCAAGAATTGTTTTTATCTTGATCTAAGCTGCATTTTTCTTGATACAAGAAAAATAATGCTTGGGCTAAGCAAAAAAGTAGCTTATATTAAGCAGCAAAAGTCTTGATTTAAGAAAAAATACTTATTGGCGGCAAATTTAAGATTCTTTTTTTCCAGTGTAAAATATCTGAAAATTTCGAGGAAAATGCATAAATTAATTTTGTCAAAAATACATGTTCTATCATGGGAAATTTGGCAACTCTCGAATGTTTATATGGCATCCCTCCTTAGCACGGCAGATATATCGATTGATCTGCCATTTCAACCTATAGGAGAGGATCGATATACAGGGTGTCCGCAACGAACACCTCCATAATCGATTCTTTACCATAGCTTTCAATGGGGGAAATATCGATTATCAATCATTCACGCCTCCCCAATGAAATATTAGATTTGATTAGCTTGGCCTAACCAGAAACGTACTTCACTTTAGAGAGTCAGAATCGCAAAGCGAAATCTCAAGTTATCACTTTGCCGCCGTTTTAAACGTATCCCCTCATTTTTCAACTCCCTAATGATTAGACGATCACAATTGTACGAGTTTTTACACCCTGTTAAAATGACCGACATTGTTACTTTTTTCTCCCGATGGCTTTTTCATTTTCACTACCACAAAAAAATTCATACGAAAAAAAGTTCCATCAACGAGATGACTCAGAATTTTTTAATTTTTTATTCCTGATTTTCATGCTGTTGGAATTAGATACTCGAAGTGGATTTCAAGCAAAAAATGGAGGGGGAGTTCTTTGCGTATTATAGTGTCTGGCATTTTTTAATCGAATCCGCTCCTGCTAAAAACCGAACATTTTTAGTTTTCGGCAAACCCCAGAACGTAAGCAATCCCAGGTACTCCGGGGATCGTCAGAAAATGGACTTATCAGGTTTCAATACCAACCGATTCGATCGGTCTCCACGCGTAAATGGAATCGTCTATTTTCGGCAATCAACGTCAGTTCATCAACTCATCAACGGACTTTTTTTTCTTTTTTTTATAATCGGCAGGAAAACCGCCAACTTCATTTACGCGTTTAAAGTTAATTTCACAAGTCAACTAGTAGATTCTTGATAGTGGCACTCACTATAATTGCTCATCGACCAGGACAGTGAAAATCGTCAACGCATCATTGTGTCTCCATCTTCCAACTTTTAAAGATTATTGTCCATAGTCACGTGTATAATGAAGGCTTTGAATTTTTACCTTGCGGTGATACTGATATCAGTGCCTCTGAGCCTGCGGGTGAATGGAATGAAGACCTCGCCGGGTAACAATACAATAATTACTTTTTCAGTGTTTTTAAAGCTTCACTGTCTCCATTACATATTTTTGATATTTCGCGCTTTTGGGATCAATAGCTGAAGTTGGACTTTACTCCCCTACGTTTTGAGTAACTAGAACATTTTCTAACGCACGGGAGAAGACCGAGCACCTTCAGAGAAGAGTCTGAATCGTCCTTTTGCTTGAATATTAAAAGTTTAACAGCAGTCGTTCACCTTTTTTTTTTTTTTTTTTTTTTTTTTTTTTTTTTTTTTTTTTTTTTTTGGTGGCAGTCGTTCACCTATATTCATTACCTTTCTTGATCTAGGCCGTAGCTTGAGACATTTCTCAAGCTACAGCCATAAAATGGAAAACTTGAAAAAAAAAAAAAAAAAAAAAAAAAAAAAAAAAAAAAAAAAAAAAAAAAAATGGGAAAAATGGAAAATTTGAAATGGGGAGGTTCTGCGGTCAAAAATTCCTCATTGAGAGGGGCTGCTGCAAACTTAAAACAAATGAGCATATTTAATTTGAAGGTTCTAGAGAAGCGCTCGGCAATCAGTATCGTTTTTGTAAATCTTGTCGTAATCAGTATACTCTGTAAAGAGAAAACAATTGACCAATGAAAACTCTCATTTACGCAGAAGCATCAGGCGGTTTATTCAAATCTCCGAAGTAAAATGACTGAAGACACCCATCAAAATGTTGACAATCAAATTTTTGTAACAAACAGAAGAATTATAAAAATTAAAGTATGTGGAACAATTATATAACAGGCCAATTTTGTTTCAAAGTGTGAAGAAGCTCTCCGACTTGTTATACAATCGAGCTTAGCAGCGATTTTTGCAAGTTTGCAAAATTTAATTTATTTTATTTCCTCCATTGAAATCCATTACAACTATCGGTTCTCGGTAAGACAGTTTTACATAGAATCGATTTTTTACGTTCATGTAAATGGAGAGACAACGGTGTTGTCGACGCGCAAGAATCACGACTGATTGAAATTGGTGACCGAAAGCAAAAAGCGCTCACTATCAGCTAAGCACTAGAAATTCCTGAATGTTGCAGAAATTTACACCTACCACGAGGCCTTCTCCCCCTCTCCCCTATCACAAGGGGGTATGGGATCCCCTCTTCCACTCTAATAAGGAGAGGGCCTTCCAGGAATTTTTTTAAAATTTTGACTAATCGAACATATTTTGAGATTTGTGACGCAAATTTCCCAAAATGCCTGTACATTTTCACTGCAAGAAGTTCAGCTCAAAATAATTTCAAATAGTTATTAAAAGTTACACGGCGACAAAAAATTATTGTCGACTGAGATTTTTTTCCACAAAACAGAATTTCCAAGGGACTGGGCAAATGAGACCTACCATACCCAATTCCAAGGGGGAGGTCCCTCTGGACCCCCCTAGCTGCGCCCACGATCTTCATTTTGGTTCATGCTCAGCATAGGTTTCAACGTCACGATGAGAAATAACCGATACATTTTTTACAGGGAGTTTTAGAAGATCGTCATCGGTGGGTCGGAGAACCGTCCCTTTCTCGAGCGCGCCGGATACCGTGGAAGCGCATTACTGTGCAGTCAGTTGCGGAACCAAATGGGGGGCACCTAGTTCTCGAGGAAGAATAGAACTTTACCCCAAACTTCGTAAAGTCCAACCGAATTTTGCAACAGGCTTCATCACTCGCTCTAATAAGTGCGTATGTCGCGTCAATCCTGTGTACCTACGGTTCCTTCCTGTTGAGGACAGAGTGAGGACCGTCTGCGCCCCCAACTCATTCTGCGCAGGGGCGATGCAGACACTGCAAGAGATGTTCTCAAGAAACTACAAGCTGAGCGCAACCAATCCTCCCGATACGAAGTACGATTACCTATCGAATTGAAGTACATTTTGCAATTTGGAACTATAAATTTTAGCCCGGTTTAAAAACAACGTACGTGCCATTAGTTTCCCTATGCACACAAGTGTTTTTCCAGCACAGAAAAAAACGGATTGCTGATTTAGCAATTCAATTGTTAAAAAAAGGGACTGCAATGTTTCAAATGTGCATTTTACAATAGTGGAATGCTAATTCACCCACGGGGGTGGTTACAGTACCATTTTTCTGTTGTTAAAGTAGCATTTTTTTGTTGCAAAGTCTACATCGGAATATTGCAGTCACTTTTTCTAACAAGAAAATTGTTAAATCACCAATTTAATTTTTTCCGTGAAAAAAGCCATCATGTATAGTTCCAAATTGCAAAATGCAGTCCAATTGAAGAAGACTGTTCGGAGTAGATGTGCTGTGTAGTTGGATTTCAGAAGTCTGACCGGTTGTTCCTTGTCGGTTTTGAAATGTTGCCAGGCATCGCATTGATTTTCCATTGTATTTCAAAGAAAATTGTAAAGTAAATATTAAAATCAGGTCGATGATTAGATCTTGTCAATATTCTGAAGTCTGACCGGTTGTTCCTTGTCGGTTTTGAAATGTTGCCAGGCATCGCATTAGTTTTCCATTGTATTTCAAAGAAAATTGTAAACTAAATATTAAAATCAGTCTGAAAATTAGATCTTGTTGATACGATGTTTCTCCAAGCGCGTACATACTGAGAGAAAAAAGTTAGTGTTGCTAACTCAGCCAATCCCAGTTGATGCTATTCATTGTACGCACACCAATAAAATTTGAGTTTCACGCACAGAAACTAGCTGGTGCTGTTAACCAACTATCGCACACCGCACCATACCGCCAATCATATTTGAGGGGCTTCGAGGACAAGGCGCGTAAATGCGGTTTTTGAAAAAATTGAGGTATCAATTATTTCAATCAAAGCTAGTCTTAATGCATATTCTGTGGAAAATTCACTCCCGAATCACAATGTTTAAGCATAAAAAGTCAGTTTGAACCTTCTTTCCGCCATAAGAACCGATGTAATTTAGAAACTTCAAACACGGTGTGTATTTCTCGAAATAGCAAAAACTGCACTTATGCGCCTTGTCCTCCAAGCTTGTCCGCCTTTTCTCTTATTTAATACAATACGTTACAGCAAAAACCTGAAATCAGTGAGTCCTGATTTCGGGTTCTTATTGTAGCATTATATCAATTGATATAGAATGTTCACTGCTCACCCCAATTCGTTTGTTCTGCAGCGCTGACGTAGGATCAAAATCGGCCATGCTGTTAGCGCAGAAAATCAGCTTCATTTCTTATTTTTTTCGGTGCAGACTAAGAAACATATCTGCTTTCCCAAAAAGAGAGAAGCTTCATTTTGACGTAACGAACTCTGATTCTAGCCGCTTAATCCGTAAGACCGAAGCCGAACCTCTGTTGAATCTGTAAACCTCCAGATGAGATGCGAACTCAAAAATCAAGCTTTTTTAACGAAAGTTCCTTTTTTTGCCCGTAATAAGTTGATTCCTTGTGGGAACGATGTAGCCTAGTTTTTAGCTTTTTTCAGACAGGGCTGTTATTTACAGATAGGTATACTAAATCCTAGACCTGGCGAAGAAAAATATGTTCACTAAAATTTGGTACCTCGTCCTGCGAAACAGATCGTGATAACGGCTGAATAGAAACCTCTATAATGTTAAAGAATGATGAGGAAACCTGTTTTTGGAACGTGCATATGAGCATAGCACCTATCCGAGTAACATAGCTACCTAGGCAATAGGCGTGTAACCTGGTGGTGCAGTTTACTTTCATTTCAACAATCGCGCCGTAATAAGCGCTAAGCGATACACTTTTTTCAGTGTGAAGAAAAAAAATCCCCATGATCCACGATCACTGTCGTGCAAAGCAGTTTTATGATTTCTTAATAATGAATGTTTGCGGTTCCGGGGGAACGGAAAAAGTGCATCAGCACATCGTGTTTTGCATAGCTTGTTTTCAGCACAAGTATACCAGTGCCCAACATTTCATGGCAGAGGAATGGCTCCAATAAATATCGCTCTAGTCATCATTCTCCTATGTTTGTTTCAAAATTCAATCGTGGAAACTAAAAACGGTAATAATACCATTCAATTTTCAATTTGGATTGTCTTAGGATCGTATTTGAAATAGTGTATTTGGCATCCACGGGAAAAGTTACCCATGTGTGCAGAGGTACCTCAATAAAAAAACCTGAAAATTTTCTAAATTAATTTTAAAGTATTCTGCAAAAGTTTAAGGCTGCTAGAATCTAGGTCAATTCGATCATATTTTTTAACACTTTTTTTAAGAATATTTTCCTAAAGTTGATAAAAGTTTTATTGACAATGGTGAAATTTTATGAAATTTTAGTTTGATTTTTAAATTAAGAATTTTGTCGGAAGGCTTGTTAAAAACAATTTTATAAACCTTCAATTATAATGCATTTGAGAGAGTCCCGACAATAGTTGCATCATTTGAAACATTTTCGTGAAGTGCTGTCGATTTTTAAGGAAATCTCAGAAGACCGATATTAAAATTCGCCGAGTTCCTGACATAAGGGCGTATTATGTCGAAGGCAATTAGTAAAATCTGGCATTTTATCAAATGCCTAGGCTGTAGTCAAATTTTGACAGTTTACGGAATTCTGTAAATGTAGAGCGAATATTTGACTATTTGCCTAGGCATTTGATAAAATGCCTTATTTGACTATTTGCCTTCGACGTACACATTTCGCGATTAACCCTGTCGTTCAATAAATTTAGCTTTCTTGGGTTCATCTCAAATTGTACTTACGCCCCCTTGTCAGCCAAGCCGCTTGGCCCAAGCGACGAATTGTGAAGTCTTGTGGAAAAATGTGAATTCTAGTTTTCGTCGAAAAACACTTCTGAGTATCCCAAGGAATAAGTTGCAAGCGATTTTATTCAATTTATTTTTATTTATTTATTTTTGTTTTCATTTTTTTTTTAGAGGTCCCGGGTTCGATTCCCGGCCAGGTGATCAGAGTTTGATGGTCTCAGGCAATGGTCACCTGGGGCTGGGGTAATAAGCGTGGGATTAGCCAATAGGCTATTTGAAATTGGTTTAAAAAAAAAAAAAAAAAAAAAAAAAAAAATCGAGTTATCAGAGATTGTAAAGTCGCATATTAAGCGTGTTACTCAGATTATTGCAAACCTGGTACATTAATAAAATTATCTCAAACTTAGCCCCTAAAAATGGCTAAAAATCCAAATTCTTCCGCTAAACTGATAGGGATAGGCTTTTTATTTAAGTAGGCCTCAAGTAGGTATAACCCGTTTTCTTATCACTGTCCGTGCCTAATCCACGCATAGTTTAAATCAGTTTTACAACGGAATAGAAAATGGATGAAGATCTTATCCAGCGTCACATCGGCAAGTTTCATCTCCGTCACTTGAGCTAAAATCCCTTCTCCTGTTCAAAGCCCGTATAGCGTGGCGTGAATGATGGATTTTTTATATTTTTCCATTTGAAGCTGTGGTAAAGAATCGTTTATTAAGGTGTTCATTACGAACACCCTATCATCGATCCTTTTCCGTAGGTTTAAATGACGGATCAATCCATCCATCACATATCACGTTATGCCACTTTTCAAAGCGTGTGTTCATTAAAACACGGACCCCATGACTCATTTCAAGTTTTTTTGTTCCTTTTCCCCCTTTCACGACACCGTTCGTCTCTATTTTTTCGTCATTCATATTTCGGTTGTTTTCAGTGTGCACGAAATGGTGGAAGAACGACGCGTTTGCCAACCATAATTGCTACGCTTGGTGCGCAGACAAGTATGGTCGGCCGACCCCAAGGGGAAAATTGCCCAACGGGATGGGATTACTCATCATTCAGCCTCCGTTCGCGAAAGGCCGCTGTGTCTCCAAAAAATGTGTCTGTTACGTCAACACTCCGTACAGGAAACTCCTATCGAAGAAGGACAAAGCTAGGGCCTGGTGTATTTTTCACAGACTTTGCAAAAAGGTCTTCAAGAAACTTGAAAACAAATTTGCGCACGATCCGAAACTGAGCGTGCATAACCATTCAATTCCAGGGTTCGTGGGGCGCTGACAATACCTTGAATGCACTTCCATTTTCATCTTCGACTTTCAAGTCCTTGAATATTCACAAATTTCGGAAAACCTATTGAATCCACTCGAAAGTCCCCGGATTATTCTGCCGTGCTAAGAAAGAATGTCGTATGAGCCTTCAGCCGTTGCCAAATTTCCTCCGATAAAATGCGAATTTTCACGGAAACTGTTGGATATTTTTCAGGCAATGTTTTAGACAAATTTGCACACACTTTAGTCTAAAATATCTCAAAATTTCAAGGAAAGCTATGCACAACTTTCCTGAAAAATGCATTATTTATCCGGAGAAAATTGGCAACTCTCGAAAGCACATACGGCGGTCTTCCTTAGCACGGCAATATTGTCATCGGATGTTTCCGTTCTCGTCGTTTGGAAAACTGGTCTCTTACTTTATTCATTTTTCTCAGGTTCTCTTGCGTGTCCACGCACTTAATATTACAGGGGGCCGTTATAATATATGGAGGAAATTTCAATTTTTAAGGCAGTATGCAGGGTCTTTAACATTTTTTGCAAGATTTTGAAAGTCTGAAAATGTCATTCAAGCCCCTTGAAACGTCTTTGACTATAATGAGTCTTGAATACACAGTGCCACGTTATGTTTTGGGAGGACTTTTGCCGCGAGAAATGCCAATTTTTTTCTGTTGGCCAAAAGCAATAAAAGTAATCGAAACCACAGAGAGAAATGAAGGGGAGGAAAGCTTTGTACACGTGTGCCGCCTGTCCATTGTCTATCATTGAAACTATTTTTGTCAAATTTTGATATTTTTCCAGCTCTGACATTCGAGCAAGGACCCTTAAAAAAATTAAAATTATCAGGAACTATTTATGCATTTTGATTTCGATACTTTGAAAATTTGAAGCCTTTGAACCGTATCAAGAGCGTTGCATCCACATGTAAACGCGATGTGATGATACTGACTAGTTTTATTCCTTTCCCCCCGGAGACTCAGTTGTAGTGGGTTTTCCACCTTGATCCTAAAGAAGAAAAATTCTGAGAGCGGATTCACCATGATTTTCTGGTGAAAATTAAAGAAGAGACCGTATTTTGTAACGTTATAGTTGTTCAGACCGCGTCTCCAAACGACGTTAAACATCAATCTCAGTTGAGCAACTATTCGAACGCCAGTGCGAGCACATTGCATAGACGTCGGATTGAAGGAGCATCATTGGAACGGATGTAACCGAATTCACAATCCATGGAGCTCTCGAGACAGCGATGCGCGTCAACAATCACTGAAAACCCTGAAATGTGTTTTAGTCATGTAAACTATTTTTTTTAAAAGCCTTAAAATTTAAAAAAATAAATACTCTCGTTGCAGGTCAACATATAAACCATATTAATGCTACAGAATTTACCTCCTATTTAGTAATTCCTACAGCATGGAATGCACGTTTCTTTGCTCATAAATATTAAGACTCGCAAGCTTTTGCGAATGTTATATTTCCTCCTCCGTCCCTCTTCTCTTCCCATTTATTTTCTTTTCTCTTTTCATTAGTTTTCTTATTTTTTGTCGGTTTCTCTCTCATTTGGAAGCTAGCATTCACTGTAATTGTAAAATTCAAGGGTATTTCCTTGCTCGGAACCTTCAGAAAAAGTACTTTCAAAGGTCTTTTCAAAAGAACTTAAACGGTGCAAATTTTGCCGCAAGTATTTAGATGTCCGATCCTGATTCGTTTGTATTTAGTTAGAGAGCTGGAAGATTATGCAATTTTTCCCACTGGGAATAAGTCAAATATTTCCTCACCAAACCACTTGAACTTTCAAGTTCCCAGGGAGTTGTGTATTGCGTCACATCATTCATTTTGCACTTTGACTTTTGGCTACCTCAATTTTTTTCTGCATCCTGTGTTCATTTTTTAGATCTGAAATGTGTCGCCCACTCAAAGAAACAGTTTCAGGGGCACCTTTTATCAAGGTTTCGTCGAGGTATCATTACTAATTGATGCGCTCAATGCAAATAGCAGCCAGTAACCAGCGATGATTTCCTCTGAAAAAACGACCATAAAGCCTAGTAAAAAGGTATTTGAGGAGTAATTTATCACTTACTCCCCCCCTCTCTTTCCAAAGAATAGATACTTAGTTCTTTCCAGTGGTAGTGGAAGAAAGTATCCCTAGTATACGATCGGTTTAAATAGATTTTTGGGTAAGGGACATCATTGGTCGGAGGAAAAATTTACTAAGGGTTAGCCTATTTTTCAAATTTCTCAATGCATCAAAATTCACCAATATTTCCCGAATTAAAGTCCTTAGATATTTCAGGGAGGAGAGGTGCTCATTTCATTCCATTATGAATATAATTTTAGTATAGACCTACTGCATATTTTCGTCAAAGGCTCCGATCAGAATGACCGAGGTCTTCAAATCAAAACATGGTCACCTAGGCGACCGGTTTGTTTACAATTCCCTGCAATAGGACAACCACGGTTAGTCAGCCCTATCCCGAGGGCAGTGTTCGGTTCCGACCTACTTACGACGCGACGCGACGGGGTGTCGCATAGTTTGTTTGTTTCCGGTTTTAGTGCGCACTTCGGATACGCCGCTCTTACAACTTCGCCCATTTGTATGGAAGCCCACTAAAGCTTTCTGTTTAACTTCTCAAAAAGCTTGAAGCTGGGATTTATTTTTATTTTTGTTTTATTTGTTTAAACTGCCGGTTTCTCGAGAGTTAGTAAGAATGAACTGATAGACTTCTAACTATCAAAGTCGGTCCAAGTAATACATTCGTCACTTACCTTGCCGGGCAATCCTGGAGATTCGCACAAGGGCCCAAAGTGATTCTCACAAATAATGCAAAAGAACATGAGATGACGAAAATTGCTTTCATGTCTTTAAAATTTATGATTTTCGTTTCTGACTGATATAAACAGAGATTCTCCTTATAGGAAAAGTAAAGAAGTCACACTCATAAATGACGGTGGCTTCTGATTAAAAAAAGTAACTAAAAAACATTCACAGGTGTTGCTTAATGTTCGTCTCCGCTAAATTTCATCACACATGTTGGTATTCATTCGTCTTTAACGTTCTCTATGACCGTGCTTTGAAAACCAATCTACTCCGTTGTAAGGAGTGAATTTTACTAAGGATATGAACGACAGCAGATTTGATGATGCTAGAAGAAGAATTATCTTCAAGAAGAAGGTAAACTCATTTCAGGCTGTGTGTTTTAAGGGGCGATGTATTCGGTGGATACATTCAGGGACTGATTGTGAGCGAAACAATATCACAAAGATTACAAGTACAGAAAAGTAGAAAGCACAGGAACATGGGAAGTGCATGGGATACAGAGTAACACAGCCATTGGCCGGGGTTTCCTCTTTTTGCACTGCTCTTTTTGCCAAAATTAACATAAGCTACTTTTAACTTTTCAAATAATCGAATAAGTAACACAGGAATCCATTAAGTTATTCCTCTCTGCGTGCGCAGACTAAGACAGCCTATTTGTAAACGGGTAATTTCAGTTAACCAATCTTGTAGAATGTAATTTTTTTAAAGATTATTACCAATATTACCATTAAAACTATGCGGGGTTTCTTCTTGTTTCGCAACTTAAGAACTACATTACCGAAATTTTCGAGTCACCTCCTTTACATAATTTGACTCCAGGCCGCCAGCATTCCTCAAAAAAATCTTTCAATTCCGATCCTGAGTATGAATAGAAGGAAACAATTCACTCCTGCATTTAGTCGTATGAGTGCCTCCTGTAACCTTCAGAGGGGTTTCATTTCATGAATCGTGTCACCCTCTGAAAGATTTATGAGGCGAGGACTGTTCGATTCGTAACAAGTAGGGATCTATTTGACCAGGGGAAAGTTTTTTCCATAATGTTTTCATTACATGACCAAAATAAATAAACATTTTAAGGCGATGAATTTTATTCTAGGGATGAAAAGAGGATTTTATTTTACCTACAACTTAGCATCACCTGAAGACAGATGAGTTCAATACAATAAGAGTTCTCAGGCGACGGATTTATCGCCAGTAAGCTCGCATTACCCGCGGACCGTGTTACCTGTCTAATGGGTGATTCAATAAGATTAAAAGTCGAGTATAACTCTTCCAAGTTGACTTTTTTAAGTGTTTGTGGCAACATTATTCGGACTCCCTCCTTTCACCGAAACTCAGCTCGTTCCCGATGCCGTTTAACTTCTTCAGAGGATCGATGCGATTTGGGAGCTGGGCGGTGATGTGTGATCATTTCGTTACCTTCCGGCCAAAGTATCACAAGCGCCATGCGAAGTTTCAAAATATCCGCCGCCATTTTATTTTTCAACAGAAAATTTTTTAGTCGAAGCTGTTTGCAAATTTCACGGAATTTCAGCGGCAGCAAAAAAAATCAGTGAAATTTTCGGACAGCTTCAACGAACAATTCCTCTGTAAAATGATAAAATAGCGGCGGAAATTTTGAAACGTCACATGGCGCTTTTGATACTTTGGCTGGAAGGTGACGATTTTAGGTCTCTCCAGGATGAATTTCAGGTTATTTCTTCTTCAAAGAAAGGTCTGCAATGATTGAGCAAGAAAACGGGAACATCGTAGGAAAAAGGTACAAAATCTGAAAATTATTTAAAAAAATTCAAAAATTGAAGCGTGTGGTGAAGTAAACTGGATGGAGTAAGCTAGTGACATTTCTTCAAATTGAGGTAATCGTGGTTGTGAATTTAAAAAGTTTTCTTGTCAACTTTAAAAACTCAATAGTGAGTTTTGCACCGTCAAATTACAGTTTTTACGATCCATGACGCCTAAATTTGAAGTTTTAAACTTGTGACGTTTCGAAACAACCCTGGAATCTGAGATACCTCATAAAGCCGAATTGTTGATTCTAGTAAAATATAATCTCCCCACCACCGGTACCTTCACCCTACTCCCATTTCCGGACCCTCGCGCACGCTGTAACTCACCTGCCGCTCTATCCGGAGCATTCTTGTTTCAAAAGGGTAGTAACATTACATGTTGGGGATGAGGGTTGGGTCACTCGTTCGAATAAACCACAAACGGTACCGCTGTTATTTTTTAATTATCTCGTACAACGTGGAGTATCGCTCATTGAGTTGCCAGATAGCGTTCTTAAAAGCTCTCCGAATTTCGTCTGTACACTATAGGGGGTGATAGATGTATTTTCTTATTTTGCAAAATTCAATTATTTTGGAAAAATCAATTGTCAGAGCAGGTGATTGAAAAAAGATAAGTTTCATCAGCTTTTACTGTTAAACTGACGTGAGATATAAGCTTCATTTGATACCTACTAAAATCTTCGAACGTTCCTCCAAGACGCCAAACAGCCGGAAAAGTTTTCTATGAAGTTCAGCAGGTGGATTAAATCGCTTGTCAAAAAGAGTTGGAAGAATTCTATATCCTATAATGTATGTGTTTCGAGTAAAAAAGGACACAGTTTCATCCTCATCTTGAACCAGTGGTCCAGAAAGTCGGATTTTTCCACGAGGAGCCTGTTGAGAAAGAAATTTCAATTTTCTAGAAAACCGCAACATGATGGTTAAAAATCAGTTTCTTCGTCCTGGTTGATAGTCCATAAAAGGGGCCATAGCCTCCAAAAATCCCGGGTAGCTATATTTTCATTGATTCCCACGTAATTTTACAGCTGAATCTGAATTTCAACTTTGCGCCAAAAATTACACGAGAATCAATGAAAACAGGCCTGGGAGTTCTGCATATACTTTTTCCTATTAGCCTGAACGAATTATTGAGTTAAGTGATAAGAAATCCGACTTTGAGAATGGATTGTACAACTGGATCTCCTTAGAGTACCTGTATAGGGAGAGTAGCGACAGATCGGTTCATGGAGGGCTTAGGGCCCAAAAGTGCAGCTACCCTTCTGAGCAACTTCTAACACACAAAATTTCACTGCCAGCCTACAGCCTACAGATTTAAATTCTAACCAAGATGGCTAAGAATGTACATAAATGAGCGTTCTTTCGCAAAAATAAGTAAATTTATGCAAAAAGTAAACCCAATACATGCTTTCTAAACGACGGTTCGTAACAACTGTATTTGTAACTCGCTCTGGACATTCGAAATTCATAGGTTGGCTGCCCTTTTGGGCCCTAACTTTATTCGCGGAGGCATCGGTGAAGGCCTGATGGACTTTCGGAGTTTCAGATCTGTCGCTACTCTCCCTATACAGGTACTCTATAGATCTTCTACACTTTCTCAAAATAATTTTTCTCAAGTGGAACGTGAATGAGCCTGGTAGCAAGTTCACTGTATTCTGCTCGGTAAGAGCGGAGGTAACTCCATACGAAAAAAGTAGATTCGGCATGGCTTTGATTGCAATGACTCTATGTTATGTGTCAAAATTGACCGTTAGCCAGTGTGAATTCTGATGAAATTACACGTTTGCACCCCTTATCAACTACTACAATTAGTTTGGCAGCTGGGATTACAGCAACGTGGCATCATAGAACCCTCGTCTCACTTTTGATGTGTTTTCATGTTTCAGCTCCTGAGCTCGCTGGCCTCCGACCTGGACTTCATGCTAAATGACCTCTGTCCTCACTCGGACCCAAGGTAAGCCCGGATAATTATTAGCATCTGCTTCACTTCATTGCAAGCACCCATGCACCCCCGCAATTCTATCTCCCACTCTGAGGTCGTATCATCATGCCGCTAGCGTTAACCTCTGCGCTCTCCTCTAAATGAATTTTCCACCGTGATGCCAGCTTTCCTGGGAGAATGCAGCCAATATACGAAAATAAAATATATTAAGAAGAATGTATAGAAATGAACAAGATAGATGTAGACGTGCATCGTATTGAAATGTAAGTGAGGATAGTCTTGTGTTAAGTTTTCAGACAGGAAAACGCTGTTGTTTTTTCGGTTGACGTGAACTGCAGAACTTCCCCGATTTATACATCGTGCTTAGGAAAATTTTTCTCGAAACCGTGCTCATTTAAAATTCCAGTGATCTGTTATAATGGGTTCTATTACAATGTTGTGTCAAAATGGTATCAGAGTAAAGTAATTATATTGGACGCAAAAACTTAATTGGCCCGTGTATAATTTTGATCTTAATATTTTTAACGGCTCTGAAACTTGACCGTCAAAACACGATTCTGTAACTTACACAAATGACCCATGCAAGCATCTCGAATTTGACCAACTTTTCAATTTTAATGAAAATCAGGAAATTCTCGAGACATTTGGCAATGCCGCCTCGTGGAGGTAAAACAATAACCCTTTAGTTGAACGCGGCGTCTGATGTTTATCGGCAGTTCGCGAGTGCTCAGTGATTTAACGCGCCCAGCTGGGTAGGCCACCCTCCGTACCCACGCGCATTCGTGTATACGGCTCCGGGCGTCTAATTTCAATTTCCTCGCCCGACAACGGTCGAGTGCATCCGAACGACCGTAAATTAAAACCATCGATGACAGCAAAAAAAGCGCCGTTTTCGTGCAGAGCATACATATCGTCTCTCCCCTGACGTAAGGGCGTAAGTGCTTTTTGATTTGAGCCTTACTGTTCATATAACTCCACGCCTTCGCGGCTCAAGTAAAAATGAAGACACTCTCCTACGTCCGAAGAGCGCCGATATGTGCTAGGGGTGCACTGGTGACCATCAAGAGAGCAAAATTACCGCGACCCTACAGAATATCTGAACAGAGGTTATGGCAGGAGGGAACCGAGCACAAAAAACACGTGTATAAAATTTGTATGAGGGAATCAATGGTGGAATGTCATTTTTAAAGTAAACCGAGCACGTTGATCCCTCGCTGTCGAATGCGGTCCGCTACACGATGACTTTTTAAGTAATTATATTAAAGGGTCAGAGCCAGGGAGATTTAATAGCATATTAACATGGCAAAGTTTCACTTTGACATTTTTTTTTTTCAAGACCGTTGACAATTTTCTAATGAAATAATGTATAAATTCTTTTTAAATTTCGGGACCCCCCCCAACATATTCAAAAGAACATGTTCACCCGTTAGTGAAAAAAGAAATTACCTGTCAAATAAAACTTTGTAATGTAAATAAGCTCCTCTTGCTGTCGCTGCTTCAACTATCGTCTTCAATTGCCGATTCTGTGCAGTGGCGAGGCGCGAATGGTCATTATCGATATTTTCCCGTTTGAAGCCATGGGAAGGAATCGGTTATGGAGGTGTTCGTTGCGAACACCCTTTTTATCAATCCTTTTCCGTACGTTTAAATGACAGATCAATCGATGTATCGCAAAGCATCCCACGCCACTGATTCTGTGCTCTTCACAAGAGAATGTGATTGTCTATTGGAAAACACTTTAAAGATGATAAAATTAAAATTGACGCGTTGGAATCCGGAATTGGTACTGAGAGGAGAACCTTTGGCGCTTTGCATTTCATAGCTCAAAAATTTAATTCTGAGGAAATTGTACGTGAAGTTACAGTCTGCCACACTCAGGGCTCAACATGCACTCGTATACGCACCCAACTGAAGGTTTTTTGGAGCCGACAAAACTGAATCTGAAGAATTGATAGCATGGCTCAGACTTGGCGAAAAATCTAAGCTTCTTAATTCGGCTCGGAAGAGGGAAAGAAAATCTGGGCGCGAGGGAAGTGAAGCGGGAACAGAAGTAAAAGCTCCGTGATGGGGCTGCTTAATCCGATTCTTTTTGCAACTCGCCATGTTGAATTCTCGATTCCGTTTTACATACGATACGAATTGCACGAAGGGAAATCCTGAAGACTTTCAGCGCATTTTTAGTAATGTCCACTTTCACTGATTAGTATAATAATACAGTATCGAAGTAGCAAGTATAATACAGTGGCGTGGCGTGCTTTGCGATATATCGAATGATCTGCCATTTAAACCTATGGAAAAGGATCGATAAATAGGGTGTTCGCAGCGAACACCCTAATAATCGATTCTTTACCATAGATTTAAATGGCATAGCAATCGATAAATCGCAACGTACGCCACGACACTGGTAGAATACAGTATGCTGCCGTCTTAAGGGAAAACGCCGTATAAGCCACCAGGCATTGCCGAATTTCCCTCGACAAATCACAAATTTTCGGGTTTTTTTTTAAATATTTCTCTTCCGATTTTTCAGAGGATTTCATTCGTAATTCGATCTAAATAGTTTGAAAATACCAAGAAAAAATATTCATAACTTTCTGCAAAAATAAATATTTTCTGAGAGTATTTTTGCCAAAATTCGAATGCGCATACACCGTTTTCACTTACCACGCTGAATTTGGGGAGGGGGGGGGGTGCAATCAGGAAGTCAGGAGTAGACTATTCTTCCAACACTGGCATTGTAATTGTAATGTGCTTTGGCACAGAGAAAAAAGAGGCAAACTTAGAGAGATAAAAAAAGTCAAACTTAGAGAGATAAAAAAAGTCAAACTAGTATTTTTGTCTCCGTTGTGAAGAATTAAGTGTAGGCATAGTAGAATAAAATATTTCCCTGATTTTTCTCACATGTTTTTACCGTCTTCTATCAAGATTTCAAGTATTTATGTTAGATACTTCTGTTTTGATGAAAATGAAATGAAAGCGGAGATTTCGAAACTCTGCAAATGAGACACGCCCTCTTGCAGTCTTGACGGTGCCGATTTTGAAAGTTCGCAACACTGTTTTTCCCTCATTTAAATCCATATAAAATATCGATATTAGGTGAGGCACTCATCGATTGTTTTGCATGTATTTGAATGGAGGGCAAATAGTGTTGCCCATTTTTAAGAATCGATTTTGAGTTTCACCACCTGCAACGGAGACTGGACGAAGCGTCCGCGGTTCGCACCCACGCCGCAGACGTCCAGACGGCTAAAATCCACGACCCACCCCTAAACGGCCATTTCAGCGCCATCCAGACGGACGGAATGATTATTTTTACACCCTTTCGTCTCGAGCTTGCACATTGTTTGCTCCGCTGCAGTTTTATGACCACCCCTAAAGAACCCCAAGTTATTGCTATCGATCCCTCCTCTCCTCTTTCCGGTTTCACGTGTCTCAGAATCCTCCCGAAGAAGACAGCTATTTTACTAAATGTGAGCATAGTTGCCATCCCCTGATGCACGGTCAAAAACTTCCGTGTTATTCGCGGACGGTTACTTTAAGTTGTTTTTTCTCGGTCAAATGAACGAAAAGGACGTGGTTGATCGACCAAATTTGTGTGGATGTGTGTTTGTGTGTGTGTGCGCACCGTGTTTTGCGCAATGCGTGAAGTATTCATGCATTCTTGTAGGCGCTATCCGTTTCACGCTGACCGCACTGTGTTTTGCGCAATGCGTGAAGTATTCATGCATTCTTGTAGGCGCTATCCAATTCACGCTGACCGCACTGTGTTTGATGCAATGCGTGAAGTATTCGTGCAGTCTTGTAGGCGCTAATATGTGTTACATGCCGATCGCCGCGCCGAGGGCTTCTCCTTTTCATCTCTAGTCCTCGTCATCATTGCTCTCTGCGCCGCGCCGTTCCAGGCTAAATTGCGTGTTTGGTTTCTCTCTTAACTCGACTACTTAAAGGTGCTGTCTTTTGTATCACTGAAAAACGACAAAATTTAAAATTGCCATACTCTCAGGAAATGAGAGATTTTGTTGTCGCCTTTTCTCGTCTGTAATTTTTTTTTCTAAATCCGATATTTTTGTATACCTACATTTAAAAAAATTGCAAAATTTGCCGCCCTCTAGATTTGCCCCTTAATCCGGCCCTGACAAGAATCAATACCCTTGATTCAATCGGATTTTTGCTTGAATCAAAACGAAATCCGCTTAAATTAAGAGGCTTGGTTTTTTATTTAAGCTAGATTCTGATTGAATCAAGAGTACTTTTTCTTGTCGATGTTTTTAAGAGTCTGGACCCTAGATCCAATGTGTTTTTTTTTCTTTTTTTCCAGTGTTCGTACGAAATACCTATTGTTACCTGAGGATGATTTTTTTCTCTCAGAATAAGTAAAATTAATCGGTTCGATGACCTCTTTTCATTTCTTTTAAAGTACTATTTTGCCATTCTACTACGCACTGAGAAAAAGCTATGGTTTATAAACCTATTAGTGGTAAATATGGAACACCTATAATAGTCGTAAATAAACTAATGATTCTCGGTCTGTGAACCATACTAAGGTCTCTGTACCTAATTAAGGTACAGAGACCATAACTAAGGTATATGTGCTATTATTATATGTAGAGGTACTACTATTAGTGGTGTTCCATATTTACCTCTAATAGGTTTATAAGCCATAGTTTTTTCTCAGTGCGGTCGAAAACATGGCGCGCGGTGGCTATATGGAGTCATTCAAAACGGAGAGAAAGGCCGTTGCGCGGCTAGTTTAGAATGAGCCTCCGAACTCCGCAGTTCGCGTAGGAATGCGGTTCGTTGGCCATATCTCACGGAACTATGAGTGGCGCATTGCCTATCCTCCAGGCGGGATATAGGGGAAAAAACAATTTCGAGCGTTTATTAAAATTTGAACAATGTTCCGGCTACAGCCCGGGCGATGCGGGGGACACAAATCTGTTTTATGGCGCGTTAAGAGCTCTGATAAAACCTTTCGGGCATCATTGCCTAATTGTGAGGTACTTTTGAATTTTATGATACAGTTTGCAGATAAAAGTCAGATTTGAGGGGACACGAATTCCGTAATATCCGTGTTTTTGACCAAAATTAGAACATTCGCGCTGACCCAAATCTCTTTGCGCTGTCTTGAAGTCATAACATGATCTTAATCTTAATCAACGTCATATTTTTAGCCGGTTAAGAAAATAATGATAAAACTTGATTTTACGGAAAATTACGATTGAGCGACACGTGCGTATAAAAGTACTATTAAGAGTCAAATTCTACTTGGTTGCGAGGATATACATTTTTTAAAGAAACTTCAGAGAATAACAACCTATTTAAAAAATTAGAATTTTTTTCTTTCATTAACTTTAACATTGATGCAGAAATAAAACTTGTTAACGTTTCGAGAGCGAATTGCTAACATCCTCAGGGCATCTTGATGATTTCCATGATAGCTAAGCATTATATCCAGCTCAAATGGTAACCATTATACTGATCATTATAAGCAATACACTATATCAGAGGCAATATACTATATCCCTAAAATTCATGTCCAATACTGATCACTTTAAAGCTTGGAATAATCACTGTACTAATTTAAATTAAAAAAAAAAAAAAAAAAAAAAAAAAAAAAAAAAAAAATATTGGCCGTCTTTGTTGAAATTTGACTTACTAAACGATTAAGTTCATGCACCACTGCACAATTTTTAACTGATCTATATGCTCCAATGATTACAACCAGCAACTTGCTCTAGTAGCACCCCAAAATTCTGTACAAAGCTTTTACCAGTATCCCGTTTTACTCGATATTTCTCTCCTACGCCTAGAACTTTCGTTTGAACTCACTGGAAAAAAGCACATTGGATCTAGAGCCCAGACTCTTAAAAACATCGACAAGAAAAAGTAGTCTTGATTCAATCAGAATCTAGCTTAAATCAAGAACTAAGCCTCTTAATTTGAGCGGATTTTCTTTTGATTCAAGCAAAAATCCGATTGAATCAAGAGTATTTTTTCTTGTCAATGATTTCAAGAGTCTGGACTCTAGATCCAATGTGTTTTTTTCCAGTGCTTTTCACCGGAATTCCAAACTTTGCACTCATTCCTCGACAATTTGGCACTCTCGAAGAGCGACAAAGACTCCGCTCGCCCCGCTCCCAATGATTTATTTCAGAAGTCGTTGCGGGAGGGGCGCGGGTAACTCGCCCCCCCCTCAGAGCCCCCCCTTCTTCTTCGAGTACCGGTATGGATCAAATATTAATATCCGGATCTGGGATATAATTCATAGTGTAACAACATCATTAGCCTCCGAATATCTCGGTGCTCTCCATTCGACAGTGCGGGGGCGAAAGCGTGTAGTATCCGTTTATCCGAGCTGAATACTAAGTTCCATTGAACTTTGAAAGTCGTGGATATAAGGATATTGGAGGTACTCGGGGGTCAAGTGAGACAATACGAGAGTGTGAAGTTACGAGGGGGGTTAGGTTAGGCGAGAGGAGGCGGGATTATAATTAATACAATAAACGTGCGACAGAATTGCGGAGGGGCCACCTCGCGCCTTCGAGCAGTGAACAGCGTGCACAGTCGGCGAACAATGGACAATCAAAGGCTGAGGAGTGATATTTGGGGACCCGATTGAAGTTTTAAATAAGCAGCTCCCTACCCGTACACTGCCGTGCTAAGGAAGAACGCCGTATGAACATTCGAGAGTTGCCAAATCTCCCTCGATAAAACAAGTATTTTCGACGGAATTTATGCATATTTTTCCTTGAAACCTTTGGATATTTTAGATTAAATTGCGTACAAAATTTTGTGGAAATTTTGGACAAAAATATTCACAATTTTCCCAGTAAATGCGGTTTTTATCAAAGGGAATTTGGCAACATTGGAATGTTCATACGTCGTTCTTCCTTAGCACGGCAGTACAAATCTTTGATCATGAACCCCACCCGAAAACTGCCTCTTCTTTGGGGACACTCGGAGCAAAAGGTGCCTACGTTGCTTATGGGCTTAGGCGAAGACAGAGGATCATGGAGGAGGAAATTGGTCTCTTTTGCGATTAAGGAAGGTGGTGCTCTATGCGGTACGTGGTTTGATCCCGGTTCAACCTAACCTTGACTTCACCGAGCTTTAGTAATGAACTTGGGAGTAGCTTTTGTCGCCAATGAGCGCTGCGTTGTCAGCCTGGTGTCAAAGGCGTGAAAATAGGGAAATACAGCAACAGAAGTGGATTGCATCTTGCAAAAAGGAACCACTAGCATTGCAATGTTGCTAAGATTGTGCAACTTCTTTTGTCTTGGAGGAAAAACCCGATCATCCATGAATAGTTTCTATTCTACTCGCTAAAAACTGTAGATTTAAGACAAAAATTACCATCTAAATTTCATAGTTTTTCACGATTTCCGCAATTTTATTGCAAAAGATGAAGTTGAACAATCTTAGCATCATTGCAATGCTAGTGGTTCCTTTTTGCAAAATGCAATCCAATATACAGTGCATCACCTTCAAAGGGGGTATTGTTGAAGCTACTGGACGCTTATTGACCAGGAGGTAGGGGGAGGGGAGGGGCGCCTAATGTCCTGTTAGACGATTGATTTGGATGGAGCATTTGCAGGTGTCTGAACTACTTGTATTATGACTTTCGTGTTTAAGTAGAAACTACTTGGTGAACTGAACATGAGGACCCCTTAGTTCAAATTAATTGGACAGTAATTGGAGGAAATATGACAAAATGATCCAATCTGCTAAAATATGCATGTGTTTAAATGGAAAATGCCGCCGTATGACGTCACTAGGCGGTGCACATTCTCACTTTAAGTGAATTTTGTACTATTTCCCATATCAGAAATAAATACACAAAATGTCGCAAAATCAGCTCTTTAAGCACTCTTTCAGCTCAGAGAGTGTTCAGATGAAGCGATAAAAAATTCGTTTTGGATGGTTTCAGGCCCAAGAACCAACTGAAATTGACTGCACTGAAAAAAAACCCCCATTGGATCTAGAGTCCATACTCTTAAAAACATCGACAAGAAAAAATACTCTTGATTCAATCAGATTTAAGCTTAAATCAAGAACCAAGCCTCTTAATTTGAGCGGATTTCCTTTTGATTTAAGCTTAAATCTGATTGAATCGAGAGTCCTTTTTCTTGTCAATGTTTTCAAGAGTCTAGACTCTAGATCCAGTGTGTTTTTTTCCAGTGTGGACTTATCAGTTTGTATAACCGATGATTTTTCATCGACGAGATTCAACCGGCCTCTCGCATAACAGCGGGATCATTTTCGTAATCGATTTTTCCCGGCGAGTTTTTTCAACGTCAGCTCCACGCTCCGATTTCGAAGACGTCCGAACGTGGTCTGGGGGCCGGTCGGCCGAGTGCAAGGCGCTGCAACGCTGCGTGATGCCGACGACGCGACGCGACGTGACGTGACGATGGATGAAGTCGCGCGTCGTCGCGTCGCGGTCCCGCGCCAAACGCTCCAAATACGGCGGCCGGTCCGTGTCGGTTCGGTCGCGGGGGGCGATCGCGGAAGATTCGCCGACCGATTGGAGTCCTCCCAAGTGGATTAGTCCATGCAGAAAGCCAACAGGGCCATTGTCTGGTGGACTCTAAGATGTAAGAAGTCTAATGGAGATCATGGCTCTTCAGATACATTGACTTGCCCGGTTTTTACGGTGGTGCGGATCGCGATCCTCGCTGCCAGCTGTTTCGCGCATTGCGGTCGTGACCGAAAGCTGTCGCTGCCACTGCCAAGGTCGTCCTCCGCGCATGCGCTGTCGAGGAGTAGGTTTTCCTGACTGGGCTGTCGTGTTAGTTTGGAAGAGTTAATTTTTTCCGTTGCAAACGAGAATTGGAATAATTAATGAGCAGAAATATAAGTCAAGCGTAGTCCATATGGTTGTTTTTCTATCAAACGGAACTATGTGCATTATGACGTGAGCCCTGTTATGCACATATTCTTATGGGTCTCAGGGCTCATGTTTTAGTGCACATAGTTCCGTTTGATAGAAATACGTCCATATGTATAGTACATTGGACATCTCCAGGGGGGAGGATCGGCGAAATGTGTTCGGCAGGTGCTTGGCGAAAGGAATGTGGCCTGGTACATGGGTCCAAGCGCCGGGGGTTTGGGAATTTCGGAAGTGTGAGAGAGGGAACATGCAGGAAAAGAAGAGGAATTAGAAGTGTTGTCCAGGTTCAAAAGGAGAAGAAATAAAAATTCGGTTATGAAATAAGGTAGAGCCTTATTTTTTGTTCTGGAGTATGCTTGGTCTCTTTTTTTTTCTTCAAGTGTACAAAGGGAGTATTCCCACACGCGGCTCGACTGAGAGGAAATTGTGGGATGCACCGGTGTCAGAATGTTTCACCTGCGCCCATTAGACCTTCATGACATTTGACCTACAACATCAGACTGACACATTGTGATTATGATTAACTAACAGTATACATGTAGGTCAAAACATTTGCAGGCAAAAAACATCGAACGCCAAAATTTTTTAGCCGAAAAATATTGTAGGTTACGATGTGTGTGGATCCGATGATGTGAGTCAAACGGACGTAGGTCTGTGTACGTAAAACGTTTGGCAACCGATTCATTCTCAGGTTTTTTTATCCCCTTACTATCTCTCTTTGTTTAATCTGAACTTCTCATACACATAACAAATACAACATGCTGAAATAGCATATTGGTGTCAGAAATGTGCTTGCTGATTTTGAGATGCTATTAATGCGAACTTACCTCCGGGGGTAGTCAAGTCCGCGGGACCTGCACCTGGATTCTCCGTTATTTCTAACGGGTTGAGCAACAAACTGGCAACTGAGCTGTTAATCTCGTTAAGTTACTGCTCTCTTCAGCCGACAATGGAGGCGGATGATGGGAGGGGAAGGGGTGAGAGCAATGAGGGGGATCGAGGCAACAATTTTCCCGGTAAAAGATAGAGGTATCAGAATGCAAGCGACAACTTCAATTACCACCTATTACCCCGATTGGACGCAACATGGACAACGTCGACGGACGGACCTCTAAAAGACCGGCCGACCGACTTCCAGATGCTCTCGCTCAAATTGGCGGATTAGCACGCTACGCTAGCCCTCGTTCTCATCTCGCTACCCAGATTCTTGTCTGTAGCACGATGTTGTCGATCTTGAGACGTTTCGAGGGGCATTGCAAAATATTACAGGCCTGCAGATTTTATATTTGAAACGTTGGAGATTTGACAGATGATCCCAACAGAAAAGCGCCAACTTCAGTGCCAAATATCAAAATTGACGTAATTTCTTCCCAATGTTCATTGATATTCCAGAAAGTCAAGATTTTCCTCTAAAAATGCGACTTTTCGAGGAAAATTCAATTTTTCGGGAAATCGATGTATAATAGGGAACAACCAAGGTCATTTCAGGACTCAGTATAGCTAAAAATAAGTAGAAATTTTTGTGAGGCATGCCTGAAAAATTTGCTTTGGTGTCTAATAACGAGATCCTTCCGATCAAATGCTATAATCCGCTCATATACCTCCGTCTTCCTTGTAAAACTGTTCTGGAGCACGCTGTTGTCGATCTTGAGACAAAGCATAATAATGCAAGTCTGTAAGATTTATTTTTGGAACGTTGGGGTTTGACAGATGATTCCAACATGATTTTTAGTACTAAGTCTTAAAATCGACGTAACTTTTTCTCAATGCCCATCGATTTTCCTGAAAGTCAAGATTTTCTTCGGAAAATGGGACTTTTCGGGAAAAATTCAATTTTCCGGGAAATCGATGGATGAAAGAGAAAAACCAAGGTCATTTCAGGTCTCAGTAGCTAAAAGTAAGTAGACATTTTTGCGAGGCATTCCTGAAAAATTTCCCTTGGTGTCTGATAACGGGATCGTTCCGATCAAATGCTGTAACCCGCTTTTATATCTCCGTCTTCCGTGTAAAACTGGTCGTTCATTTTGTGTATGAAAGACGAAAAAATGAGGTATTTTAAATTGTAGCATTTCCTCATTATATTTTGGCATCAAACACAGCGTGGAACAAAGTAGCAATCCGCGGAGGAGATAAGCTTTTCGAGCAGGGTAGACAGACCATAATCCGCGGTAAAATATTTGTGAAAGTGTTATGTAAATTAAGAAAACGTCCATAAAAAGGTCTGTAAAAATGTACAGCAGACTCGGAGATAAAACCAAACGAGATCGTCGCGTTAAACCTGCGAAAATATTAGGCACTCAAATTCAAAAGACCCTAACAAAATGTTTGAGCTAAGTGAAAAGTAAGGAAGGCACTCGGAGGAAATAATTATAAATCAAGGAAGATGAGGGAGGCACTTGCCGAGCGGAGGAAACCCCAAGAGTAGAAACAAAAGTTGACAGGAAAGTTGGGCGGCAGCTGGGAGCTTGCGCGATTATCGGCCGAGAGCGGCGGCAAGTAATGATCATTGGAGTCTGGAAAAAACGGAGGGCGAACCCCGCTCTCACCTGTTAGCCGGAACATTTTCTCATGGAATCGTCGATCTGATGCGCCACCCGCAACTTACGGTCTGCAGCCGAAAGTTGAGCTTTGGCCTAACTTTCGCTCTTTCCTCATTTTCTTTGAGAAGTTTTTATCCAGTAGTTCAAGGTGGATCTAAAGTTTGTTTTTTTACAGAGGGTGTTCCGGCTTTAACACAAAGATATACTCTAAAAAATAATATTTTTGTTCCCGTATAAAAGCTAAGTCAGGTTAATTGACTTGTATAGTTTGAGTCAAAGGAAACTCTAGTTCGAGGTATACTGAGTGAAGAGTCTGAGCCGAATAGAGGCATTTAGAGTCAGCCAGAGCCAAATAAAGTCATGTAGAGTCAAATTAATTGAATATCATCGAATTTGACTCAAATTAATTGAATATCATAAATTTGACTCAAATTAATTGAATATTATAAATTTGACTCAAATTAATTGAATATCATCAAATTTGACTCAAACATAAAACCCGTGTGGATGTGGACTGAGGCTTAGTATCTTCAATTTCTGGAATGAAATATTATCATTTTGAATAGAGTGGTTCCGAATCTACTATTAGTCAGGATTACCTATCCTGAGATTTTGTGCCAAGATACGTATTTCAGAGCTGCTGCTATTTCCAAAACAAACTTCCGCAGAAATTTCCCAAATATCTCGTTTTAAAAGTAGAACACCTTGATTTTCTGAGCGGATATAGATCTGCGTGTGCTCAGATCTTCCTATTTGCCGTAAAATTCCCGATCTTTCTGTGATAAAAAAAAAAATGTTAAATGCAGAGTGATATTTTTTTATTTTATTTTTTTTTCATAAATAAATCAATACATTGATTCTTTTTCTCTAACTTAAAACTCAAGACTAGCATTACGTATAAACAATTGATTGTCAGAAGGCAATTACTTATTAGTCTTACAGCGCTTGTTCAATTTTTTCCGACCTTGGAACCAAAAATGAATGTTCCAATCTGAATTTTGCGTTTCTCGAAATGGCAATAACGTCTTGGACCCTTCATCTGAAATCCGTAGCTCGCTACGTGCTTTTTTCCGTCTAGTCCTCTCCGCCCTTCTTCATTTTACCTCTTGCACTGTTTTGTTTCAATTTTTTTTTTTTTTTTTTTTTTTTTTTTTTTTTTTTTTTTGCAATTTGAGAAAGGGAGCGGATGGAGGTCTCCAAAAATGTCCTTACGCTATGCCACGTGTATAACGACAGTATAAAGCGGGTAAAATATTTCATCTTTATGCATTTCGAAAGATCAATGAAAAACCAATAAAACGGAAACTCACATTTTGAACCTTGGATTTGACGGAAAGGCGATTTACAGCTACAATTTATTGCAAGAAAGGTATCAAGAGTCGGAAAAATATCACGGAATCCTGCTTCAGTCGCGCGCTTAACCAATGCAGCGTCTAATAAGAAAAGCTGTCAGCAAACAAATGGGGGACGGTTGAACACGAGAAAAAAAGGGAGGGGCTGAGAAAGAATGCGATCAGTGAGTGCAGAAGGAGTGAGATAAAAAGAGGGAGGAGAGACCGGGAGAAAAATAGGCCCGCGATGATCACGTTTTGAAAAACCTGCCCCCGGTATTAATTCCCGTAGCTACCGAGTGCTCCTGAGCTGGAAGCTGGAATAATTAATTGCGACTGGAAGCGAGTTTTTCGCGATATTCATCTCCTTGCTCGGGACCGGTGTAGAGGGGCCCCATCTCTATGTTTACTTTCTCGCTGTAAACTGTAGCTCCCAAGCCTCCCTATCCCGGTATCGGTGAGAGCAGTATGTACAAAAATAAGTTTTCAGAAAATTTATTTTTTAGGTTTTAAATCGGTAATAACATTCACTGGAAAAAAAAACTCGGTGTATTTACCAAGAAAAGGGTAAAATTACTATTCTTGGTAAAATTACCATTTATGGAATTGGTAATTTTACTGAGAAATCTCGGTAAAATTATTGAACTCTCACGGTAATTTTACTGGGCCTTGGTAAAAACACCAATATTTTTTATCGACTGAGGTAAAATTACCGAGATAAAATGGCAAAGTTACCGGGAATTGATTACCAATAAAAGTGATAGTGAAGTTGATTTTAGGTAAGCTTACCTGTCTGTCTTGGTAAAATTACCAAAAATTGGTAAAAAAAAGTGAGATGGTAAAGGTACCAACGGACCTTCGTAAAAATGCCGAGAATTTTTTTTCAGTGTTCAACAAATCCTCTCCTTTTTCCATAAATTTTTTAGGCATCATTGGTTAGACTTCCCTTTATACTGAGAGTCAAGACAACACCCCCTCATGGAGTCACAAACGGGAATAAAGATTATAGAAATTGAACGTTTTACGTAATATTTGATCGGCCCATTCTCAAATTCCTTTCTCCGTCCCCTCTCTCATTCCGTTTGTTCCTTGTCGAACCCGTAATTCCATGGTCCATTCCAGATTATGATCTTTGCAATCGGTGAAAATGTAATCTTCATTCCCGTTTGTCACACTGTGAAGGCCTAAAATACGGGAACCAGTCAGAAATGGATTCACATTGTCTTGACTCTCAGTATAAAGGGACTCTAGTGAGACTCGGAGTTTGGTGCAGTGATGGCGAATCATAAGTTAAGTTTACACTTAATCCCTCATTTTTCCGCAAGACAGCAGTATGTGACAATGCGACTGTTGCGACTGCTCACTTGCATGGTTACATGTCGAGGTAATGAGAAGCAAATCTGACGGTACGTAGTCTGCAGAAAAAAATGTCGATTTGTACATGACAACATTATTACGTAACATAAGGGTGCCTTACTGTTGTCTCGTCTTAAATACATTTTGTCGCTCCTATGACGTAAAAACGTATCGCGATTTTCACTTGAGCCCCAGAATGCAAAGATTTATATGTAAAACGGGGCTCACGTGGAATGGAAATTAAGATTCGCCCTTAACGACAGAATAATGACAATTTAAGGTGCGTTTCGGCCCAAAAATATTTCTTTGCCCACACCGACTCTGCTCCTCAGCCGAGATTCTCCAAAGTAAAGCATAACCTCACAAAATACATTTTAAGATAACCAGAAAAATTTAGAAATTTTGGCCAACTATATTACTTGGAAAATTTAAGGCTAATGCACAAACTACCTCAAGCTAGCCACTTTGATCACGCACGTAAGTGGTCTTTTTAAATGGATGTTTCAGCGAAAAATCAAGAATTCATACCTCCCGATGGTTCCATCAACACGAATGCACATTGCACATGCTACCGTGCTGAGGAAGAACACCGTATGAGCCTCCAGAAGTTGTCATATCTCCTTCAATAAAAAACAAATTTACTCGGGAAATTATGAATAATTTTTCAGGCAATTTTGTTGGTAATTAAATCTGATGTACTTGAAAATGTCAAGGGAAACTGAACAAGGCTCTCTTCAAAAATACATGTTTTATCCGGTGAAATTTGGCAACTCTCGAATGTTCATACGGCATTCTTCGAGCATGTACGAGCAATCATTAAACCCCTCATTTCACGACAATTCTGACTGCGTTGACGTAGATGAAGTGAAATTTGGTAGTAACTAGATTTTACTGTCTGAAAAACCTTTTGTCCAATTTCAGAAATGCTTACGAAACATACTTCGACAAACTGAAATTGTTCGTGATCATACGACGCACATATGTTTCAAGCGTATTTTTTAGGCAACAATACAATTTTTGAATTATGCTTCTATGAAAACAAATTTTTTTCAAAACCAGCCCTGGTTCTGTAGAGAGTTGGCTCTAGGTAAGGCTTTTTTTTACTTCTCCGAAAGCACCGTTGAAAATGCATTTTTCTTTCCTGCTCCGATCTCACTTTAGCGTGTTACTTCATTTTTTATTTTTTCAAAAGAATTGCAAAAAAAAAATCAGTCCCGACGATCCACTAATAGTAAAATCAAGAAAACTTGGAATGCACAGCATCGAGGTAATGTACCAGACTTTTGGGATGTTCTTTGCGGCAGCTTAAAAGCATTTTTTTCCAGCATGTTTGCCGTCATACATGAACGCAAATCAAATTTTACCGAGCTCCGAAGTATAATATTGCACGCACGTCCCGGTTGAAATGTATCGTTTTTTGTTGGACTTTCCTCCTTTTATCGTCATCCAGAAACGTACCATGGCCTACCATTTTTATCCTTTTTTACGTGAGAGGAGCTGTTCTATGATGTCAGTTTTCGCAACCCAAATATGCAAACATGTGCGGAGTTCTGTCAGACATGCAAGCGTCCGACTTCGCAATTTAGAATCAGCTCCGAAATTCAAAACTTGTCTTTGCAAGTGAGCTCATGATCATGATCCCTGTTCACTTGCATAAAATAACGTCACCGGCAATAACGTCTAGAGAGACTAGTAGTGACTGTTAGCAAGTTTCTCATTGTAATCAAAGAACGACACGCAGGGTGGCCAATGGTTCAGCCGGGACACCCTTCCTCAATCTGAACCCCCCCCCCCGCCAACGTCATTTTGTCATGATTTTAATGAATTTTTCGGATCTCCCTCCATGGAAATTTCCGACTGCGACACTGAGTGTGGATATATCGGCTTAATTTGAAAATTTTCATAAGTTTTTCCTCAGCTAAAGTTGAGCCTAAGTACATTTGTGCCAAAGCAGGACAGTTCGAAGTGGACTGAAAGAAAACAATTTTCCTCATGTTCAATAGTTGTATGTACTGTAGATGGTTCGGTACAAAGTATGGCTTTAAAAGCATCGGATGTCATTTTTTTCTTACACTTATACATTTTCCAGAATAAAGGTTCCCCTAGCTACTCTTTTGTGGGAGAAGGTTTTTTTAAATGTAGTCATTTATGATTTTTAGGGTGTAATAGCATCACACAAATGAAACGAAAAACTTATATTTACCATATGGCTTGAATAGGGAAATACAAAACAATACGAGAATGCTTAGTTTTTAAACATACATTATAATACACGGATCACAAAGTAATAAAATTGGTACTTGTATAACCAAAAAAAAAAAGACGAAGAAGAAGAGGATAACAAACATCAGTACCTGGGGACAAATTTATCGTGAGAGTGAATTATGCCGAGTTGAATGAAAACATCGGACTTCGAGTTTCCGATGGAAAATAATTCCTATTATATTTAAAAAAATTAAGTTGTGGGCTGTTTTACTTTAGGAGCATTATCTGTGCTAATAGGAATATGAAGTGACGCTCGAATTTTCCCCACTTTTTTCTTGTTCAACTTCTAGCTTAATTTTTAAATATTTTTCTGAAAATTAAATTTTTGATCTGGAAACTATAAACCGTTGGTGGTTGTGGTTTGTTTTGACTTGTTTTGTGTCATGAAGTTCGTACACTAAAAAAAATGGTGTTCTGTATATCAAGAGTATGCCTGATTTTCACCCAGCTAACCATTTGAAGTTGCACACCGACTAAACTGTGGTAGATATAATGGTGCTAGACGGTTTACAGCACCAACTAGAATGAAATCCAATTTTTTTGCCTTTTTCTTTTTTGCACAACAGTAACTACGCGGGAATAAAGTCTCTAGGGCTGGGTTTTAAATAGAGCATGACCTATATTTATGGGTAGGTACCAGCCCTAGAGCCGCAGGAGTAGACTCTATTCCGAATCCGGGCTAGAGCTGGTACTGACCTACCCAAAATCCATAGAGGGTTGTTTTCGTGTTGGGCTACCCAGGTACCAGTGGTGGCATGCCCAGCAAGGGTAACACGAAGTATTGAAAAAAACCCGTCATTTTTCGTGACTTTTGGTAATTATTTTACCTATATACACCCCTACTTGGGAAAGGTTTCACCGTAGACTCCCAATTTTGTTCTGTCATTTCTAGCTACGCCACTTCTGGGGGCTAGCAATAACCTATTTCCCCAAAGTGTAAACAAGTGGTACCAATCTCTAAATTTTGAGTCATTTCTCATTGTAACATCTGCCTTTCTCGTGTAGAGTCACACATGAACTCATTCTAGAAATGGAGTATGCAAGACATCATATATATATATGAGTCGCTTTTATAGCGCTCTTTGGCGCTGTGCGACGCCTAATCGCCACAAAGCTCGGTCTTCCCACAGGTCATCAGGGAGTTGACAATCTCTTATCTCATTTAACACCCCCTGTCGCCAACCTCTCACTGGGCGTCCCCTACGTCTCCTCCCAGGAGGAACCCAATCAAGCATCTTTTTTGGCAGCCTCTCTTCCGTCATCCTATTGACATGACCATACCAAACAAGTTGTTTGGTCATGACGTCGAACACGATGTCATTTTCGACTTCCATTATCTGACGCACTCTATCATTACGGACCCGATCTCTCCTAGAAATTCCTGCTGACCTTCTCCAGAAATCCATCTCCGTTGCTCTTAGCATATCCTGTGTCCGTTTCTTCAGCTGCCAAACTTCACATCCGTATGTTAATATACTTTTGACTACAGCGTTGTATATCCTCCTCTTGTTATCTTTGGAAATCCGCTGATCCCAGAGGATTCCATTTAACATCGCTATAGCCTTCCTTGCTAAGGTGTTCCTTTCCCTGATAGCTTGATCCGTCCTTCCATCCTGGGTCAACCGCACTCCCAAGTACTTAAAGTGCTCGCAGCCTTTGATCTGCTGCCCATCCTCCAACTCAATGCTTTGCTGATCACCGCCAAAAGTCATCTTCTCAGATTTGGATATGCTGACTTCCAGACCCCACTTCCGATACTCTTCTACTAGCTTGCGCATCATGTATTCCGCGTCATCTTGATCTTGAGCAACCACCACCTGGTCATCAGCAAAGCACAGAGTAAACAGAGTTTCGAGATCACCCAAGGGGACACCCATACCAGAGCATTTCTTTTTCCATTCTTTTAGCACGCACTCGAGATAAATTTTAAATAATGTTGGCGACAAACAACATCCCTGTTTTAAACCCTTAGTCACATAAAATCCCGCTGACAACCCCCATGGCACTTAACTTTGGTAAAACTCCCTTTATAAAATCGCTTAACAGCGTCAATCAACCCCCCGTTAAAATTCGATTTTTCCAAGGCCTCCCAAAGTTTCACCAACGGCACGCTGTCATACGCCTTCTGGAGATCCACAAAAATTAAATGCAGTTCCTGAGCTACGGCCATTTTCTTCTCAATGACCTGGACAATAACAAAGAGGTGATCTATCGTAGACCTGCCAGCTCTAAAACCAGCCTGCTCCTCTGCTTCGTGATCCTGCCATTCGTCCTCGATCTTCGCTTTCAGTATCTTCCCGTACACTTTGCTTATTGTCCCGGTCACTGAGAGCCCCCGGTAGTTGTTACAGTCGTCCTTCCTTCCCTTCTTTTTGTAGATGGCCTTGATCCAAGACTCCTTCCACTCCCTTGGTACCTCGTCACCCCTGATGCATTGCTGCATCAGTTTCCTGAGGCACTCAAAGAGCTTGGCAGTCCCGTACTTGACCAACTCAACAGGAATCCCGCCAGGACCCGGCGCTTTGTCATTAATTAGCTCTTTAACCGCTTTAATTATGTCACAAGTGTGGATCTCCAAGTTGTTCATTCTTCCGTTGTCCGTGCTGTTGTCGCGAAACTCTGGGCGCCTTTCCGTCAAAAGATCTTTAAAATGATCCTCCAGTTTTTTAAGTGATATCGGAGAAACGATGTCGCGCTTCATGTCTCTACGTAAACCTTTAATTAACTTCCAGCTCTCAGCACTTTTTCTCCCCCCTAGGTAGGTGTTAATTCTAGAACAGTTGCTTTCCCAAGCTTCATTCTTCTTCCGTGTTATGAGGCTCCTAACTTTAGACTGAGCTTTCCTGTAAGCAACTTTATCTTCAGTCTTTTTAGACGACAGAAATATAAGGTGTTTTTGCCTCTTAAGATTTATCTCGTCTTCAATTTCTTCATCCCACCAGTAAGGATGCTGGTATTTATTACTGGTTTTGTGAACACCTAGGGCTTCTTTCGCTGCAGAGTGGATACAATCTTTGATGCAAGACATCATTAAAGTGATATTATTTCACGGCTATAAATTGATATCTTCACATGTCTCCGGTTAAATCTCTCAATCCCGCAGTCTATTCAAATATTAAGGAGATCTTCAATCTTGTACAGTTTTACAGCAGTTGGAAGTTTAATCTTCTGGTAGGTCGACCAACTCCGACAGGAATTTGAAAGTCGATTGATTTTCTCTTGTGCAACGGAATGAACACTCCAGATGCCACTTGTGCGGATAGCATCTTCTGGATTTCTCCGTCGCCTTTCGACATTTTGCGACCTCGGCGTTTAGACATCGTACCGTCTGTTGAAAAAAAAAAAAACACACATTTTCTCTTCAAAAATCAGCGAGATTGCCCAAAACTTATTTAAGGCACGTTGCAAACTGTTGCTGAAGCGGGAAGAAATAATTGTTTCTTGATTTTTCCGAATTTAAAAAGTTAAAGTGGACATGAAATTGGAAATTGATGCGCTTGTTCCTTTTCTTTTTTCCAGTCTAGTCCAAACGGTCATGACTTAGGTTTGGTTTGATGTTTGTTGGTGTTATACTTGTCTGTGCGAAAATGCTCATCAAAAGCTTTTCTAGGCAGTCGCGAAAATTCTCAAAGTCGGTGATTCTTGCTTTGAGGCCTTTATTCCGGGAATGGTTACGTTTTAAGATTACAAACATACTCACCCTCGATGTGGAGAGTCTGTCCCAAATGTCTAATGCGTACTTGCAGGCTGCGTCAGCGTTGATTTCAGCCTGTGTTCTGGGGTCATCACAATTGGCGCAGAGTCCCAATTTCTTACACGGATCTCCCCTTCGAATTGCGTACAAATACTCCATTAATGTGTCCGAGTCTGCCTCCTGCAAGTCGACTTTTAAAACGGGCGTATAGGCAAAGTTTTCCCGTCGTTGCCAGAATGGCTGAATAGGACAAAGGATATGGATTATTTTTTTTTTTACTTATCAGTGCCCTTATATTTGGAAAACGCTCATGCGAGTCTTCTGGGCCTTAAAATTCGACGTGCTTGAAAATATTTCCTACATGGCAAATTTGTTTTTTTAATACCACTACTTTAGACGCTGGCACACGATCAGTGTTACATCCGAGAAATAACGTTGTGAGAAAGACACGTTTGAAGTTTTTACTATTACTTTCTAGCCACTGATGGTGACTCACATCGGAACTTGTACCCTTGGATCAAAGTTTATAAACTTTATAATGAATAACGACCATTGGTAAAACTTATACTTCTTTTAGTTTTGTGGGCGAAATTTTTTAAAATTTTTCTCAAAGTGCCCTTTTGCCGGAAACGGACCAGTGGTCATTTACGCTATGTGTCCTTTCTCCGAAAAACTCCTCAATTGTATCGCATGATAAGAATGTACGATTTTCTGTATACCTGAGTATTCGACGCCGTCAGTCGGGCCTCTTCGTGTGTTTTACAAAAATTAGCTAAAAAATAGTGAATGTTTTGATGAATTTTCTGTAATCCAACCATGAGTGAAAAACTGCCCGTCTCTACCCTTAGATATGTCATGAGAGCATCATAAGAAAAAATATACATTATAGAAACAAACAGGCAACTTTTAGTAAATTTACCAACCCAGTACTCGGCAGCTAATTTAAATCCGAGGAGCCATTTTTTTCTTTTTAATAAACAGCAGTGTTCACACCTCTTTTGGAAAACGAGAGATATAAGTGAGAAACAACTAAATTATGAATTTTTCTCTTTTCTTTTAAGATCGCAGTGATAACACACATCATCTCTTAGAACCGTATACTGCAAGCTGGAGTTTTAATGTAAATTGGCAATCTCTCTATCGACGTTTAGCAATCTGATTCTTTTCTCACAGTTCCTATTCGCACAATCGCAAAGTGTGTCACATGTTTCTGACGTACGAAAGGTAAAATAAAAAAAAAAAACCGTTTGTTTTCAGAGTTGAATATGAATTTAACTCTTCCTCAATCATTTTAACAATTTTCGAGAGTTCAACTCATGATTTATTCATGAAATGAAAAATGGAAAATTTGTGCAGTATAACTATGGACTTGGTCCTCGAAAACTATACTCTT
This sequence comes from Bemisia tabaci, assembly GCF_001854935.1. NCBI lineage: Eukaryota > Metazoa > Arthropoda > Insecta > Hemiptera > Aleyrodidae > Bemisia > Bemisia tabaci. Next base: position 2,012,003 of record NW_017547145.1, on the reverse strand, counting down.
TCGAAACTTCATTATTGATGTACACGATGCTATTCTCAATAACAGGACAGATTTGAATGAAAAATAATGTTAATTATTTGAACTCACCCCTTGAACTGTTGGAAAAATCGTAAGAACTACAATCACTTTAATTTTCAACCCGTGGAATTCCATTTTTTTTTGGACACAGTAACAACTTTCTCTCGTTGTTTTGTCTATCACTTTAAAGTATTCTTTAAAAGCAACCAAGAGGCAATGTCCGACAGAATGTGAAAGAGCTTCGAAGCAAATGATATAACCGAACAGTAATCACATGAAAGAAACACTGCAGAGCACAAACTCAACGCCACCGATTTTAGTCGAAAAAGTTTTTGAATTATAATTTAATTTTAATTCTGCTAAGTTAACCACTTAAAGGATTATTACGAGCACCAATCGCATAATTTTCAAAGTGCATTGTTGCGTTTATACGGGTTTTCGCTATTTAATACTGTTCCTTTGCGTCCTGAGAGCAGACTGACGTGTTTAGAACGGATTTGTAGTAGATCTGCTGTGGTTGCATGAACTTTCCACATCCCAGTAAGTGATCCCCCAAAAAACGAGCTGTGCTTCAACAATCTATCTCCCATCCATTAAAGCATTCGAAGCGGGCGTTTTTCTGTCCATCAAAGTTGACAGATCAAAGGGCAAATGTGAAAGCTCGAATTTTTCAGTTGAAAAATGTAAAAGAGAGGATTCATCAAAAGGTTACAGATGTTAGGGAATACTGTGGGAATTTGGGGATTTCTTTTTTTTAAAAAAAAAAAAAAAAAAAAAAAAAAAAAAAGACCGAGGAAGTCAGGGAATTTTCACCGTTATTAAATAGTGATATTTAGTATCGCAGCAAGAATTTCAATGTGTTGTCTGATCGGGCGTGGCCTTTCATCCCAAGATTTTATCCATTACTCGATTCCGTCTTGGATTTTGTATAATTATAAATTATTCCGCCGACAATTTTTATATGAATAGATGTTTGTATCGAATCCTCGAAACGATCACAGAGAGAACTTTCAACACAAAAGTTTGGTTTATACGGGTAGTAAAACACTAAGTAACCCTAGCCCTTGGTCCAAAATTTCGAGAGAAAATAATACCAGTTAGTTTTCTTGAAAAAATTCATTAAAAAACGAGTGGTGAGTACCCACGTCGCAATCGGTGGAATACATTCTCCCAATCTCTCCACTGCTTCCTGCGCTAAAGACACTGCAAACTGTTTCATAATCGACACAAAATCTGTGTTGGTTTGTGTACCAATTCCTATATCAACCAAAAGTAAAACAGGAATGCAACGCTGAAAAAAAATTCTCGGCGTTTTTACGAAGGTCCGTTGGTACCTTTACCATCTCATTTTTTTTACCAATTATTGGTAATTTTACCAAGACAGGCTGGTAAGCTTACCTAAAACCCGGTATTTTTACTGTTTTTCCAGGTAAGAATACCACTTTTATTGGTAAACAATTCCCGGTAACTTTGCCATTTTATCTCGGTAATTCTACCACAGTCGATAAAAAATATTGGCGTTTTTACCAAGGTCCAGTAGAATTACCGAGAAAGTTCAATAATTTTACCGAGATTTCTCAGTAAGATTACCAATGCCATAAATGGTAATTTTACCAAGAAAAAACTGGGATCAAATAGAACCCTGAATTCTTGGCAATTTTACCCTTTTCTTAGTGAATACACCGAGATTTTTTTTTCAGTGAAATATTTCTATCAGTGTATCTGATGTCCGTTCAATATTCAAGCTCGAAAATTCTAGACGTGCGTTGATAATAAAATCTACGCTTTCCGATTCCGATCACATTCCGTATGCACCCTGATCGTCCCTGATGCAAAAATTGCGACGCAACCCTTTGCCGCGCGCGAGAGAGAAAAGCCGCCGGCCGAGTCGTAACTAAAAGGGGATCTTAATTAAAACTGACGCAAATCGGAATCACCCCTGACCACGGGGGCTGATGAGGGGTGATAATTACGGGTAGCGGGGATGTGCGAATCGACTCGACGTCCATGATTAAATGCTTATTGTTCGGCTCCATGTTCAATGAGCTTAAGTCTGCCTACGCGTCATGATTGAAAGTGCGTCACGCTCTCAGGGGTGGCAACATGGACGTCGGATGTTGCGGGAATTCCTTCATCCCTTCAAATAGATACCAATACTGCCGTGCTAAGGAAAAACGCCGTATGAACCTTCAGGCGTTGCCAAATTTCCTTCGATAACAACTGAATTTACTGGGAAAATTGTGAATATTTTTTTTTAAAATTTTCAGGCTATTTTGTACGCAATTTCATCTACAATATCTGAAAATTCAAAAGAAAAATGTGCATAAATATCGTCACAAATACATATTTTATCGGGGGAAACTTGGCAACTCTCGAATGTTCATACGGCGTTCTTCCTTAGCACGGCAGAATAGACGATATCGTCACCTTCCGGCCAAAGTATCACAAGCGCCAAGCGACGTTCCATAATTTCCGCCGCCATTCTATTTTTTTACAGAGAAATCGATGGTTGAACCTGTTCGAGAAGTTCACTGAATTTTATCGGCACCATGAAGGAAATTCCGTAAAATTTTCGGATAGTTACGTTGAGCAATTTCTCGGTAAAAAAATAAAATGGCGGCGGGAATTTTGAAACGCCGCATGGCGCTTGTGATACTTTGGCCGCTGTTAACGATATTAGTGTTTCGTAAAAGCGTTATGTATCGATCTATATCATTGGTAGCATTGACAGACAAAATTCAAAAACCAATCGGTCAATACTTTGTTCTTTATGAACATTTTGCATACCTCGAACATACACCCTGTTATTTTCAAATTCATTCTATGATTGAGAACTCGGCGTTTGACACGATCGGAAATTGAATTTTTCTGCTCTCCTAAGAATTTATCAGTCCTTAAGCCGAAATATATTTTCATCGGCCGATTTAACCCATGCTGATTTTAATCTTCAGGCTAGTGGGGAGTTCAAAGCCCCGAAACAAATATCTTCGCTCCAGAGTCTAGACTCTTCAAAAAATTGACGAAAAAATACTCTTGATTCAATCGGATTTTGCTTGAATCGAGTGCCAAAGCCCCTTGGTTGAAGCGGATTTCTTTTTGATACAAGCAAAAATCGATCGAATCAAGGGTATTTTTTCTCATCAGATTTTTTAAAAGTCTCGATTCTGGACCCTAAAGTCTTTTTCCGGCGATAGATTGATTTCAATGAAAACAACGAACGGCATTAATTCTCATTTATGATTGAAATTATTGATCATGGATATTTTCAATGCGTTCTGCAAGAATGAATAAATAAATTTTGATGCAATTTCTCACCCTTTCACTGAAGTAAAGTTATCTTAAATTTGCCGCCAAGAAATATTTTTTTAAGTCAAGAATGTTGCTGCATAATTTAAGCTACTTCTTTGCTTAGCTTTACTCTTTCCCCAGCATTTTTTTTCTTGTTTCTAGAAGAATTAAGGTTGAATCGAGGTAGAAAACTCTTGGCTCCAAAAAGAACTATCATGCTTGAATAAAACAGAATTTGCAGATATTTCGGTTTGAAGAATCTCTTTTACTACTTTAATAAGATTTATAATAGGGTATCCGTAATCCTAGTTTTAATAGAGATTTCAATTTTATTGATAAGATTTCCAAAATTTTAAAAAATTCCTTATTTATATTTTGTTTTGTTATTATCTTTTAAATCATTATAATTTATTAACAACCTTAGGGGGCTAATTCTTTAAAAATTAAGACGATCACCAGTGCTGCTCCACCAGTAGTGGTAAATTTTTCCGAGAAAATCGATGCATCTTGGTTGGAGCACCGGCCAGCACGCATCGAGCAGGTCTAATTGGGAGATAGTTTATGACCAGTTGCCGTCATAAATCGAGCGTTTTACCTCCGTAAAGATCCATTAACCCGTCCGCGGAAAACACTTCTGAAGTAGTAAGCAATATAGCTCCACGTTGATTACTGCACGCACCCCGGCCACGGCGCAGGTGTTGCGAGGTAGACCAAAAACCGCGCATAAATCCGGAAAAGAACCCCACGTTGGGGAGGGGGCGCAATGCATAAATTCCGAAGCACCGGGAAGCAGGCACTTTTTATGAGGGTTTTTTTTTTTTCAAATATGCTACAGCTGATGCTTCCCCATCAAAGTTCGAGCGTTTTTGCCGGATGTTGTTTGAATGTTCACGCGCAAGCATAGCTTTAGTGAAGTAGCTGTAATGGAAAATTTGATCCCATCGAAAGCAAAATTTATTGGACTCTTTGAAATTTGTATGAATATTTTTTTAAGTGTTGATGTATTTTACAACATTATGGTACCTAGTAGCACTTTGTATAGCTTTTTGTTTTGTTTGGTAGCCAGTGCTATGGGTTAAAATGAAATTGTTTACTCACACACTGAGAAATAAAACTTCGTGCATGGGACCCGAAGTTGAGGTCACATGGATCTCTGAAGTTTTCTGATCACGCGTCCGAAAACTTGAGGTCGAGCTGCCGAAGTTCGGGTCAGACATCGAGGCACTTCGGTGTGCACCGGAGTACTTCAGATGTGTGACCCGAACTTCGGCAGGTGGACCTCAAGTTTTTAGATACGTGATCCGAAAACTTCAGAGATCCATGTGACCTCAAATTCGGGTCCCACGGTCCCACGCGCGAGGTTTTTTTCTCCGTGCATTAACATTAAAATTAAGTATTTATTCGTCGAAGCTATTCGGCCCTGGCCATCGTCAGGACTTAGCAAAAAAACACAATTTAAGACAATGCATTATTAACTTTGATTAATATCAGTTCATACAATATGTCGCAATTCGTATTTAAAGTGTATGAATAAAAAATGTTTTACCATCAGTAGAAAATGATCATGATGATCTGCGTAGTCTGCGCTCCTCTGCATGAATAGATCGTATTCGATACATCAAACGGGTGAGATTGTATCGATATCGATCGGTTCAAAACATAAACATAGCCTCAAAAGTAAATTCAGAAATCTGAGAGAACGGGTCTTTTGTAACAGATTATTTATTCTTTTGAGTACCAAATGCCGCCAATGCAAAGTGAAATCGTCAGGAACTCTCTCATTTTCAGCTTTTCCAACTTAAATCCTATCAGTTTGGTTTGAAGTTATGTTCTATTGTTTTGAACCAAACGATACATCGAACCGTTATCGAATACGGTCTATAGACGAACAGCGAGAAGCAATATTCAATATTTTTCCATGCGTAGTAGGTAATTGCCGCATGCAGAATTGCAACGCAGGCTTCGGATGCGTGTGGCGTTGGGGCTATACATATTTAAAGCGCCACTTCTTTCCGAATTAAGGCGGGCGGTAATTTCAACTTTCTTAGCCGCCCGCCCCCATCTCGAGGAACTCGAGACGCGCGGAAACTTTTCCTTTCAGGTGCTTCCCGGATCCTTTTAATAATTAGTCGCGTAGTTAAGCGATATTTTACGGTCGTTAAAATTGTACATCCCCCTCTCCCAATCCTCTCCCAGATGCTCGGGGCCTTTACTGCGTGTTGCTGATGATGCGGCACTTGAAAGCGGTTATCGACCTATTTCGGTGGCCGTAAGTTATGATCCGCCGTCAAACCAAACTTGGGGATTAGTTTGGATAAAGCTGCGTTACAAATGCGAGAATCTTCAATTTATGAAAGTAAGATATCTCTTTGAAATCTACCGTCACACAATCATTCATCGATAATTTTCTTTTCTTTTCGAAGTAGGGATAAATGACAAGTTTATTGATTTTGAAATAATCAAATCTAAAATTGCTCCTATCAGTAGATTGTTCGTATTTTTTCAGAGACAAGAGACCCTCCACTGGCCTCCTAGCGACAGGTGGAAGCTTTTACTTTCGGGGTTTCAACAATAATTCCTTATGGACAATTACTAAGGAGCAACAGTCATCACCGTAGTTTTGGCTGTTGACTTACCTACATGGTCGATGATGAGCTTCGGATGACGTCATGAGCCAAACAAGTTTCCGAAACGTCGGCCATTTTCGGCTTGTTTGCAAAACGAAACTGCCAACACGTTGTTGAACATCAACCATGTAGGTAAGTCAACAGTGGAGTGCTGAAGTCCCGAAAGTAAAAGCTTCCACAATGGCCAAGATACTAGTGGAGGGTCTCTTGTCCCTGATTTTTTTTAAATCAATATTTTCAATCAGAATTGATATAAATGGTTGGATATTTTCCTCGCAAGCTGTTTTTTAATGAGGCCTGAAACTTTTTTTTTTAGCCTCGCGGTCATAACTTTTTCCAACAAATGGTCGTATAAAAACATATAATATAGATGTGTCATATCTTTGTTTGTGGAATTCTGTGGATACCCCATACATGTTCCAAGTCGGTAATTTGAAAAATAATTTCACGATTCTAGTAGAACGACGGCACTTTCAACATATTTCACCCAACCTACCGTATTTGTAGAGTATCCGGTATTTTTCATGTTATGTAATGCTTCTGATATTGACACGAATCGTTAAAACTTTTACAACAAAATTAGTATCTCAATGTATTTTAAGGTTTTATTGTTTTTGTTCGCAGGTAAGGACTTACTTCCAACGTTCAGTGAAAACATATTCCGTGAGTAACTTTACTTATGTGTTAAAATGTGTTTTTTATAACACTGGCTTGTGTTTTATTCGCAACCTGCTGTGTGCAACTGCAGTGTTTCATAAATTGTCTAGTCGGAATCTCTGTAAAAACTTTGAATCACAATCGCTATAATGATATATAGATGCGGAGGTTTTGACATGTTTTGTAAGATTTGTAGAGACAGGAACTGACTAAAAATTTAAGGAATTTTCCCCGAGGTTCGAGGGCGTTGCACCAGCGGTGGCGCATTGCCCACCCATTACGAGAGCTCTGCACAGTGCACCCAGGAAGAGCGTAGAATTTACACCGTTGACGATCACCTTCGGCGCACGGACACTTGTCGGGAATGCTGATCAAATATGCATTCAATGTTCCGGGTTCGTACAACGACACTTCCAACGACAGTGTCACGTACCTTATTGAAGCTTTAATGACATGACTGCCACAAGCGACGCTTCCCACAAGAAGCGTGGGGTTAAGTATTCCATTTGGTGTAGTCGTGTACTGGTTGTAATCATATACTCCATACGAACATCGCTGAAACAGTTAGATTCAAACTTGATTTTCAACATATTTTAAATGAATATTACGTTCCAAAGTTTATTCAAGAGAACTAAAGAAGTAAAAATTATACTGTGAAATGAGTGAGCAAATTTAAATTTTGACGAAAATGGGTCTGTTCTTAAATTTTACCGAAGCGGCAAGAAGCGCTGTTTCTTACGTATAATGGCTTAAAATTCATATAGTTCGAGAGTCCGACGACACTTTGTGACGAACTTGGGATCGCAATTTTTTGCCACTTAAATCGAGAGTCCGATGACACTTTGTGACGAACTTGGGATCACAATTTTTTGCCACTTAAATCGATAGCCTTACATGTTCTGACACGGAAAATGATCATTGGCCACGTTGTAGTGCGTGCCAACGACATGACATGACAACCATTTTCCGTCTCACAATCACTAGTGTTCAAATTTTGTGTCCCGAATGCTCGCGATCTAACAGTGGCCACATCAGTAAAGTCTGAATCTCACTGCTAGCTTCAAAATTTACGTTTCCTGCTTTTAAAAATACATTTTTTACAACAAGTAAGTCACCTGGTGCGCAAATTATTTACATCGATTGTGAAGTTTTGAGTAAATTTCAGACTTTCCCGCTTCGATCATGTTATTTTTCTTAAGAATAGGTGTAAATGGCCTTAGATGCTAAAGCACCGCTTTAAAATAAAATTATTTTACTACTACAACTACAACCTTTCTTTTTTCCAGCCCAACAAAGGTCTGCAATACACGATCAAGTGGTTGGATAAAAATTCGTAACGAATTGTATTCTCCCAGCCGAGAGAATCTGAGCAAACTCCAACGCTGGTAACGCCGCTTTTTACAAATTGTACGTTTCCTAAAAAAAAACTGTTGAAAATAACTACAACTTTCAATGATTTTTCTTCTCATTACACCCGAAAATCAGCAAAATTATGGACAGATACTGCGCATGTGCAGTTATATTTTTATACAAAATAAAAAAAAAAAAAAAAAAAAAAAAAAAAAAAAAAACCATTCTCTGCGTCAACTTTACAACCTAAGGTTGGAGTTAGGTTTCCATAGTCTGTGAAACGACGAAATTTCGGAGGTTTATCGGTTTGACAGACCGAAATTCCGGACTAAATGTTCGGATTAAAGAACCGATTTTTCTTTTCTCTCCGAGTTTTTCTGGGACTGGACCGGAATCGGCGTTTCAGGAAAATTTGTCCGATTTGCAATTATTATTTGTTTACACTGAGACTCTGAGTAGAGATTGAGTTGAAGCCGGGTTTGGACAACGACGTGGCAAGGAGCTCGGGGCGTCGGCGCTAATGTCACGTCTCTGCGACTCGGAGAGCGTCGCGGCGGTAATAACCGCGCATATCTTACCGTTTACCCGGCTTGCTATCGTTGCGACAAACCGCAAACAATTTCGAGTGAATTACACATGGCGGCTGGGCGGCGCATGGAGCAAGGAAACCCGGAAATGCCTCCCGGCAAGCCTCCATGAATTCGCATTCTCCCTGCCACCACCGCCGCACTGGACCGAGGCGAGGCGGCGCGGCGCTCAACGGCAAGCGGGTGCGTTTCATCTAGGTGCCTCCCCCCCCCCCCCCCCNTCTGGACAGCCCAAGCATCCACGCTATTTTCCGCGAGCACGGTCCAAGCTCCCAGGAAAACAATTACGAGCCGCCAAGAGCTCAGATTTTCTCCAATGCCCCACCAAGAGGCATACTGCGGGCTGATTGTTGAAATTGATAGACAAAGCGATGGACGAAGAAGATAAAAGGGATAGGGCGGGATCCTATCGGTGGAAGTAGGTGGTTGCAGGGTGGCATGAAACGAAAGAAAGAAATAGAGGATTGGAAACTTCAGTGAAATATTTTATGCAATTTCACAAATATTTCATATTTTTCAGGGGCCAGAGTATGCAACCCGCACTAAAACACACGCAAATATAAGAAAGTCACAATTTTTACATTTTGCAAAACATGGAAAGGACTCTGTATTTTTCAATACCTTTCATTATTCTTTAAAATTTCATGAAATATATTACGTGAAATTTCGAGATTTTATTTTTCATGAAATTTTGCCACCCTGGGTGTTTGCAATGGACAACGAAGGTGGATACGAGACTAAGTAACGGCATCCCACGAGATGCTTTTATGCTGATCATTCTTATCTCAAAAGAGAAATATTTCATTCGTAACCAAGAGAATATCAGTGCTGGAGGTATCCATCGGACAAGCCGATCAATCCAAAGGCCAATTTTTCTCCTTTTTGTAGTGATCAAGCCTGAGGCCTTCCAAATTCCGTTACCTTGCGATTTGGTAACTCAAAATGTCAGAAATTCAATGAGACGCACAGAACTCGTCAAGTTCAAATCACTACCTAATCTCGAAGCCGAGTATCCTGGCAAGAAACTTCCGATTCCCCCGAAAGTTCAAACAACAAACTTTCCCCCGCATCCGGGATAAAAACCACCCCCAACGAATCCGTGGACGGTCCTCGAGAGGCCAGCTCCTTGTTTACAGGCACTAAAAGCGAACTCGAAGCCGCCGGGATCCAGAATTCATGTTGAGGCCGTCAGCAAAGATTATCGGGATAAAATCCGCCACAGACGCACGGGCGCCAGACGTTCATCCCCCAGGAACATCGCATCGGAAGGGGTGAATTTCGTAGCACCGGATCCGACAACCTGGTGGCTCGGGGTTCGGTCCCGGCGAAATATGAACATTATCGAGCATAACTGCGTAAGCTGCTGCCGGTCTGCCGCAGGCATTCTCAAACCGCAGTAAAGACTCCTCAGCCTATTCACAGGCCTTCAACTTTACTCCAAGCCCCATCCCCTTCCGAATCTGAATCTCATCACACTATAGGGTGATTCAGGATTTGGCTTAAATGGGTCAGTTGCGCTGGTCGCAGAATCTTGTTTTGATGATTTACTCTTGCAGATGAACTAAAAATAATAAGATCTGTCCAAACAGCAACTTTGTACGTTGAATATTAACCGAGATATCGTGTCTTGAAAAACTCGATCTATGACGTCGTTCACCGTGGTAGTGCATACCATGTTATGCATGTGGATGACGTCAAAAACCCGACTTTTCAAAGGAAGATATCTCGGTTAATATTGAACATAGAAAATTGCTGTTTGGACAGATCTTATTTTTAGCTAACCCACAAAAATCAAGTACCAAAACACGATGCTGTCACCAGCGCAACTGGCTCATTTCAGAAGTCGACTTACTCATTTTGGTGCGACTAGACATTTTTCTAGAGTGGATCATTCTTCTTAAAACCCACTCTTTTTCGGAGCCACAAATTAAAAGAAAAAAAGAAAAATAAAGAATGCTTGTTTTAACACTGCGATAAAATGCATGGATCTTTAAATATCGGTATTAACCTAGCCTCGGAAATTTTTAAAAAGTGTTTGGCGGGTAAATGTCAAAGCTGTAGCAGGAACTTCGATTTTTTTATTACTTTACCGTGTGATTTTATGATTTTTATGATTTCCAGGTGTCTAATTTTTCTATTCATTCGCCCTTTTCAAGAGGGTTGGGATGGAATTCATTTCTCGATTACAAAAATGAGCCAAAACTGCTGTTTCCATTTGATATCCCTGACAACTCCAATAAATCATTCATTTTCCACAAGAGGCGGCTCTTTATTTTCCGAGATTAATACAAACGGATTGCCTGAAATCATCCCAGGCACACATTTTCATTGAATTCGATTCATTGAAAGTTCATGTCCCTAAAAGATTTACCGGTCCTCGAACTTTAGGAGTTGTAGCTTGGTAAGAAAGATGTCTTTTAAAAAACATAAATTCTACAGAAAAGTCTCATTTTGATTCGAAGAATTGACCCAACATCCTCAAGTTTCATCCCGAATCACCCTGTATCTCTGTGCGTGGACAGAACAACGTCTTAAACGCAAGACCTCAACCCTTGCGGAGAAGTGTTCGAATCCCCCTTAATTTGCATTCCTATGTTTGTCGCTGGATACTCAACTCCGATACTTCATGGGCCTGGCGGTGAGGGTGAACTGCGGGTCGCCTATCTCTGCGGAGTCCGGCTGAATTGCGCGAGGGAAGACCGCCGCATTTTTCACTCGACAACTCCGGGCTTATTGTTTTCGGCCGGTCATTAAGTTGAATGGAGGGTGAATAGTTTTACGGCGGG
>NW_017547145.1:1974342-1997832 GCF_001854935.1 Bemisia tabaci | reverse complement strand
GGGGGGGGGGGGGGGGGGGGGGGGGGGGAGTCCTGGCTCGTCGGTGATAATTACGTCGGTACGCGAGGGTTGAAAAAGAACTCCCAGTACTGTTCGGATGTGCATTGTGAAAGGTGTCGATCCTAAAATTAACCTGTAATAATGCAACTTTTGACGCCTAACGCCTAACTTTTTCATGCAGATCGGACATGTAGTGTCGGTCATTAAATACGTAAAGGGGCAGCTCAAGGATAAGTGTTTACATAACGCTGACGCGAGGATGCAGTTTTCCATCCAAAATTAGGAATACAACGTCAATTTAAGAGGTTGACAATTTTTTGTCGACTCAAATTAACGTGTACTTTTACAACTTTTAATGCCTTATTCATGCATAGATAGGACATATGGCGTCGGTCATAAAATACGTAACGTTTTAAGGGGGCAGCTCGGGGGTACGTATACGTAACGCTGGCGCTAGGATGCAGTTTTCCATCCAAAATTAATAATACAACGTCAATTTAAGCGGATGGCAATCTTTTACCAGTGCGTTACGTAATTTTTTAAAGTGTTGCAGGGGGATATTATTGTACATAGGGTGCGACTTATTGGTATGCCAAAAAAAAAAAAAAAAAAAAAAAAAAAAAAAAAAAAAAAAAAAAAAAAAAAAAAAAAAAATGGAAAAGTTTAGCTTCCCAGTTTTTAGTAGGTGCCGATATTTTAAAGAAAAATCCTGTAAAGTTTCAGACCGATCGGATTATTACCAGAATGCAGTGCTTACATTTATTACATGAATTCATTTATTTTCACTACATCTTCTGCAACTTACTTTATGGTCTAGAAGTAGGAAGAGTCCTTTATTTTTCTCTATTTTCCTGTGTATACCCGAACCAAAACTTTAACAATCCTCAAACTCAGCTCACCGAGCAGTTTCCTCTGTAGCAATGAAATGTTCTCGCGTAAATTCTTTATCATTCTATCATTTTTCCTCCACATTTTTTAAAAACATTTTTCAGTATTACGGAATGCGGTTGGAGAGGATCCAGTGTCTTTGTCACCAAAAAAGGTATGAGAGAACACCCTTGAAACAAATGTCCACCAGCCAGTAATATTTATTTCAATTCCAGACAACATCTTCCAAACTACAAGAGCATTAGCGAGACCACTCGCTCAATCCCGCCTCGGAACGGATAAACAGCGGACCGTGCAGTGGAGATCAACAGTCATTTTTCAGGGCCAAGGAAGAGGCCCGGCAGGGATAAAAGAGGACACAGGACGCTAAACCAGTGAATTACAAAATTGAGACATATCGCGAGCCCAGGAGGGATCGAGTGCAGGGAGTCCGAGCCCGCGAAAGCAGCCGGAAAAAAGACAGGACACGGACAATTTAAAGACTATTTCTCAAGGGGCGCTTCCCCCCTCCTCCCTCCAGACGGCGCTGGGGCTGCAATCATAGACCCCGCACGGACGGCCACCGCGGCTGTGTTGCGTCCTTGTCGCGCAGGGCTTAAGTCATCCCTGCCAACCTTCAATTTATCTCACTTTTTTTCGCTGTTGCCAACAGAGTATACAAAAAAACGTGAAGTGATTTTGTACACAGATTTCACGGGGGAAAAAAATTGCTGATTCAACAATTCAATTGCTAAAAACAGTGAGTGCAATGTTTCAACGCAGATTTTACAACAAAAAAATGCTACTTTAACCACCCCCGTGGTTAAATTAGTTTAAAATGTGGTTAAAGTAGCATTTTTTTGTTGTAAAATCTGCGTTGAAACATTGCACTCACTGTTTTTAGCAATTGAATTGCTGAATCAGCAATTTTTTTTTTCCGTGTTGCTCTTCGGTGAAGCAAGGTTTCCTGCGGTTTAGGAAACGTGGAATCGGTAGGAGGGAAAATCGGCTAAGAAACTTGGGAAAGACAAGGAATTTTCTCGAAAAGTGCGGTAATTCGGGGGAATTCCTTGCAGACTTGCCCAGAATCGAAGAAAAAATCTGAACATCTTTACCGTCCAATCTTTCAATTTTTGTTTATTTTAATTTCTCGTTACCGAGGATGTAGGTCAGAACCTGGAAGCAGTGAAAATGGATATACTTTTCCAAACATGGCTGGGCAGTGGGCACTCAGCTTAATTTGATGTTATCTTAATCGTGAAATCATTACCATAGTACACGGTGAATTAACTGGGATTACTACACTCGAAAGTCAACCTGTATCCAAAATCTGAGAGTTAACCTGTATCCAAGATCTGAAAGCCAACCTGTATCCAAAATTAGTAAATTCAAAGCTAAACTTGCCACTTTTTGTGTGAAAGCTTCTAGTACCCTATCAATATCTTCACCAACACGACAGAGCATCCGTCTATCAGTGCAAGAACTGTTTCAGATGATTTTTTGTTTATCTGTTGGTGAAATCTTTTCGGTTTCTCGCTCGACGATCAGCTTACCAGTGAGAGATAACCACTAAGACTACTATTCGATGGCCTCTGAGATTTTGGCGGGCATTTCGTTTCTGCGAAGACCGCACTGCACTGCATCTAAGAAATGGATGTACAGTTGAATCACAGAGGCGAATTTTGCTCTGCCAACAGTGCTGACCCCCTGTTCCATCGAGAGAAATCATCCCAATTTTGACACGAGCCCTGTCGCCCTGTCATGCTCGTATTCCAGTGGACCTCAGGGCCCTTGTCACAATGAAGATAGTTCCTTTCGATTTAAATACATCCATTTCAAGGAAAAATACAACAACCATGAGATTAACAACACGACAACAAGAACCACGATTTCTGACGAACAGTTGCGACATGACAACAGGGTCACCCCGCCATCCCCACGTTATTTATTCACGAAATGAAGTCTGCGACTCCCGTTCCGCCCCAGGTTCAGAATGTTTGACTCCCACCGCCCTGCGATTCTTATCGGGTGGTACACAACCCCCTTCCCGATCCCAAATCAAGAGCTTCTGTTATAAGTATAACGCTTCTCGGATTGATTCGTGCAATTGCGTGAATGTAATGTGACGCAAGTTTAAGCTATAGCATTTTCAACTCTAATCGTCGAGGTGAGTAAGATCTATATCAGCAGAATCGCAGTTTGTCGGAGAACAAGGTACAAAGAGTAAAACAAAAACGGTTGAAAGTCAGCGAGTTATAAAAATCCGAAAAAGGCAATAATTTAGACAGTGGTTAAGGTAGTCATTGATTCGGGATGTCGTACACTGAAAAAAAAAAAAAACACATTGGATGTGGAGTCCAGACTCTTAAAAACATCGACAAGAAAAAGTACCCTTGATTCAATCGTATCTAAGCATAAATACCCAGCCTCTTAATTTGAGCGGATTTCTTTTTGATTTAAGCTTCAATCTGATTGAATCAAGAGTATTTTTTCTTGTCGATGTTTTCAAAAGTCTGGACTTTAGATCCAATAGGTTTTTTTTTCCAGTGTACTCTCAACGCACTGCTGTCGGGTAATGTACGAAGGACAACTTTATCAGCCAGAAAACATAGTAATTAAAATAACAATGTAATCTGGGAAAAGACTGATGTAAAGTACAAAAGATCATACAGAAACAACCGGGAGGTTTCAAATTGATTATAAGGTCATTTTCATCCGGCCAAAAAGCAAAAATTGAGTCGACGATTTGCTTTTACTGCGAGACTGAAACTCAAATGGAGCCCAGTCTGAGTCTCGCAATTATAGCGAATCGGCGACTCTATTTTTTGTGCCGGTTGAGAATGAGGTCGTACTTATTTCGAGACGTCCCGGTTTTTTGTATGTGTTCTTTTCTACTATACATCAGCTTTTTCCCAGAATACATTATGTTATTTTAGCATGTCTGGTAATGGGTCCCGTAAATGTTGTTGCTTTCTTCTCCTGAAATTTCAAGGAATTACCGGGAATAGAGTCAAATACTTAGAATTATGCCGCCATGGGAAAATGCACGACATTTTTTAAAAAGCCTTTAATTTTTTTATTTTGTGCTCCACTCAAAAACTTTATTCATTGTACGGGAATTGATACATTTTCCTCAACCTTCGTCGTGTACTGACTCTTCGCTGTAACATTTCTTAACTCCTTTGTTTTTATATCTCTTAACCAAATTATGAGGGATGGCGAAGATTGTAAAATTACTAATTACTCTCTTTTTCCCTACCCAGTACACTCGAAAACAAGGAAGATAAACTAGTACTCGGATAGATTAAAACACTCAGAGGAAAAAGCTCTAACTTTTTTTTCACCTTTCTCCTTTTTCTTCCTCTTTTTCTAACACATACCGATGCATCGAAACTTTGCCTCAAGTAACGACGCCTCAAGTAGTGTCAAGAAGAATTACCACCAATATTTATCTTCGGAGATGTGAGAAGAAACGGAGGGACTCGCCTCACGAGCCTGGCACCGGCTTCGGAAGTTTTCGAAACTTCGGCAGATAAAAAGTTGGGTTACACCAGTCATAATATTTATCGTTGTTTAGAAATAATAAAATTTCGAAACTTTTATTCCTCATGATGGACTCTGCCAGTACCTTTCCATACAGTCGCGAGAATCGTCTTACCCAAAGTTGAGCCATTCTTGTGGATTAGCTTGTTTTCTCGCGTTTAATAACAAACCGCGCTTACTTATTAATTTAAAAACTGGTAAAAATATATTAAAATGGCACCATCCTAGGTCTTACTCTTGATCCGCCAGTGCGTTTTATCGCTCATTCTATCTGTGGAATTATCTTAAGTGCAGCGGGATGTTGATGAGGAGTCCGATTCATAAATCAACAAAACCTCACAGTTTTTCTCAAAATTACAAGTTCATAATTATTTTTATTTTTCTACATTTCTGAGAGTTTTTGATGGAACAACAATTCGTAAAAACTTCTTAATGCATCAATGGTTCTAAGTACTAACAAGTCGCTCTTATAGTGCTTCTGTGCGCTCTGCGACACCCAACCGCCACTGATAGCGATCCTGCCAGAGCTCCTCCGGCAGATCTTATCTCCTTATATCATATCAATGGTTCCTATATCTCAAATTTGAGTTTTTTTAACATTAAAGGGCCGACCAAGTACTACAAGAGGCATTTTGGCCAGTTTTTTAACCTCCCTTCTCCTTCATTTTTTAAGAGACAACTGTTAGACAACCCTTTACCCTTCCTTCTGATTTACGTAAGACTGACCTGAGCGTCCCCCAATTTTTCAAAAAGTGACAGAGAAAGATCAAAAAAGAGCGAATCTTTCTAATTTTAGAAAATGTTAATTTTTTTGAAAGTGGGAGCATTACATAATACCGGGTTTAGATTCCCCTCGTAAAATACTGTGAGGCAAGCTCGAGGCCCTCTCCCCCTAACGTAGCCCAGTAACTTACGTAATACTCGAACGACCCCTTAAGGTTCCCTGGCTTGCAAAGAATCGAACTTTCAATCAAAAAAGTAGTCCTCCGACTGTCTTGTGTATCAGCGAGTTTGTCCATCTTCCTCAGTTATACCGGTGACTTTTTTACGTGGAAACAACAGTAAATCTGAAGAGTTGGCGTCGGAGCTTAGTCGCTTCCCCCGTGAATTATTATCCGCGGATCAGGTGTTTTCTGGGGAGCCCGCGGCAGCTTTTTCATGCATTTTACATAACTTGACCCCATGTATAAACCCTCTCTTGTTCCCGACGCGTTTGCCTATCTGATCCCGGCGCGGCGTCCAAAATTCGCTTGCTCGCATCGATTAGTTCGGAAAATCAGTCGCGTCACCGCAATACCGCCGTGCTAAGGAAAAACGCCGTATGAAAATTCGAGAGTTGCCAAATTTCCCCGAATAAAACATGTATTTTTTAGGGAAATTGTGCATATTTCTCCTTGAAATTTTCAGATATTTTTTATTAAATCGTGAACAAAATTGACTGAAAATTTTGAGGAGATATATTCACAAGTTTCTCCATAAATTCGGTTTTTCTTTAAGGAAATATGGCAACGTCTGAAGGCTCATGCGGCGTTCCTCCTTAGCATGGCAGAATACGACACCGTTGGATTCGGAGGACCTCTACGCGGTAGGAGGAGCCACGTAACGATAGTGAAACCACCAAACTACGTATCTCGTTTGCGGTTTAGAAACCATTTTTTAAAAAAAATATTAAAAAATAAAGTATGACAGGAAGTTTGCAACGTCGCAAACCGAGATACGTGGTTTGATAGTTTCGCCATCGATAAGTTTTTCTTATTCCCAGCCCTTAGAACGCTTCATCTCCCAGTGACGAAAGGTGCGATTGTTCTTTTGCTGTTTGCTTGGGTATCGCATGAATACTTCACGCATTGCGTCAAAGACAGTGCGGTCGCTGCGGTCAGCAGCGGGTGCCGTGAAACGCATAGCGCCTACAAGACTGCATGAATACTTCACGCATTGCGTCAAACACAGCGGTCGGCTCTAAACGCATACCGCAATACCGCATACAAGACTGTAGGAATACAGTGGACTCTCGATAATTCGAACCTCGATAATTCGAAAACCTCGTTAATTCGAAGGAAAGTCTGTTTCCCTTGAAAATCTCTCGATAATTCGAAAAAAATCAATGTATTTCTCTCCCCTCGTTATTTTGAAATTTTTAAGCTGGCGCTGCCCTCTATAATTCGAAATTGCGACGAAGATTCTCTCTGTAATTCGAAGTGTGGGAAGTAAATAAGGGCCTCCCTCTATAATTCGAAATAAGACGGTACATTCCCTCTACAATTCGAAGTCAACTGTTTCTGTACCTGGGTGTCTGAAAGAGCTTGGCCTTTGGCTTAAAGACCTTTTGGCGTAAATCCGTCCATTTGTCCCTCTACAATTCGAATTCAGATGGCGCCTTCCCTCTACAATTCGAACCTCTCTAATTCGAAATTTTTCCACATGGAATCTCTTTAATTCGAACTCTCTTTATTTCAAAACCTCGCTAATTCGAAGAAAAAGCCGATTCCCTTCAATTTCGAATTATCGAGAGTCCACTGTACTTCACGCATTGCGTCAAACACAGTGCGGTCAGCGCGGCGCGGCGGCGGAAGTTAAACTTATTAAACCACATTTACGTTTGATCTTTCTTAATTTTTTCGTTCATTTCATATAAATGAAAGGTCTTGTCCACACAGGGATACGTTTACGGAACTTAACTTTTGCGCCGAGTTCCGTGAACTTTTGCTAGTAGCGTTGACAGGGCTTTCGCAAAAAAAAATGTGTCCGACACGAGTATACGCGTCTCATGCACCCCGCCCCTTGCGGCACGTTCACTTGATGGTTTTTATTGATGTTTCAAAACGAATGAGAAGGGGGCGGCAAAATACAGGCGGCCCATGGGCGGCATGTAAGTGAATCCGGCCCTGGCATCGAGGACACATTTTCTTTGAGATGCCAGGTTATCGCGAAGTTGCCTTTAATAGAGAGACTGGATAGTCTGATGAGCTGCAAGATGAACCGTATATTATAGAAGTAGCCCTCTCCTTTTCCATTCAATGATTAGAACTTATCTTATTGTTTTGCGGAGTCTTTAGGGTAGCTTTTAAGGGGAGAAAATGAAGTGTTTTGGGGGAACAAAGCGTCTGCTAGTGCTATGGTTAGTCGGTTTGCAGAATGTTCCATTTGTTGTCCATGACTCAAAGCATTTGTGTACAGATTTCTTATTTAAAATATGTAATCTCTTCAATGTTTGCGTAATATCACGGAAAAAGCTCTGCTGTAACGAATAAAACTTTCACGAATCAGGTCGATAAGTGATAATTATCCGTGTTTCACTCGAAAACAAAGTATAAGGTGGATTCGTTAGAGAAAACTCTCACCGTTTTACATTTCGTTTTTTTCTTCCTTCTCTTTTCTGCTTAGGCCTCATCTCTGAAATAAGATCTTCATACCCCACGTCGTCGTACACTCAAAGCCCATCGGAGAAGTTTTTCTGTCATTTTCTATGAATTAAAAAGTCCAGAATGACGCTGAAAGCTTACTAATCGCCATTCAAGGCAGGCTGTTGAAAGGAAATAAATTGATTCGTCCCTCCGGTGGGGAGTACACCCTCACAAGCTGGAAATTCTCACAAGCTTTTTTCCTCGTTTTCTACCTTTTTTAGGGGGAGGAAGTGGAGAAAAGTTACTTCAAATATATCAGGCTTTGTAGGATCTTGAAATTCGCAAGTTTTAAAACCCTCCTCGGTCCCCAGTCTCGGCGAAACCGACGAAAAAGATTAAAAGCTCGCATGACTTATAAGCTTTTTAAGCTTTTGTCCTGCTCCTCACGACACTTTCCGTGCCTTTACGTTACCCGTGCCAAGTTGCCAGTCAAGGAATCTTATACTTCGTTTCTTATTTATTCATTCCCGTATAGAATACTTTGTCCATATACCTACTTATGATTCGCTTTATCCTCTCCTCCTCCTCTTCTTCTTCCTCTTTTTCTTCCCCCTCTTCTTCCTCTTTTTCTTACTCTTCTTCTTCTTCTCCTCCTCCTTTTTTATACTTCTTCCTCTATTTCCTCTTCTTCTTTTTCTTGTTATCCTTTTCTTCTTCTTCTTTTCTTCTTCTTTTTCTTTTTCTTGTTCTTCTTTTTCTTGTTCTTCTTCTTTTTCTTGTTCCTGCTCTTCTCTTCTTCTTCTTCTTCTTCTTCTTCTTCTTCCTCTACGAACGACCAAGGTATAGCTCTGTTTGTCAGGCCATCTAGTATCGAGCACATTAAATCATACAAATATTATAAAATCCAAATATCATTAGGTTCTGTAGATTCTGTTTTCCAAACAACTTTACTTACTTCCTTCCATATTGATCATCATACTGAACATATGCTCTCAAATTTGAAATTAAAATAGCGTGCAGTTTGACATCCGCGCATGTCAGTTTTCGATGAAGGGTGGCCGAAACCCCGTCATTCATCAGATCGAATAAAAAAGAAAATAAAAAGAACAAGTACACAAAAAGCAACTTCCCAAACTTTCCGCGCACTGAGGCATTTAGGAACTTTATTTTTCTCAGCTTTTGACGAGAACTTTTGAAAATATGATTACCTACTGTTCAAATTGGGGGTCTTTAAACTCGATGACACAACGACCTTCACACAAACTTCACTACGAAGGGTGAACTTGGGGAAACAACAGTATATGATTTGGCAAACAAAATCGCTGCCTCACGTTTCGCAGTATTTCAACCTTTCGCATGTAAATTCCCCTTACCATGATAAGGAAAATCCGTGTGTGATATTGAAATGAAAGGACGCTTTAAGGGCAATACTATACATTCTTAATGATCTACGAATTGCGGTGATGGATAGGGAAAGGGAATTTCTCGGTTGGGGTGTTTCAAAATCTCCAGTGCTAATTTTTATTTTCGAGAATTAAATTTTCTCCGAATTTTCCGAAATTTTACGTTTTCAGTATTGTGAAATCCTGGAGAATATTCAGTGAAAGTTACAACGAAGTACTTTCATTTGCCTTAATCATAATGGATGAAAGGTTAGCCGAGATGTTGAGACACCGCAACCAAGAAATGCCCTTTCTGCACCCAGCGCTTCAATTATTATAGTTCTAGTTAATAGGTTAAAAACTTTCCATTTTCACACCATCAACTTCACAAGATGAAAACCTTGTTAAATTTTTGGGAGAGATTTTTCACCAATAGAAAGCTGAAGTTACTTCTATATTGTTGTATCTCTATTTTTATAAAGAGGGAAAAACAAAACTATAGTATTTTAGCAGAGTTTGTTCGATATATCGATGGCTGTTTACTTCTTGGGAGGAATCAAAGAAGTATTATTCAATCTCTGCCATAGGAACTACCCGAAAAATGAACAGTGTTCTGGGCTGGAAAAAACGATACCGTCCTGAGCACTAACTATTTATATTAAATGGAGCCAGCTGATATGGCAGTCCTGCTGAGACCTGTAGTCTGTAGGGCTGGACCCAAAAGTTTCAGGGCTCAGCGCTACTGCCATACTAGCTGGCTGCTGGCTCCATGTGATCTAAACAGTTAGTGCTCAGCACTATATAATTTTTTCCGTGGATTGTAATAATTTTTCGTATCATTACAACACTTCCGTTTTTATTATATTCAATCAAAATGCGGCAACACCGTTTCACTCCATCATCAAGTAATCATTTGATCATTTGGCCATCCTTTTGTTTGGTTTGATGCCACCTCGCGCGTATTAGCGAGTGTTGTGGGATGAGCCACGGTGGTCGGAGCGATCCATTCTTCGGTCTGCGTGTGAATTAAGTACGGGCTCATTGTCGTGTCCCGCTGCCCCGCCGCATGGAAAACTGGAGTAATGAGCGAAAAAAAAATTCCAAACATGGAAGTGAGAAGTGGACCGAAATATGTAGACATTGTTGCCAAAATTTGCGATCGCGTTTGTCGTCATTTCCCTCATGAAAGAAAGAAGTACATATCAATGTGGCCAAATTCCCTCGCAAATTGAATGTCTACCAGGAGAATCTTGAGCAATACAAACTGAAAATTGCACTGATTTTCCCTCTGATCTCATGCCAAAATCAGACAAACGGACAGTAATTGCATGAGTATACATTTTCGTGAAAAATAGAATCGATTGAGTCAATTTTGCAACCCTCGGACGGAGTTACACTACTCCGTCGGAGGAACGGCAATGTAAAATGGAACTTGATCAATTTTAAAAATTTGAAGATTAAAGTATCCAGACTCTTGCAAAGAGGGCGCTATAGTCCGGAAAAACTCCCGTCAAAATGCCTGGACTTTATCATAGTTAGCGATCAACTTAACCGGTTGTGCCGACCGCTTGTCATGTTACTGCTGTTTTACTATTATCCAAAAATTTTACCGTAATATCGATGATTTATCAACTTTTTCTATACTCTACCAAATGTGGTAAAATGTGAGGGGTCTCTCAGTTCCAGTGCTTGGCAACTACCAAAAATGTCAATAATTTTACATGATACTTCTCCTTTTCTGTGTATGAACTTTGATTACTTTGACTCCAAAAACTCAAGATGTGGTTTTAATGTTTTGAAGTATAATAGCTGTTCAGAGAGAAGCAACATAGGTCGTTAGGAGGTACTTTTCCTCAAATAGGTTTTTTTTCTTGTAGAAAAAAAAAACAGCAAGCGCGGCTGTGGAATCTCGGGTGGACCCTGGACCGGTCCGAGATGAACCACATGTGTCAGAGACTTCGCGTTAGGTATCGAAGCAATCAAATGGTTTGTAACATACAAAAAAGGAAAGACAAAAGAAAAAAAAGCAGAAGAATCCAAATTAAAATCCAATTAAATACCACAAGCAGCATATATTGTGGGATCCCAAAATGATTTGTCACTAAATTGATTATTTTACTCTTCACTACCGGAGCTCCGCCGAAAAGATTTCTGTTCTTGTTTTTGTTTTTTTCTTTTCTTTGTAAAAATAGGGAATGTCTCTTAGAGGGCGCTACAAGTGGTCAACGGCGTGGATGAGCCGGCGTATCCAGAAATTTTCTTCACATAAAAGCACAATTCGTCACCTTCCAGGCAAAGTATCACAAGCGCCATGCGACGTTTAAAAATTTCCGCCGCCATTTCATTTCTTTACTGAGAAATTGTTGGTTGAATCTGTTTGGAAATTTCACTAAATTTTATCGGCAGCACAAAGAAAATTCAGTGAAATTTTCGGACAGCTTCGTTGAACAATTTCTCTGTAAAAAAATAAAATGGCGGCGGAAATTTTTAAACGTCGCATGGCGCTTGTGATACTTTGCCTGGCAGGTGACGAATTATTGCTGCGTAAATTGCCAAATTTTATTACCCTAATGAGGATGATCACGTGGAACGTAGGTGTAGTATTCTATCACTTATTCGCCCTTAAAAAATTAGTAATAGCACGCACATTGACGGAGACCATACTAAAGCAATGATTTCGACCAAGATGTTTAAAAATTTCTGCTCTTGAGTTACTTTCATTGATCTCCCCCCTTTGGTTGTAAAATTTTTTACCCCTCGATTGACTAATAACGGTGATCAGCTATCCTTTACAGAAGTAAAACTTGACCGAAAATCTGACACTTCGTAAATGTAAATGTTTAGCTTTACCATCGACGTGTCTTGATTCATGAAAATAGAAATGAAGAATAATGACACTCCATTTAAGTCATTAATTGAGAAATTTAGCGTTGAATTTTCTCAGTCCATGATACTCACAAACGATTCGATCCCTACTCGGATCAGAACGCGGTTTCTTCGGCTCGTGGTACTGCGGCTGACTAGACAAAGATTGCCAAAACCAATCATCGAATCAGTGGCAATAAGGAAATCGTCGAGATAGTCACAGCGTGGGCGTGAGTGATAGAGAGCCGATCTGCATTCGATAGAGCATGCGCTGGACCGTATAAATACTCAACGCATCCTCCCCAGAGTCACTTTCACTTCGATCCTCAACCACAACGAGATCCACCATGAAGTGCTTCCTCTTGATATCCGCCCTGGTGGCAGCGAGCAGCGGGGCCCACCTCCGAGTGCGGCGGAACCCCCACTGGTCCCACCACGGCGAGCCACAGCGGTTCCGACTCTCGGCCGGCAACTACAACCGGGACTCGACCAGCGTCCAGTGCGGATTTGCGCCCCTCCCGCAGCGTCAGGCCGTGACCCTGGAACAGCCCCTCCCGGCGCCTTTCGTCGTCAACTTCGGCGCCGCCCCCAAGATCATCGAGCACGCCGCCTCCCCCGTCGAGATCGACTACTTCGAGAAGCCCACCGTCGTCAACCACGAGAAGGAGGCCCGTTTAAACGTCTTCTCCCTCAACCCCGTTGTCTTCGACTCCTTCGACGCGCCCGCCATCAACGAGCAGGCCGGGCCAAGTGTCATTACCGTCCAACAGGTGGCGCCTGACGCTGGTGGTGCTGGAGGTGCAGGTGGTGCAGGAGGTGCTGGAGGTATGGGTGGTGCTGGAGGTATGGGCGGAGGTATGGGTGGAGGCATGGGCGGTGGTATGGGTGGAGGTATGGGCGGTGGTATGGGTGGAGGTATGGGTGGAGGTATGGGTGGAGGCCATGGTCATCATGGTCACGCTCAGCCTTCAGCCGACAAACCCGGTCATTTAGACCCTGCTCCTCCCAAGCCATGCGCACCACCATGCCCACCACCTTGCCACTAGGCAAATATGACGTGGCCATAGGATCGGAGATCAACGAAAAGAAGCGACGCTGCGTGTATTCGCATCACTTCCTGAGTATGTCGGGAAGTTAGAGGAACGCCTCTTAATAGCGACACCATTGTACCATTGTTACTTCTCACACTGATAACTCCAGTTTCTTTTGATCTCGCTAATTAATAAATCATGAAATTGTATCCTCAACGATTCTTATTTTGTCATTATTACCTACTTGTCCTTTTGCCTTCGAGATTTTAAGTGAAAAAAAAACAGGACATTTTGTGCACCCGTGAGAGATGAACGAATATGACTCAAATCGACTATCGTCATGAGGAGCCTCCAGAATATCATTATACTCTTTACTAAGCCACGCTTTTTAACCGGTTGCTGCAAGTACGTCACCCATAAAAACCACGGTATATTAGTAGAAACTATAGTTTACACATCGCCGTCAGATGGCATCAATTTCCATGCTGTTTTTTCATAAATTCATATTTCCGTCCACGGGCAAAATAATTTGTGATTAGTTTTGGCTGAACCATAATTCTCTAGAGCCAGCCACAATTTATTGGGTTGAATGGTCAATTTATAATTAATGAGAGGGTGGTGCACTCTCGACTCAAGTCGAGGCTGGGATTGCAACTTGTTGCGGCTGAAAATAAATTGAATATCCGCCACAATTTAGTCAGACGTGGCCATTTCATCCAACCATTAAGCCCATTTGAACCACTGTCTCTGTTTTCTGGCCTTTACAATCAGCACATATTTGACAAGATTTTTGCAAATCTGTATGATTCAACGATTAAAATACGATTTATGAGCCAAGCCGACCAATTTGACCTATCGCAAAACCAGCAAACACGATAAGGAAACATGCTCAAGTGTCGCGACACCCCTTCGACCCCTGTTTCTACAAGTTCATAACTCGCGCCCGCAAGGGGGTTCTCTGTCGGCCTTTCTATTGCTGGAACAAGAGGTTTTAATTAAATAAGTTAAGTTTGCGAGGGATTTATCACATCTCGCCGGGGCGACTTGAGTTGAAGCGGAGTCGCTGTTAAGACGCATAGAGCGCGCGGTCCGGCGTCTGCCAACGGGGAGTTGATGAAAAATGCACACTTGAATATTCAAGTCGCTCGCGCGTTAATTAACCCTCCGCCAAGTTTGCCAAGTCAAGAATCAACCAAAATTTTCCCCGTAATATTGTTAACACTTGCTTGATTTATTTTTGAGGATTTGACAACCTTGCGAGTCGGACACAGTTTGTTTGTTTGGTGTTAATGCAAGTGTCTTTCTGCTATAACTTTTTCTTTTTGCTCCGCGCATTGTTGACTGTAGTGGTTTTGCATAGCGCGAAATCGAGATTTTTCTTCTTTCCTTGCCGCGGCCGCAGGCGTGGAAGATGAGAGAATGATGTGGTATAAAATGCGAACATTATGAGATTGTTGTTTGGGGAAATTTGTTTAATTTCTCTACTGTTGCGATCAGTTTGCGAACTGGGTAGTATATCTGTAAATCAAAATGGGAATAAAAATGTGTGCTATATTATAATCATTCTTGTCATTGTTTATGAATTATTCCCTCTTTAAATATTTTTATATTGGAAAACAGTCTGAAAATTATTTTAGTTTTTCCAGAGAAAAAAAATAAGTTTCTGTCAGTGCAGTTTTTGCCGCGTAACTCAAAGCAACTAGAAAATCTGAAATAATAAACCCTCTACATTGAGAAACTTTTCGAAAAATCTTTCCCCGACATTTTATTTAGCGTTGACAAACAGAAAGCAAATCTTTTCCACATAACTCTTAGATATGCACCCTTACCTGAACGTCATCTCCGCGAGCAAGTATATCTATCCATCCATAGGACACCGCTATAGGGTGGAGAAGGCGTTACTTTATTTTTGAATTTTACACGGCTAAAGGAAATTAAGGGTCTACCTCACAAACCCATTACGAAGGGGTTTGAAAAATTTCGCTTTCAGCATTATTTATGTATTCTATTATGGATGGTTCCATCTACTTTTTGATTTGTGTGCAAATTTTCTCACTGCTCCTAATTTTGCCGCTTTTAATATGTCTGTGAAGTCAGCACCCCGACTTTTAAAATTTCAAATTTTCTCTTTTGCTCATCATTGCTCATCATTTGCTCACCTCGAAAATCGCTTTCATTTTTTTTGCTCAGGCATGTACCCCCCAAAAATCGAACTTGAACTTTCAGAGAGGTCATTGACCCTAGCACCCCCACTTTGTCCGTTTGACCTAAAAATGGTCTCAAACGACGCAGAATCATTTGCTCACCTTTGCTCAGCCCTTAGTTTTCGTTGCTCACCCCTTCATCCCCCCCAAAATGAAAGGCGGCATTTTGGGGGACATCAAAGGCAGCACCCCCACTTTGTCCGATTGAGCTGAAATTGGTGTCAAACGACGAAGAATCATTTGCTCACCTTTGCTCAGGCCTTAGTTTTCGTTGCTCACCCCCCACTTCCCCTCCGAATCGAATGGCGG
Organism: Bemisia tabaci; assembly: GCF_001854935.1. Lineage (NCBI taxonomy): Eukaryota > Metazoa > Arthropoda > Insecta > Hemiptera > Aleyrodidae > Bemisia > Bemisia tabaci. Next base: position 1,982,287 of record NW_017547145.1, on the reverse strand, counting down.
CATTTTGGGGGACATCAAAGGCAGCGCCCCGACTATGTTTAACCGCCATTCGTTTTCGGGAGGAGGTAGGATTCGGGCAACGGAAACGAAGGCCTGAGCAAAGGTGAGCAAATGATTCTGCGTCGTTTGAGACCATTTTTAGGTCAAGCGGACAAAGTGGGGGTGCTAGGGTCAATGACCTCTCTGAAAGTTCAAGTTCGATTTTTGGGGGGTACATGCCTGAGCAAAAAAAATGAAAGCGATTTTCGAGGTGAGCAAATGATGAGCAATGATGAGCAAAAGAGAAAATTTGAAATTTTAAAAGTCGGGGTGCTAACTTCACAGACATCTTTTAATGCTCACATTTCGGCCTTTTAGGTGTGATCTTTTAATTCCTGTCTCTTGTAGGACAAGAATAAATGAAAATTTCAAATCGAAAAATTTCACTTGATCTCACGATTTTCTCCTGCTATGATAAAGGCAAGTGCCATAATAATACTTTCCCTGCTGGGTGTGCGGTGCAAGAACACGCCCTGCTGCGGAGCTGATGAGAGTTTATTCAAAATTCAATCATCTGTGGATGAAATTAGGGTTAAAGGCGGATTATCCCCCTCAGATTGGTTAACGAGGCGCAGGGAAAACGCTTTGTCGATCATTTTTGCATCTCAATCGAGTCGGCCGAGCGAGAATTCTCCAACAGCGGTTGCTCCTCCGCTCAGGAATAATCGAAATCGCCGAGATAAATTTACGCATTCGTCTGTATTCGTAGAGACGCAGCATCCGCAACTGAATTCTAAAATGCGCGCGCTTCGCGGCGCGGCGTGCCGGCTGGATTCTGAGAAAATGTTAATTACTGAATCAGCTCTCGCAATTTTTCCGACTCGCGAGAAGCGCGTGGATGGCGAAGAGTTCCTCTGAAAAGTTGTTGCCACTTGCTTGAAAATATGCACGGAAAGAAAGTGTTAGGAGATATCCCCAAAAATGTTGGCACTATTCTGTCGCACTAAGGAGGAACGTCATATGAGCCTTTAAGCGTTGCCAAATTCCTACGAGAAATCACGAATTTTCGGGAAAATTAAGAAACAATTATCTTCCGATTTTGCGGAAAATTTTGCTCGTAATTTGGTCTGAAGTGTCTGAAAATTTCAATGTAAAATATTCATAAGTTTCTTCAAAAATAAATATTTTCTGAGAGGCAATTTGGCAACATTCAAATGCTCATACGGTGTTTTTCTTTAGCACGGCATTATTTTAATTTGTTGGGTGTTACGGATATTTTTCCAATTAATTTTGGTAGTACAGCAACTCAAGTTGGGGCAGTACTGCAACATTTGGCTTGGTAACGTAATTTATTGGGGTACTCCCACAATTAACTGGAATTGTAGAATAAAGTTGGGGCTTAACGTAATTTATTGGGGTACTCCCACAATTAACTGGAATTGTAGAATAAAGTTGGGGCTTAACCCCAACCTCTTTTTTCGTGTGTATTCGCTGGGCAGGAAATTTTGAATCGGGTGAAAAGAAAATATCTAGGTTGCACATTGTGTGTGTTGCAAATTGGGGTATGCCCAACTTTTCTGACTTCAGTGATTCTATTCTGTATGAGTATACAAGAAGTTCCTGATTTTTCCTTGACTCCGTCTGCGAAAATTCCCTGAGTAAGTTTTGATACCTAATACTAGAGTCGCTAACTTTTCCCTGATGTTATTTAAAAAGCAAGAAAAAAATCCATGATTATCATGACAAGACGGTAACACGGCCTAATCTGTAGAAAATCTCAGTCGTTACATGAAACAGTCACATGTCGGCAGTGAAACTGCAAAAATACGTATCTCGGTTTGCGGCCTTGCAGATTTCCTATCATACTTTATTTTTTGCATGGAAAACTACCGAACGTCATTTCTTAGGATTTTCCGTGATTTTTCTTCTCTTCATTAAGGGTATTATTTTGTGCGAATTTCAAGCCACGACGTTGGTTCGGTTGCCTTTTAAAAAATAAAATAGTAGCGGAGCTTTCGAAACACAACAACAGATTTACGCGAGACGCATTTTTGCAGTTTCACCGTAGATGTATTCCGAAAGTTGCATACATTATAGTTACGGTTATCCAGAAAATCTGAATATATTTCACGTCCATAGGGTGTATGCTTACAGAGGGGTACAATAATGTCAATCATCCGAACCCTATTCAAGGGCCAACTTTTTGCCCTTATCTATTCCCATTTTTAAACAAATCGTGTTAAGCATAGACGTCACTGTACCACTAGTGGTAAATAAGCGCCTCTCGGTGATCAACCAACATTGTAATGTGAATCTAGTTTGTTTGCGTGTGTGGCTTTAAAAAAGTGTATGTTTTTCAAAAACATTGGCAACATGCGGACGCAAGAAGTGCGAGAGGGAGGGAGACATTCAAATGAGCAGAGGGGGCAAATATGAAAGGTGGGATACAAAGGAGCCAAATCTGGTTTTATTATTTTATTATGTAAATAAATGATCTCGGAAAGGAATATAAATTTCGCCGAGAATATTGTGCGGCTTCAGCCTTCTTTAAAATTTTGCCTTAATTTTCCGTTTTAGACGAATGGGAGGCGTTTCCTAGAAGCCCCGACATCTTTTTTCTGTATCTCTTTTTGCAGCCAAGCTGCTAATGCTTTTTCATAGTCGCGCACATTCGTTGAAGTGTCTTATTTCGCACCGTGGTTATCGTCAAGAAGAGAGGAATGTGTGCTTAAACTGAATATTTTTTTTTACCCTATTTTTTTCTTTTTTGAGGGAAAGAAGGGAGGGTGGTTTATTCTAAGAATCTCTCTGGTATAATTTGGTCGAGTGTGGTAAAATGATGTCAGTGCAAGACGATGATTAGGGAATGTTTTTACCGTCTCCCGCAAACCGCATTTTCTTTTCAATTTTTATTTTACTTCGATATCAACCTCTCAGTCAATATTGGTACTTTCAGGGTTGCAGGCGTGAAATGGAAAATATGAAAGATTGGAAATTTTCGTGAAATATTTCATGAAATTTCACGGACTGTGAAAAGTTTGGTATTTTTCAGGGGTTAGAGTATGCAACCCGCACTCAAATACACAAAAATAAACGATAGACATAAACTTTACTTTTTGCGAAATATGAGAAGGAACTAGTATTTTTCAATATTTTTCATAAATTTCTGAAATTTCATGAAATATTTCACGTGAGATTTCAAAATTTTATTTTTCATGAAAAATTGCAACCCTGCCGTAAGTAAGTGAAAGGCCGATTTGACCTCGTGAAGCACGGGTTTAAACTCCAGGGGAAGATGCGACTATATCAACGTGAAGGAGCTGATTTTGCCTACCGACCCAAATTAAGGGGAACCACGCTTAAGAGCACGAGAGCACATGACGGCAGGGCGTTGTACATTCGTAGTATAAGGCAAGTAGGCAAAATAAGCGTTGAATAGTTGCAGTCGCAGTTGTCACTTTGGTCATCCTTCTTAAGGGAGTTAAGATTTATGGTAATGGTAAAAGCTATACGGTTGCAACTCATATTTGACGAGTATCTCAAACTGAATTAACGTATACCGTTCGACCTACTCAGTGTGTGTGTATTTTAGGGCTTTTAACATGATTACCGCTCTATACTATTCTCTCATAATCAACTTGAATCTCAAAGGTTTTGGAGGAAAAAGAGGTTTAAATGATACATTCGTGAAAACCTCGCGAACATGTCTGCAGGTTTCGTTGACACAGACAGCAGTAAGTATTGCGAGATTTATTGAGCCATTTGCTCATTTTAATTGATTTCTCGGCCCTCAAATGATCCATTGATATATTGATTCATCCAGCGCGTCGTCAGCGTAACTCGATGCTCAATCGTTTTCTCATCAACGTCAATTTATTACTTTTCACGCCACTGCATTGCCAAATTGCAGGGGCTAATTTCAGTCAAAATTGCAACTAGATTATAGGCTACTACGAAGCAAAAGTTTAGAAAACATTTTTAACGTTATTTCTCTAGGAACAAGACGTGTTATCGTGCGGACGTTCTGTAAATGCGTCAATGAAAACTTTTCTGATAGTGTGTTGCGTATAACATGAGTTTCAGGAACATCGATCTTCATTACGGTGAAATTTGTCATCTCTGTATCTCTTACACTATCAATTAATATCAATTTCGTTCTATCTTATTTAGGCTTTTATTTAATTCAACGATGGCGGAGCGCAAGTTACTGTGGTACCTCTTGCCTTACTAGGAGATGCACAGAGATCAGTTCATCTTGTGTATGTAAAAGCTTTGGCAGAAATCCGTACGCATCTCAAAAAAAGCACCCGATAATCATGGCAGGCATTGAGATGCACTGGAAAAAAAAACACATTGGATCTAGGGTCTAGACTCTTGAAAAAATTGACAAGAAAAAATACTCTTGATTCAAACGGATTTTTGCTTGAATCAAAACAAAATCCGCTTAAATTAAGAGGCTTGGTTCTTGATTTAAGCTAGATTCTGATTGAATCAAGAGTACTTTTCTTGGCGATGTTTTTAAGAGTCTAGACTCTGGATCTAATGTGTTTTTTTTTCCAGTGTGCACTAAAAAAAAGTCTCGGTGTATTTACTAAGAAAAGGGTAAAATTACCAAGAATTCAGGGTTCTATTTGATCCCAGTTTTTTCTTGGTATAATTACCATTTATGGAATTGGTAATTTTACTGGACCTTGGTAAAAACGCCAATATTTTTTATCGACTGTGGTAGAATTACCGAGATAAAATGGCAAAGTTATCGGGAATCGATTACCAATAAAAGTGGTATTCTTACCTATGAAAAAAAAAACAGTAAAAATACCGGTTTTTAGGTAAGCTTACCAGTCTGTCTTGGTAAAATTACCAATAATTGGTAAAAAAGTGAGGTGGTAAAGGTATCAACGGACCTTGGTAGAAACGCCGAGAATTTTTTTTCAGTGTGGCGTTTATTTCCTCGGGAAATTCGCCAACATTGATGAAATGCTGACACTCTCATACTCTCAACCCCCCGACAATTCGTCGTTCCTCTGACGTAAGGGCGTATTTCCATTTCCGAATTAGCTCTGGAAAGCACAGAGCCGAACGGAACAGATGGCTCACGTGAAAATTGAGATACGCCCTTACGTCAAAGGGACGACGAATTGACAGGTGCATACGCAACGGGCCTGCGGCTGAAGTTGCGCTCGCACCTGGGCGGGCGCGGGCGGCAAGCCCCCGCGGCCCCGCGGGAGTGCCATGCGAGCCGCACGAGACAAAATCGATTATCGAAACCCCGTTAATTGGTTCATTTCGTCGCCTAACAGGAACTTAAAAGAGCCTCGTCAAAATTAAACAAAACCCTTTTAGTCGCTACGGATACTCTTCCTTCCGCTGCACTTTCCTAATCGTACTTCCGTCTTGCACCCACGTGATGAGGCGTGAGAACTCATTTCTCATTTCGAAACTTGCCACTCTCCTACAGATGTAGCCACATTCCTGTTTTTCCTGACGTATTTATTGTAAAATCGTACTGACTTGGTGAATTTAACATAAGAGCATAGGTTAATTGGACGTATTTCTACCAAATGGAACTATGTGCATTTTGACGTGAGCCCTGTTGTGCATACATTCTTATGGGTCTCAGGGCTCATGTCTGAATGCTTATAGTTCCGTTCGGAAGAAATACGTCCAATTGTTAGGATAAGACCAGGGCCGAATTAGCGCTCAGGGGTCCGGGGACTCCGGGGTGCTCGCGGGTATAAGAGCCCGAACATTACGGGTTGTATACTGTGTAAATTGAAGGCGGCCCGTTTCTAAGAAAACAGAGGGTCCCAGATGTCTTTGCTTCAGTGGCGTGGCGTGCTTTGCGATATATAGATTGTTATGTCATTTAAACCTATGGAGAAGGATCGATTTACAGGGTGTTCGCAACGAACACCTTAATAATCGATTCTTTACCATGACTTTAAATGGCATAACAATCGATACATCGCAATTCACGCCACGCCACTGCTTTGCTTTGATCCAAGGAGATGAATGAATACTGACTCAGGAGTCTTGGGGCTTCTTTGAAAAGAGTTGCAGTCTTTGAGGGAGTTTAGCATAACTTAAATCCAAAATTATATCAGCAAAGACTTCCTTGATGATGACTTGTCCTATTCTTTCAGACAAATAAACAAAAACAACGAACTGCTAAGCTCTGAAATAAATCTAAATAGCAAACCAACATCAATGATGCAACTTCGAAAGTTATTTGTCAAGATGTACCATGAACCAAGCGTCATGTTTTTTTCTTTTTTTGTTGCAGGTAAGCCGTCCACTTCTTTGAGCTCAAATAGCAAAATGATTTTATAGTTTCGGTAAGTCTTTGCATTTTCCAAGTCTAGATAATTGTAATCTTACATTTTTCACGAGCTTTAAGCCCAACCTTTCTTTTTTTCGCATGATGTAACTATGGCCAGTTTCCTGAGTGGATGATCCCTGAATGGTAAAAGTAAGCGTATGCTATTTCACGACGATACCACTATTCGACCACGGGGGAGCCCATGTTGCCTACACTTCAAGTTGAAGGCGAACTGACATGGCGTTTAAGTCACCTCTTCCCGTCCGGCAAAAAGCCATTTTTCGTGCGTATTCAAAGTAAGCGTGTCATTTTATATGATCAAACCACTATTCGACCACAGCGGAGCCCATGTTGCCCACATTCAAAGTTGAAGGAAACTGACTTGGCGTTAAAGTCACCTCTTCTCGTCCGGTAAAAAGTTATTTTTCGTGAGTACTCCTTGCCAAGACGATACATCGGATCGGGTACAGCGACAAAGTACCCATGACAAAAAATGAGCATATTTTTGTGTTCTGCGTTGTTTTGTATTGGTTTTGTCAGCAGCACAAGCTTTCACAATTCAAGCATACATTCTGTGACGTTCGTTCGGATCAACGGAACCACCAAAAATGAGCCCTAAGGCTATGCGCCTCCGACCGACCTCTCAATGCACAAAAAATGCACGTCACAGCCGAAAGCATGGATACGATGCAACTTCGTCTCCGGTTTTTTACCATCGATACCATTATATCCTGCACCGGCGGCGCGAGCGGTTATCCTCTCACCGTTTCTTTGTGTTTTTCGACCGTTCACTCACTTACACAACACACCCACCCCGCGACCTCCTCACCGGAGCATGACTGCATCACCGCAGCGTGCATGCCACGCTTACCTGGGACCCCGGCTCCCTGATCCCCGGTGCCCGGTGCAGCCCGGCGAGGAGTGGCACCTCCACGGCCGGGCCCCCCGCCCGTCACCCCTGGTCTCCCCCGGGCCCCGGGCGGGTCGCCTACGCGAGACTGTCCGTCTGGAGGGGGACTCCGCCGCATGCATCGGTCCTCCGCCCGGTACTCGAACCTGTCCGACCAGTCATGTGTTTCGTCTCGGCACCGGCGCGTACCGCCTTCCCGCGCGCGTGTTTGTTTTGATCCTATGCTCCGTCCCGAGGGTGATACTGCCACCCCGTCCCCGCGAATTTCGGTGATTTTCCGCCCGGGCTAGCATCGATTCCCAAAGTTTCTCGAGTTTTTCTGTTTTTGTTGGGCGTCGTTTCCTCTCTACGAATCGCACCATTTTACCGGTCGTAGTCTTCGATTTTTACTTGGTCGGTGTGTTTTGCGTTCTTTTTGTTGCCACTTAACGAGGAAGTATTAAATCTGCCGTGCTTTTCTTATTGAAGTAGAATCATCCTTTATCTAAGTGATATATTTACTGAATGAAGGTTAGTTTTAGTGCAGTATAAAAATCACAATTTTACATCTCAACATTTTTTAAAATTAACTTTATTTGGTCCGTCGAGAAGACGTTAATTTACTCACAGTGTTCAGAAAACAAGCGAGAATCAACGCGTGTCCAATTTTTTGCGCACCACAGTCGATTTGTTTCGTCGGAAGTCGTTTTTTTCGAAGATTTCACCCTTAACACCCGTCGCAACACCCTCCCCCCCCC
>NW_017547145.1:1846296-1970162 GCF_001854935.1 Bemisia tabaci | reverse complement strand
AAGTGGGTCACCTACTTTATGAACGGTTCCTCTGGTCAAATACTTGCACAGGTCTCAATTTAGTGCCTTTGTCGACTTTTACAACCATTGTCTCAGAGACCATTCTTTTTACCTTAAACGGCCACAGAGGTTTTCTGCACAAACTGTTTTTTTTGTTGTTGGTGCAATTTCAGTATGTGCGAAATAAATGCTTGTAAATGTTTTAAAGACAAGATACTGACACTGACCAAAAAAATTTAATTTGCCTTCAGGATAGCTTTCAAAGGATAAGGGTCTTACAAAGCCAGGCTATGCTCATACTACTTTGTCGTCATACTCAAAAGAGGAAAGATCACAATTTTTCTAACGTACACATGCTGCAGATCAGCAGATGTATTTTGACTGATTTCGCATTTTCAGCTCTTGGAGAGCCGAAAGTTCCAAAAGTTTCCCACCTCATTTTAAACTGCGGCTATCCTCTATGATTTTGGCAACCACGCATAGCTAGCAGATAGCTGCCGGCCCGTCCTCAAATCAAGGTTTATGTGTCGGTAATTCTAGAACGAGCGTCCACAGGTAATTGTTTGAAGAACCGAGTATTCTTTGTACGTTGAGGGAACAGCTTTCAAACAGCGAGGTTACTTAAATCCACCAGCTAGCTCTCGCAATTTGCCGGAGCATCAGCGTCCGGAAGAATTTGCGCTAATGTACCCTGCGTTGCAACGAGAATTTGCTGAAAGGAGTTAGTTTTTTTTTTTTCAATTTTCAGATTTATGTCACACGGGAAGTAAAACTCTGTGACTCATTTATCTGTTTTTGTGGTTAAATAGCCATCACCATCATGGAAGTAGCAAACCCGGGGAATTCGATTTTAACATTCTAGGACATCTGCACAACGAAGTTCTGAAGTTTCAAAGCTTTTAAGAGCAATGAGTAAGTAACGCCTCACGCGCCAATCAGCGCTCATAAGTCAGTTGCCTCCTCAATTTCCCATCTGGAGTCCTTAGTCACGCACTCATGCATTAAAGTTGCCAGGATGTCGACATATCGAATTATAAAAAGAATAATTCAAAATTGAAACTTTTTGAGGCAAAGCGGCATCAAAGATGTTATATCAGCCGAAATTAGGCACGATAACACCGTTTGCAGTGTTGTCGTATCAAAGTTTGAAACTTTCCAGAGAAAAGTGTTCGCGTGTTTATCAATACGAAATGCCCAATGAATGTTCACCACACCGCATTGAATTATCATTGGCACACCTGAAATCCTTGCAAGTGCATTTTGGCAAACGAAAAATACAGCTGCCCATTAGAGTCCAGAAAATGCTCAGCGTTCAATTTTCCACGTGTACTCAACTTTTTGATCCGACGATAAATATCATCTCCGTGGTTGGAGGGGGAAAAAGAAAAAGTAGAACCATTGGAATCTTTATAGGTATCCTCCAAGCGAAAACTTCTATAATACATGGTAATTGGTACCTTTTTCAGATAACATGAGCTTTTGACTTTCTACGGATTGAATATGTATCACGAATTAAAGGAGTTAGTTACGTTTTCTTAAACAAGAATTAAAGAAACGAACAAATGAACAAAAATGGGCAACAAAAGTTGAGTCTCCAAAATCTTTTCAAGCATCCTACATTCCTACACTGCAAAAAAAATCAGTTGCATGAACAGAAAGTTTAGTGTTCTATATCACCCGAACCATTCAGTTCGTCAAAACGAACTTTCGGTTCGTGTAACCGAACTTCGACGGTACAGTGAACTTACTAACAAAATTAGGTCATATAAACCGTACCTCCAATCTAAGTTCGGTTTGTCAAACCTTCATTTTTAGTGTGTATTCGTAATTATCATCCGTCTCTATTACAACAATCTCAAGCGATGTTTGATCTGAAGAAAATTAAGTGCTTCTCATGACGTCACCGAGGAATCAACCATTTCGATCCTAGATTTTTTCCTTAATTTTTCCACTACAGTCCGAAGCACCATTTTCTCAATTTTCGATTTTATTGTCGTCTCGCAATACCACATATTGTGCGTTTTTCTTCTTCTTTCAGTCTCGGGTCTCGGCACCATTTCTCACGTCTCGGCGCGCCCGCAGCTCAACGAAGCGGCGGCGGCGGCGGCGCACGTCCGGAAGTGCTCTTATCACGCCCCTCCGAAACCGATGACTCACGCCCCGGGAAGACCCGAACTCGAAAAGCAGAAAAACTCCTCGCAAGGAGCACGCGTGTCGAGCTTTTTCTCTCTCTGTCTCTCTCAGCGTCCCAATTAGTGACTTGGACAAGATGTTCACCGTGGATTAGTTTCGTCGGATGCTGGTTGTTGACTCGTGGTAATAAAGCTATCCACCATCCACCATGTGCCTCGGGCTCCGCCAGGTGACTACGGACTCAGTACGGTGAAGATGGTCGAATCTTTGCGACTAGGCCTCTCATCGGCCTTGATGGACTCTTATAGGCTTGAGTCCCTTCGCGTACACGGAGACAAAAACTTCGTGCATGGGACCCGAAGTTGAGGTCATATGGATCTCTGAAGTTTTCTGATCACGCATCCGAAAACTTGAGGTCGAGTTGCCGAAGTTCGGGTCAGACATCGAGGCACTTCGGTATGTACCGGAGTACTTCAGATGTGTGACCCGAACCCTTCGGTATATATCGAAGTACTTCAGATGTTTGACCCGAACTTCGGCAGCTGGACCTCAAGTTTTTGATGCAAGATCCGAAAACTGCAGAGATCCATATGACCTCAATTTCGGGTCCCATGCACGAAGTATTTTTCTCCGTGTAGACATGTGGAATCCATTTCTGATTGACTCCTATACTTAAGGCCTACATGGTGTCACGAAAATCGAACTTTCGCCTTGGATTGGATGAATCGTGTGAATCTGATCCAGTAAATTCGTATTTTCTCGTGAACCCTGATCCTTGTTTTCGAGGCTCACCTAACGGATGGTTGATGCTCAACGTGGTTATAGTTGTGATCCAACCTGTACTCTGTGAAACACTGAGGATTTGGTGAAATTGGCGGGAAGCTTTCTGATTGGTCCGAATCGATGGTTGGGTCTGTCGCCCCACTGATGGAATCGATATCAATTCCATCGAATTCAAGACAAATTGATCGGATTAACGCGAAAATTAGCTTTGCAAGCAAATTTTCGCGTTGGATCGGATAGATCATGTGAATCCAATGAAATTGCTGACATTTTCGCCGTCACTTGGTCAAAAGACCCATCCATCAGTACGAACCAACCACATGAATTCCCGCCAGATTAACTAAATCTCCAGTATTTCACAGGGTACAGGTTGGATCCCAGCGATGACCCCGGTTAGCATCAACCATCAGGTGAGCCCCGAAGCCGAGGATTGAATTCACGAGAACATATAGTTCAGTTACACGATCAAATTGAGCCATCAAATTGGGCCTCTCATTGGTCGCATCCTCACCTCAGGTCTTTTTCCACCAATCAGAGCTTCAGTTTGATGGCTCAATTTGATCGTGCAACTGAACCTATACGGATTCAAGATCACACGATCGATCCGATTCAACGCGAAAATTCACTCAACCGGTCATAAATATGACAATTTTACCGGTTGCCAAGAATAAAATGAACAGGGAAATTAAGGGTTCGTCAGATAAAAGCGGAATGAGATACGGGATGGAAGATGCTCTATTCTATCTAAACGCTAGATCAAAGCTTGGATTTCCTTTCCGCTCCCGATGTTGGCCATAAGGGCAGTTGGTCACTCGCATCAGATTCCGAAAGCCCGACCTCTTGCATCCGCTCGAAGAGAGATTAGATCATGGCCACTGACAGTTAGCCGCTACGCTGGTGCTGCGTTGTTTTATTCTCTTACCAAAGCATACAGTAGGCGCAGCTTTCTGCGCAAAACAATATCAATGATTGGGAAAACTTGGCTAGCTTGAGTCAGTTTTTGTAGAATGAATTTTTTCCTCGTCTATGACTCACATGTACATCAACCCGTAATATCACTCTGGAGCGTTTCATTATTTCTGTTTCTGAATTTTTGACTGGATGAAAATTCATCGCAGTATTTGTTTGCTCAGCATAATAGAATTCTGAGCTCCTCAGCTGGTCTAAAATTAACCGATTTCTAACCAGCTAGCGATCATAATTGCATCGGTTTCTGTTAGACGGGCGTAAGTACAAAAATGCATGAGCCCTAGCGTCCTGCGTTATCAACCTAAGCCAGGGCTCATGAGTTATTGGACTTACGTTTGTCTAAAAGTAACCAATTCAATTTGTCACGAGATTCTACGTACGACTTCCAGGGATTCGCCTTCACACTGGGGTCGAATCGGCTTCAAAGATTTTGAGGTGCCGGAGCAATTTGTTAATCCATCTCCTGGACCTCACCAACAGTTGTTGTGTTTTATCCAAGTTTGAGGACCTTTCTCGTAATCTCACGGGCCCCCTTTAGACCGCCTTTCATGTGCAACTTTTGTTACTCAAGAAATTGAAAATTAGATATGTTCGCGTTTTAATTAAAGCTAACCAAAAGGCTTGAAATTTCCATCAGTAAGCTGAAAATTGCATTTACAATTTGAAATGATCTCAGTTTTGAAAATTTTCTAGGATAGGCCGCCAGGAACCCCCTTTTCCATCTGATAGATTTCCTCCCAGAGGGTCCGTTACTTTTATACATCCCAAGGCCCAAATTGCATTCGGGTGGCCCTGGATCTGACACTCAGGTCACCGCTGTATTATTTAAGTCAGTTCTAATGCAGAGGTGAAGACCAGTCAAATAATTGTGACATCACTCATCAGTCGTAATTATACTGTCAGCAGAGTGCTCGTGAGGGCTAATTTCAGAGCAAGCTCCAACTCAGCACTGAAATCAGTCAACATGAGGATTGAGCTGACGCTGGTCAAGACTGACATTCTTGTTGTTTGCAATGACCTCAGTCTTCTTTGACTTTGACTGAATTTTATTTGGTATTGAACTTGAAATTAATTCTATTTCATGAGTGAGTGCTAATGTTTTCATCTTTACCTGGGTGTCACATTATTCTATTCACTGAGAACGGACCGTCCACAATGAAACAAAAATCTCGGTGTATTTACTAAGAAAAGGGTAAAATTACCAAGAATTCAGGGTTCTATTTGATCTCAGTTTTTTCTTGGTAAAATTACCATTTATGGAATTGGTAATTTTACCGAGAAACTCGGTAACATTATTGAACTTTCTCGGTAATTTTACTGGACCTTGGTAAAAACGCCAATATTTTTTATCGACTCTGGTAGAATTACCGAGATAAAACGGCAAAGTTACCGGGAATTGATTACCAATAAAAGTGGTATTCTTACCTGAGAAAAACAGTAAAAATATCGGTATTTAGGTAAGCTTACCAGTCTGTCTTGGTAAAATTACCAATAATTGGTAAAAAAAAGTGAGATGGTAAAGGTACCAACGGACTTCGGTAAAAACGCCGAGAATTTTTTTTCAGTGCAGCACCAGCCATCGACGCTTTAGTCGAAATTTTGAGCAAATTTACAGAGAAAATCACTTGTTTTGCGTGACTGCTGGGATTTCACACTGTAATTCATCCTTTGAGGTCTCTATGAATCAGTGATCCAGGTTCGATTCGAGTGCTAAATCTGATCTTTCCGTGAAGAGCACCAAGGCTGCGTGGAATTGATGCTTGACGCATCACGTCGCTCTGTCGGCCTTGGTCCAGCTCTAACAGCCAGGTAACGCTGCGCTGCCCAGCCGTGGCCTGCCAGTCAAAAACCGCATTGCTTTAATTGAAAGGTGCATTTAGGCATGCTGTTTTGCTAGCCACGACCGTTGGGTCAGAGGAAAGCGTGGTCGATCGCACTCGCGAAATAATTATACCCTCCATACCTACTTTTGAAGCAGAGGAGTAATTGAATCGTGAATAATTCTTGTTTTCCCGCACACTTGGCAGGCACCTCGAAATCAGTGTATAGCAAGCAGAGTTTAGATTATCCGTAATCGATTAAGCATTTTTTCGGACATGACGTGTGGGTTAAAAATGATGGGGAAAACTCGGAAAAAGATGAAATGATTTTTTCCGAATTTTTACTTTCTCTGCTCCTGACAAGCTGAATGGTCAATTTGACCCTTTCTGCGAATTCAACGAGGAAATATGAAGATCTTCAGGTTAATGGCCATGCAATTGGAGCCATGCGCGGAAAAACTGATCCGTTGTACCACACATTTTGCCTAATACCCCTTGTATGGCGATTTCAGCGCATACGATCGAATGATTGCCTTCAGCTCGTTGGCTATGCAATTCTAGTTACGGAGAGCCTCAAACTATTGTATCAATATGTTACTCTAGGTTTTGTATTGTATCAAGTCTTTTGCCCAAAAATGCGATGAGATAGCTTTACGATGTAATTCCAATTTGCACAAGTGTTTGAGACTCATAGTGAATTTCTAGGAAACATGAATTTTGCAGTGGAATATTATTTAATCATTATATCAAACTGTCATTCAGATTCAAGGTGTCACGGTACTTTTTTGTCTCGTGAGATTTCGCGACCGATTGCTCCAGTATTTGTACCGTGTATAAACCCTTTTTTTTCGAATAAGGGCGTCGTAATATCACTCTGATATACAAGTTTGCGAGTAGATTACCTGGATCTGCCTCCTAGTGTATTGACACCACTTACTACCAACTGCACTCAGAGTTAAGTGCACGACGACAAGCGCACTTAGTTCCGTTTTCAAGTACAGCTAAGTGCCTCGGTTTAGTTGGAAGCCAGTCACTAGCTCATCAAGCATCACTCACAAAATCTGTAAAAACTATTTTTTATCTATTTTTTTTAAAATAAAAAACTTGTTTACGATAGTTTTTATGGTTTTTATGACATCGTTTAAGTAATTCTCGAAGTTGGATTCGCCTGACCAACGCAAAATGGTTTCAATGCCGCGCGTGGCTTCTGCCTGCGTAATTTGAGTACCGTTACCGCGTATCCACGTTTTACTGTGAGCTTTCGTATTAGTGTGCTCGAATATGATTTGGACCTTTAGCCGAATATCTAGACCAACCTCTTTTACGGGAACGCTGCGCTGTTGCGCTGACAGAACACGTTGTGGCAACTTATCTCATCAGTGACCGCGCCTCAGGCATTCGCCTACCCACTTGACATGACATTATGACAAATTACACCGAGCCATGGTAGCTGTTGGGTTATGATGGTTCCGTTTTTCTGAAGCATGACTTAATACGTGTCATCGATAAAAGCGCTTTTTTTGATTCCGTTAGAAAGAAAAAAGTTTGTGACTGAAATGTAAGCTTTAAAAATTTTAAAATAACTCGCAATGCCAGATAGACTGTTTTTTTCCTACACATTCCCTCATAATCTTCACTGAACGATCGAGGCAATTCGTATAGAAATTACGCATTTACCATCAAACTTGTTGTATCCCTTGCCAAAATACCAGACTGCTACTGTCCTGCTGTCCTGCATTGTTTACTTGAGAAACATCATCAGCTAGAATCTAACTGCTATGCTGGTTGCCAGAAGCTGTAGTATCTTAGTTAGAGCACACTGAAAAAAAAATCTCGGTGTATTTACTAAGAAAAGGGTAAAATTACCAAGAATCAGGGTTCTATTTGATCCCAGTTTTTTCTTGGTAAAATTACCATTCATGGAATTGGTAATTTTGCCAAAAAAATTTTTTTGGTAAAATTATTGAACTTTCTCGTTAATTTTACTGGACCTTGGTAAAAACGCCAATATTTTTTATCGACTGTGGTAGAATTACCGAGATAAAATGGCAAAGTTACCGGGAATTGATTACCAATAAAAGTGGTACTCTTACCTGAAAATAACAGTAAAAATACCGATTTTTAGGTAAGCTTACCAGTCTGTCTTGGTAAAATTACCAATAATTGGTAAAGAAGTGGGATGGTAAAGGTACCAACGGACCTTGGTAAAAACGCCGAGAATTTTTTTTCAGTGCATTGGGGAGGAGAAATATCATGAGACTGACTCCATACTTCGTCAACATTCCTATTTATTCTTGACACTCTCCATTTTTATCATATTGACCCTCATTCTAGCATTAATTAGCATTTTGGACCCCGTGAGATATAACTAAGGATAAAATGCGGGAAATTGGAAAATTTTTCAAAATAACCAGCGTCTGATCAGAAGAAAATTCAGGAACCTTAGAGGAATAACGATATGGTAACAAGCTCTGAAAAATCCATTGTTTGACAAAGGAAAGTTACGACCGAAACATAGAAATAGTTTCACGTGCGTTATTTTTTATGGTAATGGAAATAAATTGCGGTGAAACTTTGAAAATATTCGCATTACCAAGTGCGAAACCACTTCTAAGGAATATACAACATTTTCCCGAATTACGAGCAGAGCCGTTGGCATCATACATTCTAAAAATCAACCGTTTAGCCTTTTAAACTTCAAAACATCTCCGAAGGGCCCCAGCCTCCCATATAACCCCATTTGAAGGGGGACCCTAGCCCAGCGTCTAGAAGCAGCTAATCACACATGACCTGCCCGCATGATTTTAAGCACCACTCTCTCTCCATTCTTCCGAACCTCCATTGGTTCCAGAGACTGCACGAAGCTAGGAGTGTTAAGTGGTAGGTGTCCGACATCGTCCGAAAGACAGCGTTGTTGTCACGTGGGTCAAGGTAACATCTCGCCTAGCGGACCTCCACTCCACTGACCCCAGATCTACGTGATTGATCGAGCAATTACCAACCGGGAGGCCCCCACCTCTCATTCAACGTTTCATTCGTTTAATACAGTCATAAAACCAATATTTTGCAGCCTTCAAGGCGCGTCCAACCTGATGTCGAACAAGCGCAATCAAGCAAAGTATACCTGACCGCGAATATGCTAATGGGTCTAACGAAACATGGACTTTTACACGGTTATGATTCTATTTTAATCAATGGACCCGGTTTTTCGATGTTTGCATAGTACTTACAGTACTGAGTTTTTGCTGTACTCTTTTGTAAAGAACGTGTGACAGGCCTCCAAAATGATGTATACTTATGTATGAGTCGGTAAATTTTTATCGCTATGAGTCTGAACTTCTGAAGGCAGCACCTATGCGGATCGATATTCTAAATTGTATTGCTCGCATATCGTTCGAATATAATCGACCGAGCTCTTACTTTTATTGCAATTAGTCGCTTATAGATGTAGTGGTAGCCATTCGGTATCGATCCTACCCAGTTAAATAAGTGAAACGTAGCTGCTTTTTTCATATTGGTTTTTGAACCCTAAAATATACTACACATTTTACCCCACCCCCCACTCAGGGCAGAGAGTGCCCGAGTGCCCCTCCCCCCACCTTCCACTGTGTTTCCCCCTTTTTTTGAGGTAAAAATGAGTAAAGCGCTTAAAATTACCCGTGGGCTTGGACTTCCATCTAATTTATCACCCTTGAGCTCGAACTCCTATCTAATTTGATGCATATACGTTGTTGGAATGTTTTAACACTTGTTTTTCTCCATCCTGTATTGAGGATCACGAGTGCTCTCAAAATGAAATGCAAGAGAAGCGATTTTAGAAACCATGTCGCGCCGTATGAAAAATAATAACAAATACACCTGCTTTCATTCTAAGCGAAAATTTTAAGACGCTCCGCGAAACCTCTTCGACTTAAAATCTCCATAAGATTAGAACATTCGACGTACCCTGTAGGCACTTACAGAGGTTTCAAGTCAAGGAAATTTCAAGGAGCATTCTATAATTCGGGCCCAAAAGTTGACTCATAAATTCTTCGAATGTAACCCCGAATGATAGTATGAAAGTAACTTTAAGCCAGAGAAACAAGAGACCCTCCACTATCTTGGCAATGGTGGAAGCTTTTAGTTTCGGGACTTCGACATTCATCTGTTGACCTACCTACTTGGTTGATGGTTCACAACGAGTTGGCAGTTTCGTTTTTAAAACAAACCGAAATTTGGGAAGTTTGTTTGGCTCATGACGTCACCCGAAGCTCATCATCCACCAAGGAGTTAGGTCAACAGCCGAAAAAAGAGTGATGACTGTTGCTCCCTTATAATTGTCCATGAGGAACGTCGAATCCTCGAACACTGGAAAAGAATACATTGGATCTAGAGTCCAGACTCTTAAAAACACCGACAAGAAAAAATACTCTTGATTCAATAAGATTTAAGCTTAAATCAAGAACCAAGCCTCTTAATTTGAGCGGATTTCCTTTTGATTTAAGCTTAAATCTGATTGAATCAAGAGTCCTTTTTCTTATCAATGTTTTCAAGAGTCTGGACTCTAGATCCGATGTGTTTTTTTTCCAGTGAAAGTAAAAGCTTCTCTCTGTCGCCAAGAGGCCAGTGGAGGGTCACTTGTCTCTGCTCTAAGCACCAAGCTCAACACTTTTCTAGGAGGTCATACCGTCGACGCTTGAGCGAATTGAACTTTGAGGCGTTCTCGGAGTGAGTCGTGGAATTTCCGTTGCCGCGGCGCAATGCACCTCGGACTGGATGAGCTGAAATCCTCGAGTGGAGGCTCGATATCAGGATGAGGCATCGATTGCGTCAGTCACGTGAGAAGTGCGCCCGGGCCCGACGGACGGGACGGGATGCGGTCAGAGACAAGAGACCCTCCACTAGTAACTTGGCCATGGTGGAAGCTTTTACTTTCGGGATTTCAGCATTCTACTGTTGACTTACCTACATGGTTGATGTTCAACAACGTGTTNCCCGAGCCCCGAGCCCAGGATTCTCGAAAAGTTGCTGTCGCTCGGGACCCCGCGCTCGTGCGTCGCGCCCCCAGGACTCGTGGACCGTGGACCTCGACGTTACGACAGGTCCGTTGCCGGGTTAGTCCGAAAAAGAGCGAAATACCGCACTGTAACAAAAAATTACGGGCTGTATAGGCAATAGACATACCTAGAGTCCATTTATACTGAGAGTCAAGACAATGCGAATCCATTTCTGATTGGTTAACCGGATTTTAGGCCTTCACATTGTCACAAACGGGAATAAAGATTACATTTTCACCAATTGCAAAGATTATAATCTGGAATGGACCGAGGAATTTCGGGTTCGACAAGGAACAAACGGAATGAGAGAAGGAACGGAGAAAGGAATTTAAGAATGAGCCGATCAAAGATTACGAAAAACGTTCAATTTCTGTAATCTTTATTCCCGTTTGTGACTCCATGAGGAGTGTTGTCTTGACTCTCAGTATAAAGGGACTCTAGTATAGGCAATAGACATACCTTCCGCCCCAGGCTTTGAGGCTGGAAGTTGCGGGTGCCGGAGCCGTTGCTTAGATTGCTCCGGGTGCTACGCCCGGAACGCGGACGGTATGTCTGCATAGTCCGTAAGTACGGCTCCCACGGCCGGAGTTTCTTTTTCACTGTGTTGTACTTACATGATACACAAGTTTGGAAGTTGGGGAGCAGTGTTCTGGTTTGCCGGACCACCACGTGCCAAGTGGCGACTTTGGCGCCTAAAAATTGGGGAAGAGGCTGGGTCAGCCTGGCGCCTCTAAAAGTTGTTGCACTTCTAGATTTTTTCAAACTTGCAATCGAGGAGCAGTGGTATAGCGCTCTAAACGCACTGTTCGCAGGCGTGGCGTTGAATTTGCGCCGTGCGTTTGCAGTAAGTTAATTTAGCTCCTATAAAATTGTCGATGGCTTCCCAAAAATCAGGTTTGATGGCCAAGTTGGCTCCTGAAATGTTAGCGGGAGGCAGAACACCTCTGAGAAGAATAGAGACTAGACCCTGTCACCGTGGAGAGAGCAGTGATGCTCAAATTCTCGAATGAAAGTTTTCTTTAAAATTTGACTCAAATAATTTAAAGGAACTGAATGGTTCAATTAAAGCAGCAGAATTGTGATCAAATGCTGATTTATTTTAAACAAAATGTAGCATTAAGTCTACATCATTCCGCAAGAAAGCTGTACTTTCTGCTGTCTTGAGCAGAACGGTGCCCTTTTCTGCCAGTTTTCAATATTAGACGTTGTTTTCTTTTGTGTCTAATACGAAACCACACAAGCACGTAGAACATAGTACGCACTGCTGTAAGTATGAGACTTCAGTATCACAGAAGCACATTGCTCATACTGAGGCAAATAGTTCACTAACCTCGATCCGTGGTGTCAATACAGCTAAGGAAGCCTCGGTGTTCTTTCACACGACTCATGAAAAGACCGGCACCCAAGGATCAATGCTCCGTAATCATGTTTATGTACCCAGCTGTTCATATCAAAAGTAAATATGTATGCAGGTAATCTGTACAACGTTGTCCCTTGGATTTAATAAAAACCGTACCATTCTTTCGAGAAAAGTAGATTCTCATTACCGTTCAATACTTTCGCACACGTATCGATTGAGAAAGTGATGAAAACACGTGTAACGATTGTGATGTTTGAGATTGCCCACTTTTGTCCTGGCTCTGTGGTTTTTCGTGGGAAAACTTTTCGATTTTGGAATATTCACAGTGCAATGGTTTTCGCCCAGGTTGTTTGAGTAATTACGATCAGTGGCGTGGCGTGCTTTGCGATCTATCGATATTTCCTCATTTGAAGCTGTGGTAAAGAATCGATTATTTAGGTGTTCGCTGCGAACACCCTGTTTATCGATACTTTTCCATAGGTTTAAATGGCCGATCAATCGATATATCGCAAAGCACGCCACGCCACCGATTACGATTAAAATGTAACTCATAACGATGCACCTTTTTTTAGATCAGTCAATTTGTTCGCAATCAATTAACGTATGTCAAGAGACCGCAACTTTTGAGCTCTCTTGCCTTCAAATCTTCTCGATAATTTGGTCAAGAAAGCTCAGGAGCGTCACAGTATAGGATGAGCATTTAATAACCTTTTTATGGATCAATTTTGCGGTTAATTTGTGGTCAATCTTGATTAAGTTTTGGGCTTTAGAAGAGATTTAATTAAGCTTCTGCCCTCTAATCCTGCCTCTTTCAAACAACTTGGTCCCTTTCTCGCACCTCCTGTGATTTCGTTTAAATTACCTCACACCCCAGAAAGCTCTTTTTATTGATTTATTAATTGTTTGTTCATAACTTTTCTTTGAATGACGTAGTGAAGCATGCGAACAAATCGCTTCAGTTTCACCCGAAGTGCATTGTTCAGCCTAATAAAAAGACCGTCTGCCAGACAAGCATATTTTACTAACAAGGTCCTCTCTAATAAAGAGGTTGATTTATTAGCAATCACCGTCTGTAGTTCCTCGCAATAAAATTGTCCAGTCCCTCGCGAAACTCTTCCACAGTCTTCCCATTGCCACTTGCGTATGTATATCAACCGTTGCCAAGTTTGTAACGGAAATAGTTTTTTTCATTTTTAAATTCACACGGCCCGACCGTATTTTCCGCGCGGCGGCGTCACGGTCGTAATTTACAGTTTGATGGCCGGCGCGGCGGCCGCGTTCGTGTCACCATTAATCTGAACGTGATAAACTGGAACCCCGTAATTCTTATAGAAATTCTGCGAAGATTTGCGCCTTTTGCTTAATACGGTAGTAATGACAACGGGAGTCGTAAGTCGGCTTTACGCCACGCGGAAGAGTGGCTTCCAGTTTTTTGTATTCACATAGAGGGTCTTGCCGTCAGCTCCTCGATGAATTCCCTGTTTTTTATTGGTTTTTCAACGGTCATTTTAAAGAATTTTTCGCTTACTGGCAACATAGGGGTGAAGTGTGAAGTGCTTGTATCGATCTGGTCGATGTCTTAATATTTTTAAAGGCCAGCGAATGGAGGTAAATGACANGGGGGGGGGGGGGGGGGGAGAAGGCAATTTTCTGCGAAGATCAAAACCTTAGATTCAGAAATCGGAGAGTGTTAAAACCACATTGGTCCTGACATCATGAAACTGTTCTTAGAATTTTGACTTCTGATTTGCTTGGATATCAATGATAAAAAGATGAGTATGTCAATGCGTTGCGTGGCTGATTCCAAGGTAATTAAACTATGATGAGATTCACCGGAAAAAAAAACACACACATTGGATCTATAGTCCAGACTCTTGAAATCATCGACAGAAAAAGTATTCTTGATTCAATCAGATTCTAGTTTAAATCAAGAAGCAAGCCTCTTAATTTAAGTGGATTTCGTTTTGATTCAAGCAAAAATCCGATTGAATCAAGAGTATTTTTCATGTCAATGTTTTCAAGAGTCTGGACTCTAGATCCAATGTGTTTTTTTTTTGCAGTGTTAAGTACGAGATTTATAAAGTTATAGTATTGAAAACAGGCAATCAGGCATGCCTATAAAATCTCTTGATATAAATTCATGAGGAGATCACCTACACTAAGGCTGCTTCTATTTCAGCTCTTAGTCTAGAATGGAAATAAACGTTAAAACATTCTGAACCAAAATTAATATAAATATGTGCTCTCCATTGAGCTCTCACTTCCTGAAATCTCTTAATTCTTCTGAGTATCTCGATCGAGTTTCTGCAGAGGCCATTCTCCCCTTTCCGACTAATTCCCGTAAAATAACACAGTAGTACACATGTGTTATTCTTGCGTAGTACACATGTGTTATTCTTGCACGACGTTCGACAAATAACAGCGGGGGTGTATCCGTTCCTCCCGGTGTGATAACAGGGGGACGGCACGGCAGAGGAAAGAAAAAGAACCTTGTAAAAATGTCAGCGCGGAATGTTACAGCCGTTGCACAAGCTACAAATGAGGGAGAGGGTGATGGGTGTGAGAGTGAAGATGTGGACGGAAATAGAGACGAGATGAGGAGGGCGCACGGCGCAATAAGAACCGGGAGGGGGAACAATTGAAAACAATAAAGAACGACGCTGGATTGAAGTAATGCGAATGAGATGAACTGGCCGAAAAGCCGCATTACACCACTACCAGGATGATGCGAGTTTTATTCGGTCCAGCAGGCAGCGGATCTTGTGAGGGACCAATACCGCCGTACTAAGGAAGAACGCCGTATGAACATTCGAGAGATGCCAAATTTCCTTTAATAAAATGTTTATTTATGAGGAAAATTATGAATATTTTTCCTTGAAATTTTCAGGAACTTTAGATCAAAACACAAAGAATATTCCCTGAAAAATTGGAAGAAAAATATTCATTAACTTACCAGGGAATTCGTGTTTACCGAAGAAAATTTGGCAACGCCTGAAGGTTCATACGGCGTTTTTTTCCTTAGTACGGCAGAAGATTAGATGGCATCACTGTGCTTTGTGGTTTCCTGTTTTGTATCTGCTTAGAGACTGTACGGGCCTCCATCAAAAAAACGAAAAAGACGATCCATCTTATCATAGTTCATACTTTTAGAATATAAAATCATGAGTGTAACGCATAACTCCTAAGACGCGAAACACTCCGAGGATTGGACCGCAAAACGGTCAGGGGGCGCACCCCTTCGTAACGTAAAAAATTGGGTATGCCTAACTCTTAGGTTTTTCGTTTGTCACACGCTTTAATAACAGCACATAAAAGCGTCATAGTCGCTGAGGACACGGAGAAAAGTGAAACGCCTTCAATTATTAGCAAGCAACGCGCACATCCGGAGAGTTCGAATAGTTGCATTCAGGGGCTAGTTTGTACAGCGCGGTGCTTTGTCTCATTTTCTTTGCATTTCATCTGCTTCACGCTGCACGAATACTTTGTCGATGTCGATATGAAGTCGATTTTTTTCAAAAAGACCTATGTCCATGGGAACGTTTCAAAATGATTGTCATCGTGGTTAGTTTGTCTACCAACGAACGACCAAACAATCTCTTCAGAGGCTTTACTGAATTTAGTTCGTTGCAATTGCAATAATTCAATTCTCAAATTTCTCCCCAAGGTATTCGAATCTCCGAAGTTGTACCGAATCACTCGTAATCGAGTCATACCTCCCTTTAGAGGTTTCCTTGGTAGAATGTAGAAATACCACTAATGCGGCTCCCGTGTGCCCACTTTTGCCTATCCAATACAATTCAGGCGAATGCACAAAACCAATAGCGACCGCTCTCTGAGAAACAATATTAGGCTGTCAAGCTACCTTGGGAACAACCTAACACTGACTGAGGATATAAAAAATAAGCTTTTCAAACATATTGTTGTGCGGGTCGGTGTCTGCCCTCTTGCTAGCTTCGGTACACATCATCCGTTCACCCCAATTACCATCAATCACTTTCACATTCTTCTACGTCCAACCACCGGACTCAGCACTGAAATGCATAGTGCATCTTGCACTTTCTCTACCTAATCACCGTAGAGTGTAGGCTAGCATTCTTACCCTTATCACTTTCACCCTCCATATATTCGTTCGATCAATTTCTGATTTTTGATACCCCTGTCCTGGCGCCGTCTGTTTTGTATGGCGTTCTCCTATATGAGCATATGATACATCCATCCTAGTTCATATTTTATGTGTGGTGCACCTCTTTCATAGTCCATCACCCTCACATTACTCGCATCTCAAGCACGCATCAACATTTTCACAATACATCGCCTATCACGAGAAAATTGAGCTATCTAGTTGCCAAAAAATCGAGGCATTCAGACTTTCTGTAAAGTATTACTTCACTTACATCTTGGTATGAAAAAAACAAATTAGTATAAAAATTATCTCGGTTAGCAGTTCGAAGCAGATTTTGAAAAGCAGAAAATGTTTACCCTGCCTCGTTTTCTTGGTAAAGGCTCAAAAGGTTTGTGGATTCCGATGCAGCTCTACGTTTTAAAACGAAGCTGCGTACAACGCAAACTGCGGGTTGCCGGTTGTTTTCCATCGAGAACTCCAATTCTGTTTTTTTGTTTCCTTGTTTTTTTACTTTTTCTTTCTCAATTCGCCCAAAATCACTCTCTTGAAAGTCCTCCATGTGCGCGAAGGTCCTTTCCCGCGGCGAACAATTCTTTTTGTTCCAACAAACAAAATATTTCGAAGAAGGTCGAAAATATTTTACAATATTTCTGACTCCAGTTAAATCCAACCTTTTAATGGTTCAGCCATTAAAATTATTTAATGGAACGTAAACCTGTACGCCGAGTCGGATACGCTGGCGAAGAGGATATTTTATTTTTCCTCCGCGGCGGCAACGCAACTCGCAAGTCATATTATCGAAGAAAACTGCCCCGGCAGATCACTCGTCCCGCGGTAATCGTAACTCGGGGGCCCCGGAGCAACGACTCCAGCGTCGCCCAGTAGCCGCGCGCCCCCCCCCTACCCCTCGCCGGTAGCCCCTCAGGGTAGGGCCAGGGGTGGAGGGCCATTCATCACAAAGAATTCAATTAAATTTTCCTTGCTCGCAACCCCCCACCACTTCCCGCTCTGGCCGCCGGGTTGCGAATGTCGAAGATCGAAGGACAATGTGAATTTGGCCCGTGGACGGGCGGGGAGGGGGCGAGCAGGGGCCGGCGAAAAGTGACATTCTTTCCACAAAAATACCCCCGGTTTTAATATCAAAATTCTATTAACAAAGAATTTATGGCCGCTCCGCTCCGCGCGGGGCGGGGGAGGAAGCGGAAATGACGATGGGGTCGTGGAAGCGCGCGGAATTCAAAACGAATATTAGCCCCCCGCTCGTTTTGTGGGGCGCTCTAAGATGTTTCCGCGGAATAAATCAAACGCTCGCACGCAGGTTTTTAATTAATCTCACGAGGGAGGGGGAAGGTGGGGGCGTAAAGCAAATATTCGGGGTGGGCGGCGATTTTTACAGCCGTGATTTTTGGTGATTTTCTTCGGGTTTTGGTCGAAATTCAACAGACTTCTCGTTAACACTCCTTTGATAGCGAAGAGAGCAGTAAGTGAATTCCTGTATGAGCCATGGTTAGCACATGCTTTTATGTGTCTCGAGTAAAATAATTAGTATTTAAGATTGATGTCATGTTAAAGTCGTCAATATTTTTGAAAATAATACCAGTTCGGTTTGATAATTTTAAGAAATAGTTTAATCTCAGTCATAAAAAAATAGTTAACTTTAAATATTAAAATATCAGGCATATGCTTTAACTGTAAGTCAAGATGTAGTGTTATCCCCTCTCCCTCTATATTTTTATTTATTTCCTCTTTTTTCCATTGGACTTTTTAAATGCCTCGTCTTCGGTAAAAATTCTTGAACCGGTTTAGGCACGGTCACTATTACAGACGTTCAATATAATCATTTGGTTCGGCCCTAAGTAATTTCTCCTAAGTACCCTGCAAACCGGATACTTTCAACTATTAAAGCAGCCGACGGAATCCTCTCTATGCTAATAGTCTTCAATATTTTTTTACACCGATAATCAAATCATTCTCTCAATCTTTTCTCAACCTGTATTTGTACCGCCGTAATTTCTAATACGCCCTTGATCGCTCTCAATTATTTTCATGCCTACCTCTCAATAAAGTAATCAATTATTGTCTTGCTTTAGAGGATCGAATTCAGATGAACTGGAAACAAAAACACATTGGATCTAGAGACCAGACTCTTAAAAACATCGACAAGAAAAAATACTCTTGATTCAATCAGATTTAAGCTTAAATCAAGAACCAAGCCTCCTAATTTGAGCGGATTTCCTTTTGATCTAAGCTTAAATTTGATTGAATCAAGAGTCCTTTTTCTTGTCAATGTTTTCAAGAGTCTGGACTCTAGATCCAATTTGTTTTTTTTTTTCCCAGTGTGCAAAACGGTCCTCAACGATCTCTGTCAAACGGATATTGCAAAACTCAATGCACCCTCGTTTGGGTTCGTCAAAAGACACAATTAACCTCAAATATACATTAGATTTGTCCAACAGTGTCCTCAATTTTCCAAACCTGTCGTCGGGCAAAGTTTAATCCGTACAAAGTTCGCACGAACTTTTTCTCAACTTAAAAAAACAAATAAATTATCACTCGATAAGCATCAAGAAAATGCCAAAGGGAGATCAGTCCACGACAAAAACCGCAGTCGGTAAATACTGTTCAAAAATATCTCATGCATATTAAATAAACTCGAAATCGAATTGGCAAATCACTTCCGTCCGACCGGCACCAAATTTGGAGTCCGCCATTTGAGTGGGTCGATACCCCCCGAATATCCCCATTTTTTATAATTGCCCCTAATACATCTCCGAGCTTGTCCCCGTTAAATCTTATCTGCGCGTTTCAGCCGCATCCTAACGGAGCCGCGTTTTATGGGGGTCCCATATTAAATATACAAGTTTTATTATATTTATTTTGCATGGTGGGAGATTTACACCGCCTCGAGGGACATATCCCGCGCGGAGGGGAAAAGCTCAATAAAAAGGCTTCCCTCTTCAAAAGGGAATAAAATATTCCTGCCAATTGTTAAGTAATAAGCTCGTAAAGTTGGGGTGGCTAAGCTGTGCGATTCCACGGCGATTCAATTTCGATTTTCCGTCGAGTTATTGTGAGGGTTGTAAGGGCTTAAAATTGTGTTTTATTTCTTCGATAATCCGTGTAAGGAGACCGTCTCGAATTTGAAGGATTTAGGGTGGTCCGAGGGGTGGATTCGAGGAATTCTCGGTTGCATCCCTTCATTAGCCGAGGAAAATCGGGAAGAAAATTATGACCGTCTCACTATCGACCCTGCACGCTGATCGGTTTTTGGTTTGTTAGGGGTTAGTTACGTTGCCACTTTTCGGATTTGTCACGTGTTTCAAAATTTAAGTCGCGACTCATTGTCAGTTCAAGAAAATTGAGGTGCATCAATCATAGAGGATCATAAATGACATACTTTCATGTGTAGCTAAATTTTGCAGAGAGGCGTATGACGTATTGATTTGGAAGAATACTGGACGAAAAGCAACCCCTTCTTACTCAGCGTACAATATCTTTACATTATTATACCGCAATAGTTATTTTGCTTTAACAATAGAGGGTGTTGAATCATATATTCTCTCGGTTTTAACACAGAATGACTTTCAAGATTTAGACATGACTAATGATATAATCCGGTTTTTACTAACAAGGGGAGCTTCCCAAGTGTAACCGGAATTTCGAGTTGAAATTTCGCATGAAGATACTAGAGATGATTTTAGGGATGCCGTATTTTTTCGTTTTTTCGAATGGGGTCGGGAAAGCCCTCAAAAAAAGGGCTAAAGATGCGGAAAAAACGCGTGCGCTAGCGGCTCAAGGTAAACATAGGTGATAGAGGCTCTGAATGCTTATGAGAACCGCGTGGCCAAACGGTAGCGCGCTCGCCTCGCAGGCGGGAGGTCCTAGGATCGGATCCTGATTACTGCTCGTAATTTTATTTTACTTTATGCTTGTTTCTTTTTCACTTACTTTATTTTGCACCATTCGCTCCGCAAACCGACTTACGAAGTAGAACACGTAGTGACTGAAGATTTTTTACATATGCTGATAAAAACTCGAAGTTTCTCTTGGATTGAAACGTTATATAAAATTGAATAAACAAAACACTCTAAAACCCACCAAATTTCGTTGCTAAGCAGAATTTCCGGAGTATCAGTCAGATACAGATACAGATTCGACTGATACTCCGGAAATTCAGCTTGGCAACGAAATTTGGTGGGTTTTAGAGTGCTTTGTTTATTCAATTATATATAACGTTTCAATCCAAGAGAAACTTCGAGTTTTTATCAGCATATGTAAAAAATCTTTAGTCACTACGTGTTCTACTTCGTAAGTCGGTTTGCGGAGCGAATGGTGCAAAATAAAGTAAGTGAAAAAGAAACAAGCATAAAGTAAAATAAAATTACGAGCAGGAATCAGGATCCGATCCTAGGACCTCCCGCCTGCGAGGCGAGCGCGCTACCGTTTGGCCACGCGGTTCTGATAAGCATTCAGAGCCTCTATCACCTACGTTTACCTTGAGCCGCTAGCGCACGCGTTTTTTCCGCATCTTTAGCCCTTTTTTTGAGGGCTTTCCCGACCCCATTCGGAAAAACGAAAAAATACGGCATCCCTAAAATCATCTCTATTATCTTCGCGCGAAATTTCAACTCGAAATTCCGGTTACACTTGGGAAGCTCCCCTTGTAAGTGTATCCAAAAGTTTGGAGAAAAAACTTACGTATTCCTCAGAAAATGGGATGTAAGCTTCACAAGGCTGTTAGTTAAGACCGTGCAACTTCTTACTTAGCCAATACAATAAACCTAAATACACAACGGGATCGTCTCCATAGAAAAATGTGTAAAAATGCAAATATCATTTGAATAGGCTCGTGCGGAAACTGCTTATGTTAAGTTGTCTAAGATGTTTATGATTTTATGATGATTTTCAAGACGTTATGTTTAGTTTTCCAAGAGAATTTAAAAAAAAAGAAAAAAAAGAAGAAGAAGAAAAAAACAGTACAACCCGGACAGTAGTACATCCAAGAATTATGCGGCTAAAAACTACACCCTTCAAACCCATCATTAAATCTCTCAGCCCCCCTAATCTGAACCTCTAAACCTCCAGGAGTTTTTGAAACCAAAAATTTTGCAAGGCGAACAAATGGACTCAGGGGTTTTTCGCACGAGCTGATTCATTCGAGAAAATGCAATTGAAAAGCAGGTTTCAAATAAGGTTTCAAAGGTAGTGTCATCCATGATGCTTTTAGTCGCACGACTCTAGCAGTATCAAGTCATATCTCTTTTTACCAAATTATATATTTTTTTCTTATAAGTATACAACTCTGATTACGGCCCTAAAATATCTCCAATCACAGATCTACTCCCCTACAATCAACAGAAATACAAACCCACTTACATGCGATTAACCCAATATTACTACCAAAATGCTGAAACTGACAGCGAGTTGAGAGCTGATACACAGCTATGCTTTTATGATTGATGAACGTTTTGATTAAGTATAATATTTTTTATGTTAATCAATTTAAATTTAGTTCTTTAAATTTAGATACAAAAGTTATAATTTTTATTTATGGTTTAAGGTTTTCTGGATTTCCCCCTTTCCTTGGATTTCACTTCCTTTTGTTCACCTCTCTTAATTTAAAAATCTAAATTTTCGTATATACTCCCATTTTCAAAATTCTCTGTAAAGACGTTAATAGCCTGTGACGCTGAATGTCTTAAAATATACTAACTAACTAACTAACTAACTAACTAACTAACTAACTAACTAACTATTCTCGATGAAAAGCGTGGACGATCCACGCCCACGCGCCAAAAATTGGCAACCGGGGGTAACGGAGTCCGAACACGTTAACGTCATTATTGGGGCCTTATGACGATTCAATTGAAATAAAGTCGGAGATAACCGCCAGGGTTGATGGTCCACCCTCGTCGGGCGAGGGTGGCGGGTGTTTTTGATTCGCCTCGGTCATCTGCAGGGGAGGGGTGGGGGTGGTTTATGCCTCGAAGATGAGGAACGTGGTCACGGGCCCTCCGTCGGCCCCGGCCGGCAGGAAACACGTAGGCCCAATTAAGTGCCTAATAAAGCTTTCCTGAGCAGTAATAGGGTTGCGCGGCCGAGCTTTAGGGGATTATGATGAAGGGTCGCCGCGCCGTCGCTCGGCTTTCCTTTGTTTATCCGCGTCGCTTTCTTGACGCGCTCCGAGTTTTCGCTTTGTTTCAGGGTAGCTTCAGGTGCGCGGTGATTAAGGTCCGAACAGGGGTGTCATTCGGGAGGATCAGGGGGTCAATTGCCCCCTTTCTTTTTTTTAAAATTTAATGTTAATTGAGCAATTTTGGTCGATTTTTGGCCCAAATATTTTGAACATTAACTTTCGGTTACAATCGGTGAGTTTTCGCTTGATTTCAGGGCCGTTTCAGGTGCGCGAGGTGCGGTGAAGGCCTAAACAGGGGTGTCATTTGGGGAGGGGAGGGGGATCAATTGTCCCCTGTCCTTTTTATTTTAAAGTTGATTTAAATAGCCCAATTTTGATAAATTATGATACATTTTGGGCCAAATATTTTGACGATGAACTTACAGTTACAGTCGGTGAGTTTTCGCTTGATTTCAGGGTCACTTCAGGCGCGTCAAGTGCCATTAAGGCCTAAACAGGGGTGTCATTTGGGGAGGGGAGGGGGGTCAATTGCCCCCTGTCCTTTTTATTTTAAAGTTCATTTAAACAGGCCAATTTTGGTAATTTACGATAAATTTTGGGCTAAATGTTTTGAGGATGAACTTTCAGTTACAGTCGGTGAGTTTTCGCTTGATTTCAGGGCCGTTTCAGGTGCGCGAAGTGCGGTTAAGGCCTAAACAGGGGTGTCATTTGGGAGAGTCTGGGGGTCAATCGCCCCCTTCCCCCTTTATTTTAAAGTTGATTTAAATAGCCCAATTTTAGTAAATTACGACACATTTTGGGCCAAATATTTTGACGATGAACTTTCAGTTACAGTCGGTTGACGCCACTCTGACGTAAGGGCGTATCTCAGTTTTCAGGTGAGCCCTGTTCTACGTATAACTCCATGATTTCCAGGGCTCACGCGGAGATCAAGATACGCCCTTAAGTCAGAGGAACGACGATCTATGAGCGTTCATAGATAGGGACTGGAGCTGCAAATATTAAGCTCCATGAAATGAAATTTCGTGAAATTTTTCTGCAAAATATAACTTCATTTCACATCTTGGTGGAGGCATCGCGTGCCTTCTCTGTTACAATTTTTTGTTCCCCGTATATTAATATCTTATTGTAAAATGACAATAATGCAGGTGTTTGGAAAGTTCGGTGGATGAGTCACGGAATAAGTATGACGCAAGCGGTGACCCAAAGAGAATATCGTTGTCTAAACCGGTGTTGGTTGACTCATTGTTGGTGACCGATACTTCGCTTCGTTCAACCGGTCCGAACTATAACGAAGTTACCTCAAAGCTTGATGTCGCGCGCGGTGGGATAAATTGTTGCCTGAGGCAGTCAGGAAGCTGTTCAGTGTTGCAAATTTGAACGATGATTCTTATTCATACGTAGTCTTATTCATTGTTTTGTGAAGCTCTCTCGTCGTATGGTCTGAAAAGAAACACATCAAATTTTTTTTCCTACATAGCATCTCAAATGACAAGGCGTTGACTTTCTTATATTGTCAGTAAAAAAATTTGCGAAAAGTTCCAAGGCGTATGTACATTTTTGTAATGAAATAATAAAATTAAAATAATTTAAATGTCCCTTATGTCTTAACAAGAACAAAATTGACAACATTTTACACACCAAGACAGAAACATAGCGCGTGCCGTTTTTTGTTGAATATTCATCCTCTTAGCCGCAGAAATTTTAAAAGGAGTTCCACGGACTAAGAATATTATTTTAGCAACTCGTTTCGGTCAACACCTAATACAATCAAATACCTCAAAGACTGATGAATATTTTAATAAGCTTGCTCACAGATGTCTTCATCTTACGTCTCATCCCAGCGATGTCAACTTGTGACTCCTTGTTCTTCCTCAACGACAACTCTATGTGAATTTGTCTTATTTCGGTCTCAATTTAGTAAACTGAATTGAAGTCAGAGCAATAATATTTCACCGTAAGAGAAAAAGGTGGGAGGGAAAAAGAAATGAAGAAGCAAAAGAAGAAGAAGAAGAAGAAGAAAACAACAGTTATCTCGGTGTCTGCTCATATTTTGAGTGTGAGCTTTGTGAATACATAATCACGATTGGACCAATAGCCATTAATCATGTTCCTAATTCGGAGCGATGTAGATAAAAACTATAAATTTCCTCAAGAGGATGCTGGCTCGATGAGTCAATACTGTCTCCAAATAAATCGTTTAGCCGGTTATTATCAGGTGTGGAAGCGTTTAAAAATTCCCTCAGGGTTTCTTTTATCTTTCCCTGCATTGTTGCTTTTTTTTGTCTGCAATTAATTATAAAGAGTTGCTCCATGCTCCATCAACCGTTTTCGTTGCGTCTCTTGAGTGGGTAGTTACCGTTCTTGCTCTGCGGGTTTTAGACTTTATCTCGAAACTTGAAAGTAATTCTCCAGTCATTCAGGAGATAAGGAAGGGTCCTGTAATATCCCAATTAGAACCGAGCGTCGGGAGTGATCATCTTGAAAACTTTTCCTCATAACTTTTTTCTAGTTGCAATCAAAAGCTGCCCTTCCTTGGAAGAGTTTTCCCCTTCCCTTCCGATCGATTTAAGGGCTGCTATTTTTATTATTTTTCACTTTGAATTAAACCAAATGAGCGTTCATTTTCAGAAAGCAAAAGCGTACTTACAATTCATTTTAAATTTTCTCCTTTTTTACCAATTGGTTGTTGTATGTTTAAGTACGATCGTGATGGTCTTACAACGCTAATGAGCCTTGTACATTGGTGCGAGATTCTTAAATGTAAGGTTTTTTTTGTGAGAGACTGAGAGCAAAAAAGAATTACTGCAAAAAATTGTAATTTTCAGGGCCGGATTAAGGGGGTGACCACATGGGCCGCGGCCCATGGCGGCAAATCTATAAAGGGCGGCAAATTTTGCAATTTTTTTTAAATGTAGGTATAAAAACAATTCGGATTTAGAAAAAAAAATCACAAACGAAAAAAGGCGACAAAATCTGAATTTCGGCGAATTTTCTCTACTTTTGTCGTCTTTCTGTGATACAAGAGACAGCACCTTTAATTAGTTGAGTTAAGAGAGAAACCAAACACGCAATTTGGCCTGGAACGGCGCGACTTACCTAGAGAGAAATGATGACGAGGACTTGAGATGAAAAGGAGAAGCCCTCAGCGCGACGATCGGCATGTAACACATATTAGCGCCTACAAGACTGCACGAATACTTCACGCATTGCATCAAACACAGTGCGGTCACTGCGGACAGCGTGAAACGGATAGCGCCTACAAGAATACATGAATACCTCACGCATTGCGGCAAACAACGCGATCAGCGTGAGACGCATAGCGCCTACAAGACTGCGTGAATACTTCACGCATTGCGTCAAACACAGTGCGGTCAGCAAGGCGCGACGGCGGAAGTCATTCTTTCATAATTTTTTCGTTCATTTCTTATGAATGGAAGGCCTTGTCCACACAGAGATAGGTTTACGAAACTTAACTTTCGCGCAAAGTTCCGTGAACTGCTAGTAGTGTTGACAGGGCTTTCTCAAAAAATGTGTTCAACACCAGTAAACGCGTCTTATGCACCCCTCCCCCGCACGTTCATTTGATGGTTTTCATTGATGTTTCAAAACGAATGAGAAGGGGGCGGCAAAATACTAGCGGCCCATGGGCGGCAAGTAGGTAAATCCGGCCCTGGTAATTTTTGTCATGAGTCTATAAGTAAAGATGTAATAGTGACGGAAATGCTCGTAGAAGTGCGTCCTTTAGGAGGAGAGGGTGACCCATGACGTTCCATTTTTACTTTTTAACTCCGTAGACGCATCGGAGTAAATGATAACAATACCTAATAATGAAAGATATATCTGATCTTAAACGCCGAAATATCATCATGGTAGTGAAATACATAGATAGAATGGTATGGAGGAATGTTATTACTCCAGTCGGAATGAAACAAATATTTAAAAAAGTTATCAAATTTTTCCCCGTGAGCATCTTTTTTTTTTCTTTCTTTTTTAACTAGCTCGATTCCGCGCATACCCTCCAAAGGAAAACAAACAGCAGCAACTTTTGAAAATCTCCAGTCCTTTTTCTTTGCCTCCAAAGAATTTCCCGTTTTATCCTTTGTTCTTAACTTTTGAAGGTAGCGGTTTTTAATCAGAGCACCTTGTTTACATTCATTTTAATCTTTGAAATTCTCCAAGCTTTCAGTCATAGCTCCTCGAGTCATCCTATCACTGCGCGAGGGATTCAAGCCTCCCTGTCCCTTCTGAAATGAGCACTCAGCTTTGTGCAAATGTGCGGGTTCGTTAAATAAACGCAACTGAAAATAATTCGAACTCTTACATCCGTGCACTTCAAACGGAGCTGTCTTTTAGCGGCTTTCGTAGCTTTCCAGTTTTACCGTATTAAATTCAGCCCCTTTGTGCAAAATTCCCGAGGCCTCAACCAAGTAGAGGATAGCTATGAAGTATTACATAAAACGTTCGGGGTGGGGAGAATAGGCCCAAATCCCTGAAATTTTTACGAATAATGTATACTATCAAACTTTACAGATAGTTGATGCTAAAGATTTAAGGAAGTTTCTCTCTTTTTAAATCTCTTCAATCTATTCCAGTCGACCTCATTGTCAAGAATTCTTCAAGATAGAAAATATTATGTACTTTTTTTTTAACTTTGTGCATGGAGAAACAATTAATTTTAAAGACCTAGTACTTGAAAAAGTTCAATAGAATTTTTTAGTTTTTAAGAACAACACTTATGGAGCTATAAATTCCACAAGACTTCTCAGATTTAATGTTTTCCATATACTCTGAGATCAGCTTTGCTCTAATCTACTATTAAAGGTCCGTATGTTTCAGAATATGGTACCTTAAAATGTTCCATTTTGTGTGGTTCTTTACGTGTCCTTCTGGTATATTAAAATATATTTATTTTCATTTGCAATGCACTGGACCTTTTACTTAAATGTAGGATCTAAAAGAAGACTAATGTATGTTCAGTCGTATCCTTTCATTTTGGATACGCTCTCCTAATCGGCGGTGAAGCAGAAGTAGAAATGATTGTCGATTTTTCTTCTTTCTCTACGCTCTAAACAGTCTACTTTTCTTTTCTCTCTTTCGGAGGACCTCTAGCGATGCGACTTTTGGGAATTTGTTAAACGAACTGAAACTTCGCAATGTCTGGACCGAACATTTCTCCTTGTCCCTTTCTCTTGTCGTAACTCTCCTTCTTGCTTGCCAGGGATCTTCCCTACAACTTTCGTCGGATTTTCCCCTCTCTATTTTTTTTGGCGGGCCTCTTAATTTTGTTCAATGAGCTTTACTTTTTCTAAAATCCCCCGATTTCAGATAAATGATACGAATTTGTAGACTGTTCTTCGCAGTGAGCGTGGTTTTAGTTGCTTGTTTTAATATCAACAGTATTTCCTTGCAAGAATAACTTTGGGAAACATTACTACTAGCGGTTTTTCTTTCAGTTATGTTGAAACTTTGTATCGACTTCGGATCTGATAGGGAAAATGCAGGATGAAAAGTTGGAAGAGTCAAGGAAAAAAACTCGAAATTCACCAAGTGAATTTCTAAAGGTTTACTTATTTGCGAATAAGGGAGGAAATGTTACTATTGAATAACTTTAATTTCATTTTTCTGTTGAAAGTTTCGCAAAATTCCCACTATTTGGCAGAGCTCGGATTTTCTTGTTGCATTTCAGTGCTCAAAATCCTGACGCAGTTAGGGAAAAATCTGAGATTTTTCTCTCAGAAACCTTGAAAAGTCGGAAAATTCTGCAATTCAAGGAACCCCTCACCCTATTTCACCAAAAATATTTTTCAAAGTGTGCATTTGATTATCGAAGTAACTTGGTATGCTTTTATTTTAAGATGTATTTTACTGTAACAACTGAAATTTTTTTTCTTGAGATGTTACTTTGACTAATGGCGTCATTTCTTGTCGACAAATGTTTTTTTAGTTAAATTCAACTCAGCATTCTTTTTTTAAGTTAAAAACGTGTCGTTTTGTTATTTTTAAGCTTAAGTAAGTAAAAGGGGAAAAAAAGAAAAAGAAAAAAAACAATAGCAAAAGAACGTTTCTGTAACTCAAAAACTGACTTTAACTTCAAAAAAACCAAATTTTGTCGACACAAATCGACGCTTTAAGTCAAGATAATATCCTAAGAAAAATTTCTTTCGGTGAATATTGCAGTTTCTATATTATTGCGCTGAATGATTTCCGATTGTAAAAAAATTTAATACATTTTCAAAACACTAAGAAATCGCCCATACCGCCTTTTACTAATTAACTGTTTTTTTCTTTGTTTCAGGTGAGTCTCAAGCTGGGTATTCTTAGTAACGAGGTCATGCGTAGTAATACTATCTTCTAGATCAAGTACACCTGATCTCGTGAATAGGAGCGCAATAACCCTCCACCGCCTCTTCATTCTGCGAGGTTGTATTTACGCGTATTTCAAACCCACGTATTTTCGCGTCCATGTTTAACTGTTTATTGAAGTGTCACTGTTCTCTGGGAGGCGACCTTCGGTTGCGCAACTGGGCGGGGTCGCAAATTTCTGTCCTTTTGGCGGGACTGCGCTGCAGCGCGCTATTGAAATTTTAATCCGGAATTTTTCGATATCTTACATTGGTTTAGAAGATTTGTTGAAATTGTTTTGTCTCTAAATCTATGGGACCATTCTTTTTTAACTGTAGTGATAAATGTTCCAATGAAGAATTTGCACGAGCAAGAATTCCTGCACAAGGAAAGGTTGTATGAATTGAGCTCTCAGTAATTTTGCCGTATACTCGCTGATTCAGAATCAAGTTTAAAAATCTCAGGCGTTGATTCTTCGGGTCTAAATAAGACTTTTTGTGAAGTTTCATTTTTTTTTCTAAAAGTGCTGCCCTTTGAAGCTGAAACCTCAAAATTTGGAAAACCTTGTTCTCATAATAAATATTTGTATGTGTAAATTTATCGTACACCTATTACAATTATTGTAGTAATTTTAAGAGTTCCACTCATTTGTGACCCGAAAAATGTAAAACCCATTTTCTAAAATCGTTTGAGTGTATGGCACTTCAAAATTGCCTAATTACTGTCCGGAGGTGCCACTTTCAGGACCTCAAAATTTTGTATAAACGGAGTTACAAGCTTTTAAAGTTTCCAAATTTTGTCTGACCTCTCCTATTGACTCGGTCCACCACGCGTGGGGCCCAGTAAGTCATAAAACCCATGAAACGTAGGCGACACTTCTACATTGAAATAACTTCACGCAATTTTCGGATCTAATGGTGCACCTTAACGTGCAGGCCATTTTCTTTCCATCGCCGGTTGCAACGAAGCCACAAAGCTCCTAATTTACGCGTCGCAGTCTTAATTCTCCGGGTGATTTATGGAGGCAGCGGCCAACGGCCAAAGTAGTCGGCCGCAAACCATGATGCGGGCCATGATGGGGTGGCCGAAAGGAATGTTTTGTCGTCCACCGAATTCTTTTTTTATTGCGTTCACGTGGTCGACCGAAAAATTGGTCGACCGGCGCCTTTCGCATCCTCAGACTTTCGGCCCCTCCGAAGATGCCAAGTCGGACGTTTATGAACTGTGGACGCCCTTGGCCCGCAAAACGAGATTCCAGAGGTCTCACGGGTCGTTTTTGCATGTAGGTTCCGGCACGATGATCAACGGCTGTTCTTTACGACACGAACTTTCAGGGGGAGCAAATCCTTCTTTAGATAACGAATTTATTTCACTCTAAGTGTTTTAGCCCCGGCGAGACAATGCTACCTTCATACCATCAATCTATGCATTTATAAAATGAGTTTGTCATGTACCCATTGGTACAATTATGGAGAATAAGCACTGGAAAAAAAAAATACATTGGATTTAGAGTCCAGACTCTTGAAATACATTGACAAGAAAAAATACTCTTGATTCAATCAGATTTAAGCTTAAATCAAGAACCAAGCCTCTTAATTTGAGCGGATTTCCTTTTGATTTAAGCTTAAATCTGATTGAATCAAGAGTCCTTTTTCTTGTCAATGTTTTCAAGAGTCTGGACTCTGGATCCAATGTGTTTTTTTTCCCAGTGAGTGTTTGAGACGCTTTTGCGAGGAAAGATGAAAGAGCAGGTTGTTTTCTATTTATTTGGCTCATTTCTAACTGACAAAGTATTCACTAAGAACAGAATTCCCCCAAAATTCCTTCAATTCGTCATGCATGCAATTTCATCACCAAGGAGTTAAAATAGTCGCCGAGGTCGCAGCAAATTACGCTATCGGTGCGTAGCGTTTCTGAACTGCCAAGCCTAAAATCAATCAATTCGCTAGAAATTCCTTCACTTCATCGAGTATGCAATTTGATCTCTTAGGAGTTAAAATAGTTGCCCGCATTCAAAGTTAACAGCGTTAGTGGTGTGGGGTGCTTACAAGAAGGCCCTTTACCTTAATAGCCCTTCTCCACCGCCGCGTGCCGGCAAAAAACGATCTACAGATGTATTCCAAAATGAGTATCTTTAATTTTACGAAAAACGGATAATTTTTTCTACTTGTCCGCTCAGATGTAGAAAAACTCTTTTTCTCTCAATTTCCTAATTCTAGGCTCAACCTCCTCTATAAGGGTGGCAGTAGGGTTTGTAGTAAGCAAATTTTCGGCCACTTGACAACAGAGATTTTGAGAATGAGTGGCATTAATTAGTGCTCGAAACAAGTCAACGTTGTTTCTCCTGATGTGTCGCTCATCGACCGCGCACGGCTGGACCCTGTCTCATCCAGCATCTTGGCTCCTCCTTAGTGCTGCAATTTCAGTTTTTTTGTTCAAAAAGTCGTAAGC
The DNA here is from genome assembly GCF_001854935.1 of Bemisia tabaci. Taxonomy (NCBI): domain Eukaryota; kingdom Metazoa; phylum Arthropoda; class Insecta; order Hemiptera; family Aleyrodidae; genus Bemisia; species Bemisia tabaci. The sequence continues at coordinate 1,939,006 of NW_017547145.1, read as the reverse complement.
TACATTTTAGAGGAGCCTTTTCACTCGTTCTTCGCCTTCCTGCCTACGCATATCTCTCCTTCTCTTTCCAGCAATGTGACATTTTGTCGTTTGCACCCTGACTCTTCTAACGGTGTACAGAATTACCTTTGAGGAATCTATCAAATTGTGTTGACGTCAGGGAGAGAGAACCCTGATTGATGTGCACCCACGTAAGAAAATCGTTTTGCTGCACACAATAAAAATATAAATTCGACTTTTAATTGGACTGCATTTTGCAATTTGGAACTATAAATTCTGGCCCGGTTTAAAAACAACGTATGTGCCATTAGTTTCCCTATGCCCATAAGTGTTTTTTCAGATGAGCCAGAATTTATAGGTCCAAATTGCAAAATGAAGTCCAATTTATCACTGTCTCTGCAGGAACAATATGATTGCAGAGTTATCGCTTCAACTGGTTGACTTGCTCTTGAAGGTGAAAGTATGTGGGAAAAAACGTTGAAAGCTTTGAGCAAGTTCAAACGGAAACATCAATCGAAAACTTCCCTCGTTTTCCATCAGACTATCAACTGCCATCTCCGAAATTATTACGCTGATTCACAATCAACACAGAACTCTTAAGCGTCCCCACAACTATAAAAACAAGAGATGAATTTATTCATGTGACGCAAAACAGCATCATTTTGTGGAATCTTCTGCATGCTTGTTTGCAAGGTTACGTGCGCAGTCGAGTAATGAAGTGCACGAGTGAATTGCGATGTATCGATTGTTCCGCCTTTTAAACCTACGGTGAAGAATCGATTATTAAGGTGTTCGCTGCGAACACGTTGTTTATCGATCCTTTTCCATAGGTTTAAATGGCATAACAATCGATTTATCGCAAAGCACGCCACGCTACCGGTGCACGTGTCTGTCGCTGAAAAATTGGCCAAAAGCGTAGCAAAGTGCACAAGGAAGCAGCTTGCTCTGCTTTCTTGCAGCGTAATCTGTACTCTCCAATGTTTCGCCTAAAATGAAAGCGATTTTTCGAATGCGTCTCCGTCATACATGTTGCGCTTAGGCACGTGCTGTTCCTCGCTTTACGCAAGAAAGGCGGGTTTTGTTGAATATCGAAATGAACCATTGAACCAAGCTTATGACTGCATGTTAGTTTCTCTAAATTTTTGTAATATTTCCCATGCATTTTCATTTTCTCGGAAATGGTAGTATCAGTCTCACCGCACATAGACTCACTCACTTCAAGGGCCTTCCCATAGTGTTATCTGATTTTCGAGATGACAATGAGGATCGATTTTCTGAAAATTTGTTGAATTTTCTTAGATCTTATTAAAACCCTAAATGCTTTCGCGCTGAGCCGAGGAAATGGAAGGGCTTAAGTGAGGGCGGCTTAAAGTACGTAATTTTCTCATGCTATCCGATCCGACCATTACATCATTGAGCCCCCTTTATTCTGGGGCCATCGTGTGAACATCCACGTAAATTTCATTCGTCCAAAAAAATCGCATAATTAAGCGCAAAATGGCAACATTATACTAGGTGCTGGTCCACTGCGGCTGAAAAATTCCATGCTTTGCGCAACCAGCCGTATCCGTCTGTGAATTGCACGCCACTGCTGCCTAATTGCTGAGAATTCGACTGCTGTCTGGGTGGATTCTAAATTTTTGGATGGGAAAACCTTCTGTAGCCACTCCACCATACCTCAATGGCTGTTATTAGGTGTTAATTTCAATTTTTAGTTTTTCTATCTTTAACCACTTTCATTGCAGAAACTAACGTATTTCAACTGATGGCGGTTTTCAAGAATGTTAAGTCTAAGTTAGTATTTTTTTCCAGTGGCATTATTTATATCGTTTGTTTCAGTTTTATCGGAATGGACTCCAGCAGTCCCTTATCAATTATTATTGTCACCATTTTTCTCTCGGGGTCCTATACTCCTATATCTGCTTGTTTGACATAATTTTCGCCGTTATCACTTTATCAGTTCGGTAATGTTTATTCTTTATCATCTGCTTTCGCAGTTACGAGGGCGCGGCAGTGGCGTTATTCTGTGAACTTGAAATGGTTCTATCTAATCCACCGCAAGCTAAGCACTGGGAGTTGAACATAGCTAGTTTAGCCCTGCTAAAAATGTTCCGTGTGGATGATTTCCATGAAGTTGATTTCCATGAAAAAATGACACGGAAAAATGGAACAGGAAATATTTCCATGTGGCTGATTTCCGTGTGGCTGATTTCCATGTGGCTTATTTCCATGAAAATTTTTCATGGAAACGAAATCATTTCCGTGACAATTTTCATGGAAACAAAACCATTTGCATAAACATGATCACAAAAAGGTTTCAGTACCATCCAAATTGCTCACGGAAATTAAATAAATCTTAGAATCAAGACAAAGGAGACAAGCGTCCCAATGGGAGCACATGATATTTGGACCATGCAGACATGCTCAGTAAAATAGAAAATGAACAAACAACACTCACCAACTCGCTCAAATCATGTAATCCACTGGGTCAGAAAAATCCACTTGAAGACAATAAATCCAAATTTCCGATTAGAACTGGTGCAGGTACGAAGGAACTTTTGAAAACACGATGAGTGCATTGTAAAAATATCTAAAGCACTCTTTAACGTAAGAGAAAAATTAGCACCATGATTTAATAGCTGATCAATACCGAACACCACTCTCAGAAAAGCACTGACACAACACGATTTTTCAGTTTAGTTTTAGAGGAGAAAGCATTTTTCAAAAGATGCGACATCATAGATCCACAGCTTAAATAANATCCGCTCAAATTAAGAGGCTTGGTTCTAATTGATTTAAGCCTAAATCTGATCGAATCAAGAGTATTTTTTTCTTGTCGATGCTTTTAAGAGTCTGAACTCTAGATCCAATGTGTTTTTTTTTTTTTTTTCCAGTGGACACAAGGGCGTAACTACACATTGAGATGGGCCCGGAAAAGCATTAAATTGAATGGAGGACAGGATCCATTGCTGAATGTAGTTACTCCCTTTTGTCAGGTAGGCGACGAATTTAGCACAGACACTACTTACATTATGGCAAACGTATCGTTTTATTCATTAGAAAAAAACAACTTTGGATCTAGAGTCTAGACTCTTGAAAACATTGACAAGAAAAAATACTCTCGATTCAATCGGATTTTTGCTTGAATCAAAACGAAATCTGCTTAAATTAAGAGGCTTGGTTCTTGACTTAAGCTGGATTCTGATTGAATCAAGAGTACTTTTTCTTATCGATGTTTTTAAGAGTCTGGACTCTAAATTCAATGTGTTTTTTTCCAGTGTTTTTAAAATTTCATATTGGCTGCCCATTAACCTTCCACCGAGTACATGGACTATGAAATTCTCGGCCCCCAATGGGCGACAACCGTAATATGGTCCACTCACTCCCCTCCAGCCTCCCCGCCTCACCCCGAGCAGTAACCTTGAGGAATGCCCCCCAGCCCCCACCCTATCCTCCCTGGACAGGGGCTCAAGTCCCTAAACCAGACGCAAAACTCGCGACCACCCGCCCCCGATCATCAGGCACGCCACTAATAACCGCTATTCAAGCGACGTATATTTCACCCCCGAGAGGCCAGAATCCCAAACCCTGGGCCCACCCTCTTGTCATCTGTTCCGGACAAGCAACGATAACTCAACTTAATACATATTTATACACCGGTGAAAAAACGCATCTATCACGATATCAGCCCGACAGGCTCTTCTCTTGAGAGATTCCTATCTCTAATTCTAAATAGGCCTTGTTAAGACTTGACTCTTCGTCTGATGCCCTCCTCCCCCCCCCCCTTAACCTCTCCCACCCAGCGTTGCAGTCTCAAGCTCGAATTGAAAGATTTCATGAGAGAGCAACGAAGTACAATTGCGTGGATCCATTAATAAAAGCACCGATCCCATAGGAATATTGACCCGTCTATTATGTAAAAGCAGAAATGGATAAATATTTTATCATTATTTTTCTTCAATTATCAAATCTCTTCTTATTTAATTCAGTATTTTTGACCCCCACATTGAAATTCCTGCATGAATATCGGTATGTTAATAATCCCCCTTTTTTAATTCTTCTTTTTCAGTTACTTATGAATTTAAGAAATTTTCTCCGATGCTGTTTCTGGTATACCACACCGAGTATAATCGTTATAACATGCGCTACTTACATTACATACCCTCTATAACATTCTTCTGGGTCTCTGTGTTACTTACAAAGGTAAACTTACTCGTAAGTGCTGTTGCGCGAATGGCACATCTACCCAAAAGAGCAATATAGATAGGTAGACTTGTAATGCATGGTGCATAAGTTTTGTGCATACGATTTTTACCCCTATACTGTAGACCCTGCCTGAAATCATAACTCATTAATTATGCCGCAAAGGTGGATCCAAAGGAGGTAACATGGAGTCATGACCCCCTCCTCCTGCATGGGTCCAATGAAAAAGAGGAAACAGCAAATGAGGAAAAGACAATAATTATGTACCGTAAATAAAAAGCCAAAACAAGCAGAATAGTACATGCGTGCTTCAATAGTTCTACGATGATGATTTTTTATAATAACTTGATCACAATATTTTTTTCATCGCTCAAAAATATGCCCAGTTAATTTGTACTGCCTTTTAGAATTTTTTTTTTCTTTTTTTTTTTCCTTTTTTTTTCAAGCCACTTCACAAGTTTAGTCTTCTTTAAGACAAATGTTCTCGAAACACTCAGCGAGAATTAAAATTCATCGATTTCCACCGTGAAAGTTTGACCGCTAAAATTCCATAAATTTTAATTTTATGCCTCTGAATTTTCCGAGGGGGCTCACAACACCCATCCACTGACCTGAAAGGGGGGGGGGCGCTCAGATGGTCCCCTCTTCAGCCACTCTCTGGATCTGCCACCATCATCCTGAAGTATCGGTTACGCATTGTCCTTCACTGCCATCCGCCCCCTCCTCCTCATTCCAAGGAGACATTCCTCCCTGCAGAGTACCCGTCCACTGGACTGTAGCACTATTAATTAAGGCGGTCGAAACAGAACCCGGCTGTGTTTTGACACCGCCGATGGATCGCCGTCGCCCGACGAATTCCACCGTCCACCGGCGCGTGACTACGAAAACCCATCCAGATCCTCACCCGAATAGCTCTGGTCAGGCAGCCGACAGACGATGAGCTTTCCCTTCATTTTCGTCGCCGGGCGCGGCGCATTAAACCTACATAGCTTCACCTGAAAAGGCGCACAGTAAGTAGCGTTCACTGAGGATGTGGAAGGTCAGAAGAGTCTTTACGCTCCTCAAAAATTTCCAAATGGAATCCCTGGACGAGTTTTATAAGTAAAAGGTAAAGCTCTTTCACGTCGAATAGTCAAATTCACCTTAGTAAATATAAAACTTCCTTCTATATTTTATTATGCACCGATCGTCAAACCAAGCTATGAACAAATGGATGAATTGAGAAATAAGTCTCCCCAGGCTGTGGTTCCATCAAGTTGTTAACAATGGAGAAAAACTGTCAATCTCTTGAAAAAGCTGGTGTAAGGATGATTTTTCAGGTACATCAATTCATACGTGATTTTTTAAAAAAAATATTTTCGACTTGGCAATTTTAATTTCAACATGTTGGGGTCTTTTCAAACAACACATAAAGTTGGCCTTGTCATTAATTTTATTTAAAACACAAAGCCTTTGGAAACTTCTACAAATTTCTTACTTTGCAAGTCGGACAGAAATTTTCTCAACACTCCGCGTGAATTGACATAGCTAAACCAATTTCAATCCGAAATTTACGGTTGAACCAAATTTTTTTTAGAAAATGTTATCCTCCCTTCTGTGCATAGAAACACATTAAAGTTGGGCTAACGGTATTAATTTACAGATAATTATTTCAACTTACTTTTTGATCAATTCAAGAATTTTCATGCCGAAGCTTTACTTTTTTCTTGTAGGGTTTTAGGAACAGGAGGAAAAGGGAGGGGGAGGGGCTGGAGGTGACGGTGAATACAGGAGGAATGAAAGCGAGAGAATGAGGAATGATGGAAGATGGAATGTTGTGTGTCAAGCACCTCATGAATCCGGATTAAGGGCGCTATGGATTTGTAGATGAAATGGCAGCCGCTGTGGAGGCGTGTTGAGCAGATACTAATCTGTGATGTATTATTCCTGTGATTGTAATGTAATAAGACCTACGCGAGCAGCGATCGCTCATTGGCAAACCTTCTGAATATTATTGAACTCCCGCCAAGTTTTGATGATTTTCTAAGCTCGAAAGATTCTTAGGAAGTGTGTTTACAATGACATTTTTGTGTGTGTTTCAGTGACATTTTGAAAGGGAAAACAGCTGCAAACTTGCTATTGAAAAATAGTTAAGATTGTTTGATACCTAACTTTTAGCAAAAGATAGATGAAAAATAATTTGGTATGCATCATTTGCGTATATGAAGTTTCTTTCAAAAACCCAAGATTTTTAGGGATACTTGTAGTACTTGTAGTTTTATAAATTCAGGGAGTATAATAAACGGAAAATGGGGCATAATGACGTAGTTGTTTAGAGAGAGCTATAAATTGAGCTGATCCAGAAAGAGAGGATTGGTAGCGACACAACTGGTACATTTCAACGCGAGAGGGTTGACATGAGCTCTCTGCAGCCCATTAACCAATTGGAGCGTTTCTTTACTCACAGTCTTAAAGCACCATGTCAGCCTAAAACGTGCAGACCAATCAAATAGCGGCACAGCTTTCCTGCGAGTTGATTGTCGAAAGTGATAGACAAAGCTATAGACAAAGATGGCAAAGGGAGTATGGAGGGTTCCTATCGGTTGAAATGGGTGGTTCCTACAGACCAAGGGAGAGAATGATGGAGTAACTATCGGATCTCTCGTGGGTTGCCGTTAGTTAGTCTATTCAGTTTTCAGCCGAAACGTTTTGGTTTTCTTTCATGAAAATTAGCCATGTTACTTGATTTTTAAATCGTTTCATTATTGTTAATCTATTACCTACACTGAAAAAAAAAAACACATTGGATCTAGAGTCCAGGCTCTTAAAAACATTGACAAGAAAAAATACTCTTGATTCAATCAGATTTTTGCTTAAATCAAAAGAAAATCCGTTCAAATTGAGAGGCTTTGTTCTTGATTTAAGCAAAAATCCGATCAAATCAATCAATCAATTCAATCAAATCAAATCATTCAATCAATCCGATCAATTTTTCTTGTCGATGTGTTTAAGAGTCTGGACTCTAGATCCAATGTTTTTTTCCCCCCAGTGTACCTTCCTGGTCCATTGCAACCACCCGCTTTTACCAATAGGATCCCTCCATATCTCTCTCGTCCTCTTTTTCTATAGTTTTGTCTTTCAATTTCAATAATCAGCCCTCTGTACTAGAAAGATGGGAAACGGTCATACTCCTTCTATATAGGCAAGCTGTAGACGAGCTGTGATATTTGTCGACTTCCGGTAAAGATTCGCCCGAGACCATGAATGCCTCTCGGATAGTCTTTCTGCGAGTGTCGCCGTCCGCGAATCCAGCCCGGCATCGGCACCGCATCCCGTTACTATCCTCTCTCCCGACGGCGGCGTCCCTGGATCCTCGCTCGGAGCTCGGCGGTTAGCGGTGTGTTGAACTGTTGAGGTGGTCGAAGATGGAGATGGAGACGGAGATGTCCCATAAAGCCATCGGAATGGAACCCGCGTGGAGCACGCAACACACTCAGCCAAGGACATTAAACCGGAGTCCCGGGTCCCGCACCCGCTCCGAGTCCAGAATCGGTTCACTCACCTTCCGCCACCCCTCCCCCCCCCCCNGCGCCGGGGGGCTGCTCGCCGTCGGTAATCATCGCACCCGCACTCCGCATCGCCGGCCGGCACCGGCTCCGACGTCACCCAGTTCTGATTGCCCCGTTGCTCTCCGGGCAATTTCTTTTTCGTGAAAAACGCTGGTGACTTGAACGCGCGGGTATGAAAGTATTCGTCGAAATCGGTTTCCTTCTTATCGAGCTGAAGAGTTAGCTTTCGATAATCGAATTCTCATGAATCACACTTTTTTTCAGTCTGATTAAGCTACCGAAATATCGTTCTTGTAAAAATCACTGGTGACTTGAACGCGTGGGTATGAAAGTAATCGTCGAAATCGGTTTCCTTTGTATCGAGCTGAAGGGTTAGCTTTCAATGACCGAATTCTCTTGGATCACACTTTTTTTCAGTTTGATTAAGCTACCAAAATATCGTTCTTGTAAAAATCACTGGTGTCTTAAACGCGTGGGTATGAAAGTAATCGTCGAAATCGGTTTCCTTTGTATCGAGCTGAAGAGTTAGCTTTCAATAACCGAATTCTCACGAATCACACTTTTTTTTCAGTCTGATTAAGCTACCGAAATATCGTTCTTGTAAAAATCACTGGTGGCTTAAACGCGTGGGTATAAAAGTAATCGTCAAAATCGTTTTCTTTTTGTACCGAGCTGAAGAGCTAGCTTTCGAAAAAGCGAGTCCTTGCGGATCTTATACTTGTGAAATGAGCACTCAGCACTGGAAAAGTTGGTGGTTGAATGTCTTCACATAGTCACAGTATGGCCTACGAGATGGAAAAACTGATCAGTACTTGACAGCCTGAGTTGTCCCATTTTGCCTGTTCCGCGGAAAATTTATCTACTGATCAGTTCGTCTCAATTGATAATAATCACACCAAAATTATGGATCATCTTCATGATATTTCGATCACGGTTTCGGTAAACAGTCGTGTCTACTTCTTACAGGGTGATTCAAAAGTCCCGCACCACCGTCAATCAATTAAACGACCTACACTACCGTTATAAGTAGTTAATTCGAAGTTCCCCTTATCAATCAAAGTAAGTCCACTCGAGTCTTTTGCTACAGTTCCAATGACCTATTTGATAAGGTAGGAAAGAAACAACACTGGTAAATTACATGTAGAAAACGATGACCACACTGAAATTTCTTGATTGCAACACCATAATTTAAGCCTAAAAATTCAAAAAGTCCGAAGTGTCATCAGGAGTTAATCGCCAAAGACCATTCGAACGTCTTATTTATTTCAAGGGAATCCATTAAGCAAAAAATGACGATTCTGCCGAGGAAATAAGGCCTAAATTTAAAAAATTCCTCATCCAAAGGTTATGAATTAAATCCAGTCCCTGTTTTTTGAGGAGAACAAGAGCATGCCAAATATTAGCGACTTCTGATGGCGCCACGGATGTTTCGGATTTCTCCGGACTCTCGAATGAGGAATTAATGCAACTTATTTTTTCCGCGATCCTGATCATCACACGGTCGTTAAAAGCCAAATTTTATGACTATCCTGTTATCGCATTTTCGCGCGAAAAAATCGGCGTTTCTCACCACTATGCGGCAACCGTGCTCCTTAAATGTCAGCAAGCGTCCGCGCCGCGGTCGTTGCATTTGGTCGGAGTTCGGGCGGCGACCGTCCAACAGTCGGGAAAAATACCCAGCTCCGTTGTCAAATCCGTTCTTAAACGCCGCAACCTATCACGACTCCTCAATAATCCGAGAGTTTTTCTCGATCGCTAGAGCCCATGGCTCTAGCGATCATTTGTGATGTGCGTGGCCTCTCATCCTGTTGGGAAGTATAGGAATGTTAGAGATCCTTCGAAAAGCCTCACAGCTATTCTGCCGTGCTAAGGAAAAACGCCGTATGAGCATTCAGGCGTTGCCAAATTTCCTTTGATAAAACACAAATTTCCCAGTAAACTTATGAATATTTCCCTTCCAATCTTTTAGACATTTTTGTTCGCAATTTCATCCGAAGTTTCTGAAAATTTCAAGGAAAAGTATCCATAACTTTCCACGAAAATAAATATCTTATCGAAGAAAATTTGGCAACTATCGAATGTTCATACGGCGTTCTTCCTTAGCACGGCAGTATTAGAGGTCATGTTTTCCTCAACTATCTCACAGAGCTATACACTGCTACCCGACAAGGAAATATAGAGGTCCTCTGATTTCACAGGATTTAAAATTTAACCAACCATATCTATGTCGATCCCACACTAGTTTTGTTTGAAATTGACCCTCTACCTCAAAAAATTCAAATCGGAAAATTCACCTCAAGAAAATTTTATTTCGTGAATTTGAGGTCACAAATCATAATTTCCTGTTACAATTGAAAACTTGTCTCCATACGTAGGCGGTTTTGTATCGATTGAAAGCAATTATAACTATAATAATAATGAGCGGATGCTGTACTTGTTTGCAATTGACCCTCAAGCTCACTAAATTAAAATGAGGAAATTCATTTCAAGAAGCTTTTCTTTCACTGAAAAAAACACTCCGGCCGTGGAAGCCGTGCTTATGGGCTATATAGACATACCGTCCGTGTTCCGGGCTCAGAGGCCGAAAGTTCCGGGCGGAGCACCCGGAGCACTTAGACTGCTCTGGGTGCTACGCTCGGAACTTTCGGCTTCTGAGTCCGGAACGCGGACGGTATGTCTATATAGCCCGTAAGTACGGCTACCACGGCCTGAGTGTTTTTTTCAGTGTTCTTGAAGTGGATTTCATAATGCCAGCACAAATCATAATTTCCTCGTGCTAGGTTCGTTCTTCGTTCTATACGGACGGTTTTGTATTGATTGAAACCAATTATTATTTTAACAAGCTGAAACCATATTATTCAGTATTTTTAGCTAAGAAAATTCAACTTTTTATTAGTGCTCTTTCAACGGCACATTGTTACTGCTTGTCGGTTCTGTTTCTAATGCAGTTTTGTCTGATTGTTGCAGGTGAGTTACTCTCTCTTCTTGAATTTTTTGAGATCTGCATGACTTTGGTGAGTGAATATCTATTACATTGCTTCTTGGCTCTTAAGGGGAGAAAACAGCTAAAGTTTTAATTCGGTACCAAACTTAAAATTCATTTAAAGTCAGCTAACCTTACAGTTCATATACACTCAAGTAAAAGTAATAAAGTGAATACTATTTGTTGAAAAAAGATAAAGTTTTTACGAAGCCCCTCCCCACCAAGTTTGTTTGCGTCATGAATACATGTTTTCAGGTAAATGCTTAAAATTGATCGATTTTTTATTTTATTTTTCATGCTGGTAAATTGTTCTCTCCTACTCTTCAGAGCACTGATATCAAAGTATATTAGATTATTACATTTAGTACCAAAACATCTAATTAAATGTATAATAGCATGCACACGATTTTGAGAATTCATGAACATTGTTACGTATTGTTACTACCTCTCAATGTCTCGCCCTGTCTAATTACTAAAACAGTGAGAAGCTTCCAAAGATGAAATTTTCCGTCACCCGATTCTGCCATGCAAGAAAATGGTTTTCTCATTTTCATTTTTTAGCCTTAGTCTTGTCGTCTTTAATTTATGTTTAATGTTATTTTACTTTATATCAGTTAATAATTCCTTCTTATTTGTCGACATTGTGAGATACATATGCTCACCGTCTCTTAAAATATAAACTTAATTTAAAGTATCCTTATAATGGAAATATTTTCATAAAGTCAGCGGTTTAATGAACGCATAAAGCGCCGAGAGGATAAGATTTTGTCAGGGAATAAGTTTTCGCAAACGCATCGTATTAGCAAATCGAATTCTACGAAACCGTTTTTTATGCACTTAATAAGACCGGTTTCTGTTCTCCTCTGCTGTCTGTTTCTCCATCCTTTTCTGTCCTCTTTCCTCTATCCCTCTCTGTTCCTTTTTTGGTTACAGTCGGGAGTTATTTATGGATATTCCAAAGCTGTCTCTCTCCGACTCTTCGATTCGGATGAGCGAGGGACTCTTAATTTACATGGGTAACTAACGTTTGCCTCTCAATCCTTTCGTTTATATTCCCGATACAAATCCTGCGATATGTTTGTTTGGCTCCAATTAGAGTTGACTCGAAAATAAATGTGAGCCTTCCAGTGGAAAAGGAGCTCGTGCGAGTTCACCGATTTGAATTTAAGTCGTAAAAATTCTCTCATGTCAAAAATGTTAACTCCCTAAACGTAAAATTTTCCAGCATTGCCATAGCGCTCAAGTCTCCGCGCAACTCATTCAGTTTTTAACTCTCCAGAGCATAGCGCATGGATTCGAATAATCAGCTATGTAGAGAAGCTCACGCACTACGATTTAACTATGAATGATATGACTTGCGCTCTCTAGCAAAATCCTTACATTTTCTGAGAGTGCGGCTAAGTAGATCTCCGTCTCCTTCCCCCTCCCCCTCCCCTCCCCCCCTTCCCTCGGCTTCTCCTACTTCGGCCCTTGTTATCCACCGTTCCTACTTTCATTTAAAGTTACCTATTTAAAGTAACTTCGAAGGGGTTTTTCTCATCGGTCTTAATGCCGCTTTTCTGCCTGCGTACTGCACTAGGATGTATACATATCGATGGTCAAAGTGTAGACCACGTATATCCGTTTGCGACGACGACACAGACTTAGTATCATACGTTATTTTTTCTTGAAAAATCTGGTCAACGTGATTTCTTGCAAATTGCCTCGATTTGGACCGAGTTCATCAGAAAGGAACCAACCCAGAATGAGTTGAAACTGAGAAAAATGGGTTTGAAGTTTCATTTCTGCATGAGGCTCAACGCATGTAGAAAATAAACTTCAATCCCTCTCCTCACAAACTAATTTCTATTTTTCGACTTCCAGTTTTTGTCAGGAAAAAATATACATCTAGTGGAACTAAAAATCATTCTTAAATAATTTTTTCGAAAATGCGGGTTGGTTCCGTTCTGATGAACTCGGTCCATTTTTCTGCTCTGTTAACAGAATATCCTGCGCAAATTTCAAGTCATGGAGATGTTGCATTGTGTGAGGAATTTGCGATTTGACTATTGATTCTTATGCAAAAGTTCGCGAGAAACATGATGGTGCCACTGGTTTTCTCTGAAATCAACTCCCAAGCTCAAGAAAAGCTCTCAAGTTGAGGCCAAAATGGAGGGTATATCCCACTCTACCCTGAGAGTCCACGTCTACATCAGTACAAACTCTCCATGCAAAGATAGGGAGCAAATATATTGACAGGGCTGCCACTTAATCTGGGGACTCCAAAACTGAGAACACGGCAACCCTGTTAATGTATTTGCTCCCTATCTTCGCATGGAGAGTTTGGCTTGATGTAGAGGTGGACTCTCAGGGTAGCGTGGGTTATCCCCTCCATTTTGGCCTCAACTTGAGAGCTTTTTTTGAGCTTGAGAGTTGATTTCAGAGAAAACCATTAACACAATCGTGTTTCTCGGAAACTTTTACATAAGAATCAATAGTCCAATCGCAAATTCTTCACACATGCAACATCTCCATTTTGACTTGCTGCACTTCAAAAAAATAAAGTAGGAGCGGAAAGTTTGAAACACAGCAATGAAGATACGCAGTTTCGTACTTTTTAGCTATCGATAAACAGTGCTGATGTAGAGAATTCGCGTGGCAGCGGCCAAAGCAAGCTTCGGTCGAACGAGAAAGACGATCCGTGAGAGGACGAACGTCTGTCTGCGGAAGATGCCGGGGCACTGTCGATTAGGTCGCGTTCGACTCCTCAAGTGTAATTACAATCAAGTATCTGCAAATGAGTTGATAAGTGCGGGCACGCCACTGCAATTCGTGCAGCTTGCCAGCACGCCCGGCCCCGGCCGCGCCGCGCAGAGCTCCATTTCCACCGCGTCAAATCATAGTTTATTTGCCGCGGCACGGCGCGGCGCTGCCACTTAGCGCTCTTCCGGTCTTCTAATTTGTAATACAAACTTATGTCAAATTTTAGTCGTAATTAGCAATAGTATTTCTGGTGGTGATTATGGTGGTGTTAGTATATTAGCAGAAGGGAATGTAAGTTTTCTGGAAACAGGTGCTTTGATGGTTGGCTCATTTGTCGGTTGTTGCGTCGATTGAAGGATGATAGGTCATTGGCAGTAGACGTAAAAAAATGTCGTGAAAATATAAGGTGATTCTGCACCAAAAATCAACAAACATTCAGATTTTTACGCTAAAATGCTAGTTTTTCCTTTTAAATTTTTAGTTTAAAACAGAACGTTCGCGCCTACACGTACGTTTTAGCTGCGTTCTCCGGAAAATCTTTTTTTTCTATCTGAAAATCAATGCATGCGGCATCTAAATTCGAAAATTTTCCGCTGGATTCGATTCATTAAATGGAATTTCTTGCTATGTTTTGAAATTTTCAGTTTTAATTTTGGTTTTCCACAGAGATATCAGGAACATTCTGCCCAAACTTGCTTCTAGTCGTAACTGTTTCGTTTCCTGTTTTAAAAGGTAGCATTTTAACAGCATTTGCTTGGTACTTATTTGCTCCTTTCCGGATTCACTTTCACTTCAGACAGTTGGAAAATGTAAAAATTTGCAAAGCAATGCAACAATTTCAACATTTTGAAACTAATTTTATCCAACAAGTCAAAACAAATGCGATTATGTTTCGTGCTATGCTGCCGCGCCAAGTTCGGTTAAACATATTTTCAAAATGATCAGCCGCAGCGGTATAACCATGATCGAAGGTATGATTTGCCATGCCAAACTTTGGCTCATCTTGGCAGAGTTTTTTTTTCCAGTGACTATACAGAGCTTTCTGGGATGCCTGTTGAGAGCGGACCTCTCGGAACACGGGTGAAACTCAAGAAGCTGCAAGTCCCCATGAAAACCGGGTCCAGGACTGGTAGTCCATCACGGGCGCCGGTCGGTGCAGCGATTCGATTTCGATAAAAGCGGAGTGCATTATTAAGTCGGCAACCAGCGGTTGGCGACCGGGACCGGCCGTTGAAATATTTACCGGAGCCGCCGCGCGCCGCGACGTGGACCAAAGAAATAATCAACGTGAATTAAGACGAGCTAGGAGTGAAAGCTCGCCTTTTACTCGCCGGGAAACGCTCGCCGGCACGCGCTTGCTCTTGGGACGAGTTTTAGATTTTCCATGCCGCGTTGCGATATGGTCAAAAGTAATAAGATTGTGGTATCTTTACACGGGGACTATAGACTGCACGCGTCTGACCAATTAGACACAGGTGTGAGGTCAATAATTAATGGCAGTGACTCATGGGCGGATTCAAAGAAGGGGGCGCACCCCCCCCCCTCCTCCGGAAGCCCGGAAAAAGGGGGAAAAGGACGCTGTTGTCTGGCAATTTTTCATTTGACAAAAAAATTGACAAATTGACCCGTACTGCATGTTAGATGCTTTAAAATGTCGAAAATTTTAACTCATATTTGTTCAAAACTTTCACCACTATTGGAACTCTGCGTAAGCCCAAATGCCTAAGTCTATCAGGGCTGATTATTGACTTTGATGGAGAAAACGATAGATGTATATATAAGACAGGAGAAAAATGAGGCGATTCTATTGGTGGAAGCGGGTGGATGCAGTGGACTTTTTAGGTAAATTGTAGACTTACTAACGGCAACCAACAAGACATGAAGAGACCCCACAGCTATGGTCCATCATTTTCCTCCCTAGTCTCTAAGAAACACCCGTTTCAACCAATAGGATCCCATACTCCCTATATCTTCTGTGTACATAGCTTTTTCCATCCATCTCAATGATCAGCCCGCAGAAACTAATTCCAAGAGATCCATACTCTCGCTGGAAAACAAAACACAATGGATCATGAGTCCAGACTCTTAAAAACATCGACAAGAAAAAATACTCTTGATTCAATCGGACTTTTCCTTAAATCAAGAACCAAGCCTCTTAATTTGAGCGGATTTCCTTTTGATTTAAGCTTAAATCTGATTGAATCAAGAGTATTTTTTTTTGTCAATGTTTTCAAGAGGCTGGACTCTAGATCCAATGTAGTTTTTTTTTCCAGTGCTCTCTAGAAAAGTGTTCGAGGTGTACCCTAAATATTCAACGCATCCAGCTACACGCACGAGGGCAAAACTTGAGACTTAAAAGTTTCGCGTCTGCTGGGTAATTCCATTAGGCAGAACCAATAATCGCCTACCCTCGTTGATTCGCACAATGCACCCGCGGCGGCGCCCCCACCCTCTCCTTTCGCCGAACGGGGGAACGCTTCCTCGCGGAGCCAGAGGCCCGACGAAGGGGGCCGAAACTCGGCCGTTTCTGAAAATGATCCCCCCTCGTTTTCGCAGTCCCCTGCGTTTTAATTGTTTCGCGGCGCTGCTCGATTATTCAGGGATATCGTCGGGACATTCTCCGGGTTTAATTGCGGAGAAAGGGAACGCCGACCGCTCCAACGGGAACTCGCCGGCAAATTGGCGGACGCTGCGCGGTAGTCGGACTTGGCGAAAGCTCTGTTGACTCTTCTCCGCAGCATTGGTCTTTGTGCTCGACTTTTGTCTCATTGAATAAGGCAATTTGCATAAAAATAAGGTTTCGGATCAGCTTGGACCTGTTGCGAACTTCAGCCAGCAGAAAGAAGAATTACTTTTTTATAGAAAACGACTCAAAAATCACAACGAGCCCATCGGGAATGCTTGAAGTACATTCCTGACTGCACGATTAGGGTAAGAAATATGCGCTTTTTTTAAGCTGCTCGCTTCAAAAGCGATACTACGGCATACGTGAACATTCCGTAAGCGATCTCGTTCCATCCAACCCTTTCGCACTGGTATGCTACACAATATTCAGTATACCTGACGCTTCCGCGCGCAAATCGTGCGGACCATTCCATCACATATAAAGAGTGCATCTCGTATCTCTAATAGGCTCGACTATTTCTTTAAACGTCAATGAGTAGAATTTCGAATACAAACTCAATTTCGAAAATCGAACCTTTACCATCGGCGGATCCAGAACCTCCGAAAAACCTCCCGGCGGGGCTCTACCAGAAAATGTTCGAAATTTTGAAGCATCTGCTTTTCAATTTGAGTCAATTTCGGCATACATAAGTACCAAATATATGCGTTTTTCCTTCTTCTTAACTCCGTTCCTTCCCTTTTACTTTCCTCCCTTCTTCCTTCTTTTTTCAGGCGAACGGGGAGGCATACGCCTCTTACACACCCCCCCTCCGCCCCCCTGGAATCCGCCCATGACCTTTGGCCGTGCGATTAACGCTATTTCATAAAGACATTTGGAACCAACTCGACGACCGTTGAATAGATCTCAATCGAGATGTTCGATCCTCGAGCTGGCCAGCCATGCTGATGACTCACCGGAGATGCATCGTTGACCACTGTGCATCCTGGTGCTACCGATACGAGAGACGCGCAGAAAATGCGCCCGCGGCACTTAGCCCGCCATCTATGGAAGTTGAGTCACGTTGCACCGACGTGACGACGTCGCCAACGTCATGATCGGCGGACAGGATTCGCGACGTGACGTCATTGTTGCTGTTTGTCTCGGAACGAAGGAAAACCAATATCACGCCGGATCAAAGGTGTTAATATGCTCACTTTAGTCCGACCATCATCTTCAGCCTCACGTCAGGTCAGGCTTGTCTCTCCTTTCTTCCTCCGTCAGGCTCCTCCGTGTCATTGCGTCACCTTCCGGGTTTAAAAATTTCCACCACCGTTTTTTAATTTTTTACAGAGAAATTGTTCAACGAAGCTGTCCAAAAATTTCACTGAATTTTCTTTGTGCGTCCGAAAAAATTCAGCGAGATTTTCAAACAGATTCAACCTGCAATTTATCTGTAAAAAAATAAAATGGCGGAGGACTTTTTTAAACGTCGCATGGCTCTTGTGATACTTCAGCCGAAAGTTGACAAGTTGTCTTCGGTGGGTACCTGATTGCGCAATTCGCGGACACAGGTCCAGATTTCCCTATGGGGCAAGAAGGGCAGCTGCCCTCAGTGGCAAATTTTAGGGAATGCAAATTCCAAGTTGTCAGGAGGAGGGAAAAATAACACAAATAGAGACGCTTGAGTTACGATAATCGGCGGCATGAAATTCCGGTGCGTGAGAACGTTTGACTCAATGAACGGAAGGACGCTAGTCATCACGGCTGTTGCGTAGCGTAAGCCTGGTTCTATTTGATTGATACTAGCAGGTATAGAATACTTGGAATTTAAAAAACCACAAAATAACAACGCAAAAATATGTGCAAATTAAGGTCTTGATTGCTGACATTTTTGGTTGAAAAGGGATAATTTTGCTCCCATGGGCAGTTAAAATTTCAAAAATTCCCAAGGAAGGCCCCTCGGACTCCCCGCTTCATCAAGCAAGCGCAAGATCCACAACTACTCCGCGAGGTGTGGGTTTTGACTCTCCTAGGTCCGTTTGGCTCTCGTGCCGAATGGCTGATAAAAAAACCAGCATTGTTCCTATCAGTTCACAATGAGAAGCAGTTTGTATTTCATGCATTTGTATTGTCTAATTTGGCAACCTTGGAAGTGAGGTCTTTGGCGGTGACGCGGTCGTGAGCCCGTGGGTCGCGGGTCCGCGGAAGCCCGAAATTTCTTGGAACGGAAGTGGAGTCTTTCGCTTCTTTCCCGACCTAAGCTCGTCGTCTACTTCTCAGAATTGTCCTCGCCCGGCACCAATCAGAGCGCTTGTAATTTCGAGCAATTCCTGTCGAGGTTGCCGAATTCGTTCCTCAAAATTTACAGAAACTAGACTTTAAGCAGGTTCTGCGACGTAGACCCCAATTTCAGGAGGAGAATTTTTGCGGAAACAATCGAAATCGTTACTGAGGTCGTGTTTCCGATAAGTTCATACGTTTCATCTGCCTGAATTATGGTACGTGTGAAAAAGATACACAGATCTGAAACTAGATTTTTTTTTTCTTCTTTTGAAAAAAAAAAAAAAATCTAAAAACTAGTAGGTGTCAACATTTTCCCCGACGTACCGGTGTTTTTCCGTATATTTTCAAGTCTTTGTCTAGCTAGCTTTCTCTCCTTTTATCGGCTTTTACAGGGAACACTGATGATTTTTTATTTTATTTTTATAAACTTTAATTTATTTAATTATTTTTTATTGAGTTATGAAATTGTATCATATTTTGCAAACATATGGAGTCGGACACCTCTTTTATATTATGCATGTCGGTAGGCTGTCGATCGGAATTTTGATTGTTCTGTCATTTAAATATTGGACTTTTTCTCATAAAACCTACGAACACACTGGTGTCTTTTAAGAAGCAACATTTTATTGACGTAAAAAGTATATATTTATTTTTACCCCTACTTTTTCAGTTAACTACCAATCTTAAAGCATACCATGAATAGCTCTTAAATGTTAAATATCCATGTCAGCCGAGTTATTGAACTTCGTTCAGGTTAGTTTTCTCAGCTTTTTACCATTTCCATGCCTAGACTGCAGCGCTTTCGTGTAAGAGGAAAAGCCCAATGTGGAAATGACGCACGACGGTAAGGCAATAGACGTTGTTCATTGAAAATAGGCTGAGTGAATTAGCGTGGGAGACGACGGGGCTCGAAGCCAGACCCGCTGTCGGGGAATCCGGGAATGGCCGATGGCAGGAGATTGAGTTTCTATGTAACCGATCAGCGGGGAGTCCTCCACTGTTCCCTCACTCGAGGGTTTATTCAATTTCTTTTATTTTTCTGTCCTTGCATGGGGTGTTCTTTAAAATACAGTGTAGCGCTAAGAGTTATTTCTGTAGTTGAACTGTATAGAGTAAGATCATGACGCAATTCGGTCAAAGGACAAGGAATCCAGACACTTCTTGAAAATACTCTTTGAAAATCTTTAAGTCGGTTACTATTCGGCTGAGTTAGGTCGATGACTAAGGATTTTTTAACTTTATTGTGTGCTCCTCTTGAATAAAAGTAATCCTAGTAATTAATGATATCGATATGTTTATTCAGTGAGTGAGAAAAATACCAGTTATAATCAAAATCCTGACTCACTATAGTTCTACTTCATCGTGTTATGTACATAGATTTGTCCCAATATTTCTTCATAAGAAAAGAAAGAGAAAAAGTAATTTTATTAGTGTTTGTTGCATTTATTTATACACTTTTTCCCCCCGTAAAAACAGTTACATTATCTCTCTTGTTTTAACGTCAACTGTTTGTTCCCATTGAATCCCACTCCACGTATATTGTGAGGCGAGCACTAAATAGGTTACGTACTTACATAAATCTATACATAACATCATAAATCTATAACATAACATAAATCTATATTTTGAACGGTGCATTCTTCAATAAGCTTAGCAAATTCTTATTGCCCCAATGTTTAAGTTACCAATTTGTTTTAATCCGCAACAGTTGCCAACAATATAACTTTCTGTAAAAGCTCGTTAAAACTTGAAAGAGAACCTATAAGAATCGCGCATTATACCGAAACACTTAATTAAAACATGTTGTGTTATTTTTTCGTACCTTCCTTCGGAGACATAGCCCTTCTCAATGACGTCAAAACTCACTCACCTTCTAGACGCATCCTATAGGAACACCCTGTAAGTATAAAGTAGCTTGTCTCCTGAGTTGTTGGTAGGCGCGCGCGCGTTTTTTACAGTGACCTGTGCCAGAGNGGGGGAGGGGGGGGGATCAAGCAAGCTCGGAGGCAGGGGCTGAGGGCTGCGGTTACGCCTTTCACATTTCCCCGGTGGAAAAAATCAAGTCCGGTGGTCCACTTATTATAAATCCATAATTTCGTTTCATTCACGTTTATTAAACGGTGAACCCTCGACGTCGGGAACAATGCTGCCGGCTTTGCTACGGATTACGGGCACTCCCAGCTAATGGGGGATTTTATTGCATCGCCATAGTGATTAATATGTGTTAACATTTTGTTAATGTACTTTTGTATCATACAAAAAATATACACGAGCCTCGAGGAAGGACGTCCTAATTTTTTTTTTAGGCAGCATGAAGACATGTCCATTGAAATTAATTAAATCTGCGAAATACTGGATTTTTACTGCGTTTACACACTGCAATACTGCAATTTTCTAGCAGATGGAGATGGAAACCTCGGGTTTTCTCATTAGATTTTTTCATGAAAACTGTAAAATCTGTTAAAAAACATTTCAAAATTAACTTGCCAACGCGATATCAACGTTTTTCCTGTTCGTTCCTTCAAAATTCTTGTTCGCCAAAAGATCCGAATCCCTATGTACCAAATTGAGCACTAACAAATTTTATTATGATCTGAATTTTCTCAGTGTGAGGACTTCTTTTTGTCTATGAGAAATTCACAAGTACCTACCGTGCATAAGAGGATAGACTAAATTTGTGAGAAGCCCGACTCTTGTCAAGTCCAAATGATAAGTTCGTTTTCAATGAACGGTCAAACCATGATTTGGATCTGAATAGGTTGAACTTGTTGCTCGAGCACGATGGTAACGTTTCAAGACTGAATAGGAAAAAAAAAATAAAAATAAATAAAAAAAAAAAACATGATCCTGTGCTGTTCTCCGGAAAAATGCTGTATAAATGTACTTTTTGAGTCGTTACTACATACGTATGTGGTTCTAAAGTTAAGTTAAATACGCGTCGCACGGCTTAACCTACCTTGTCTATTGGTCCATTAGTATGGCAACGGAGCCTCAAAACCCTTTGGCTCGTAAATAATGCGTGGAGCCTTAAACGTCGTTTCGAGTATGTTAATTGAAAGATCTGATTTGTTCCTGAGAGAGGCACACGGCCACGGCCACTCACTCCAGTTGGACGTAACTCTAAAAGGAACTATGTTGCACGTCAACCCTATGTCCATAGTTCCTTTTAGCATAAATACGTCCAGTTCTCCCACCCCCTCGTCCCGAAAAACACCGGAACCCGGGCGATTATGTTACCTCTGGTTTTTTTTTTTGAAGGGAAGGCTTGTGACTCTGACTCCCAACAATGGAGGAGGGCTGCGTCGCGCAGGCAGTCATTATGGAATGCTCTGTAATTTATGGATGCCACAGCACCGGATTCGGACGACCATTTTTCTTAATTTTTTATTGTTTTTTGATGGACTGTCATTGGGGTCCGTCGCTTCGATCCTCGCTTGAGTGGGGGTTCTCTCCGGAGAATGATGCGTGTTTAATAAAGCTCTGCCCGTGTAATAAAACTTGACCCTCGGTGATTCACGGTTTCGTTTTTCTTTTCTTTTATGAATGCACGAGAGATTAGTCACACTGATCTTTAACGACGTGAGGCAAAATATTTTAGAAATCCCTCGCACTGGGGGGAACACATTGGATCTAGAGTCCAGACTCTTGAAAACATTGACAAGAAAAAATACTCTTGATTCAATCAGATTTAAGCTTAAATCAAAAGGAAATCCGCTCAAATTAAGAGGCTTGGTTCTTGATTTAAGCTTAAATCTGATTGAATCAAGAGTATTTTTTCTTGTTGATGTTTTCAAGAGTCTGGACTCTAGATCCAATGTGTTTTCTTTGCAGTGCACTCCTGAAGCGTTAAAGTTAGTTACGAGGATAATTCGGAGTTATAATAATCAGAGATTACCGGGAGAGACGTGGAAAGTCAGAGAATCACAAAATAACCACGAAAGTCACCGGAAAAGTCCGAGAGTTTCGATTGTATTCAGCGAAATTTTTTACAGAAGCTCGGAAAGCTTGAATCGCACGCTGTTGCTTGATAATGGTAACGATGGCTTTGCCCCCTCTAACATTAGGGAATTTTGGTCCGTGTAGCAGAATTGTAGCTAGGACTGGGAGCGTTGGCGGAGATTTACGATGGGGGTGGGTAAAACTATACTCGTATGTATGCAGAGTTGGTGGGGTTTGGAGCTACAACCCTGTTGCTAAGTCTAGAATTTTTTGGCGAAAAGAAAAATTAGTACGTAAATAGTGACGCACTTGCACTATACAGTGAAACATTAATAATATTCACGAAATGCAATTTTTTCTCCCTATAAGAAATCGTCCCAAATTTTCAGACAAAGCGCTCGTTAGCAGAATATCAACAGTTGAGGTGAATTTAATGATTCAAAAATGTTTCTTACGAAGACAGCATTATACGCCAGACATTCAGACAGCACTTCGCTAAAAAATCAGCCACAGTTGGCAACGTCGCCGAGCCAATTATGAGCGAAAGTCATTATTTATTTATCGAAGCTCAGAAAACTCTGAACTTGGACTCGTAGCAGAAGCTGGCTCCCGACTCGCGCGTACCTCTGCGTGCGTAACTATTAAGAACATTATAAAGTATATTCGGGATCTCTCGAATTTCACGGAGGGGCTTTCTCCAACCCCTTCGCCAACTGCTTCAGGAACTTACTCCGCTGCTCCTTTTTATCGCAGCCTATTGCCGGATTTGCACTTTGAGTTTCCACCCACTTCGAGTACTCCCATCCCTAATATAACGCGAATTGTTAAATCGAGTTTTACTTGGCAACGTCGCTTGTTCTGTTCCGCAATGCTCCATGTCCGTACTGCGTATGGCTCTCCCATAAGGGGTCCCCTAACACTTACAGAAATGAAATACTCCCTCTTGAAAGTTGGTAGACTTTCTAGCTCTAATATCTCGCTCGGAAGGGAGCAAGATTTTTTTCTATATTGGCGCAAGTAGCGTCCTTACTATTCTTTCTCATTGTTAACAAAGAAATGCCTCTGTCGTACACAATACATTAACAGTAAATAGAAAGTAGATACAGAAAATTGGCTTAAGAATGATTAGCCTAGATGCTTGAAAAATACTTTATTATATGAAGTTGATCTGTTCGACGTACCAATACATTTCGGCTGAGAGCCATCTCCAGGGTTGAACGCATTACAAGAAAAAAAGGTATTATATGAAGGTGTGCTGAGCCCCGAGGACGGTTCTCAGCTCGTACTGTATTGGTATGTTACACGGATCAACATTATGTGATAAAGTATTTTTCAAGCATCTAGGCTAATCATTAAAAATTCAATTTAAAAATGGATGCAATCATGCACGAAATTTTACTAAATTAAAGTATGGAAAATTTTAATGAGAACATACCTCTAGTCTTCATTTAAAGTATGCTAAGTAGATAGAAATGCACGTCTACCTGATTCTTTGACTTACCCTCTAGCTATAGTCTTTCAGCTAAGTTATATTTTGTGATTTTTCTCCATGCACAGACTAAAAGTAATGGATATTGATCCTGTTATATTAGTTTTATAATCAACAAACAAGTTCTACGGTATCATATACTCAATCTTGGTAGCACTCACCATAAATATACCTAAGTTGAGTGCCACCAAGAGTCTGATCATCTCCATCTCATAGGGTCACTGTGCCATAAATATCTTTTTAATTAAATGGCCTGCTTCATATTTTGCACCGCTAGCCATTGAAGGCTGAAAAAGTAATTGACCACCTATTTAAACACCTCAGTTTGATCTTTTGGGAACGAATAGTTATCTCCACAGAGGTTGAGTTTTTATCAATTACGGGACAAAACATCACACCAATTGTTAGCCCTAAAAGCATCGGCCCATGCTTCAAATTTGAATAATTAATTAAGAGGCGTTTGTTGAGCAAACACAAACTGTGTCATGTTTGGAAGTCGCTCCTCCTAATCTCCTCATTGCAGGAACTTTGGTCTCTTGTTTAGACCCTTCAAACCGAATTCCTTAGTGTCAGTTAAGTTATTCTGTCAAGGGATGCAATGAAGGGGAGAAGGGACGGCTCATCCCCCGGGACAGCTTCGTTTGGAATGACGGCTGAATTTGGGCACGGTTGACTGTTGCACGCTTAAGTAATTTCAGCCGCGGAGCTGAAAACAGAAGCGCTAGATTGTCATTTCACCTACGTCCGATGGTCATGATGCCGAAGCCACATTTAAGTGCCGTGCCAACTTTACCTCTATCGAAAATTCATCGGGCAGCGCATCATCCAAATGCCACAAATTATTGCAAAACGCTACATTTTCAAAGAAAAAGAGGAGTTTTCCCCCCCTCTTGTTGCATTTGTTTACCGTTGTATATTTTTCGAGATAAAGGAACTTCAAACAAGACCGGTAATTTGTATAGCTCGGCAGTTCTACAATAACCAGAGCTGTGAATTGACATTGCTGTAAGTTCAGTTTAAACGAGCAACTATTCCAACTCCCCGGCGGTGAAATTGCATATCCAGCAAAATGAAGGAATTTCAAGCTGGCCTGGTGGTCAGTAGATCAGTAATTGGACGTTAGAAAGCATACCGTCCCGTTTGAAGGACATGTTCTCGGGAAAACTGTCCCACTGTCCATTTACAAGAAATCCCCATTTTGACCCACAGAATTATCAACTTGAATCTTCCCATTAACCCTCAATTATTCTGGATGTTTTAGCACCAGAATTGAAACGGAATCCTGATAATGTTGATTGAAACGCCAAGTTTTTTGGTAATATGATGTCCGAGACGTCATGCTTGTTTCCTTCACCATGAAGTTTGTATCCGTCTCTATTTCCCTCGGTTTTGAAACTATCACACTGGAAAAAAATTATCTTAGATTCAGATTCCAGACTCTTAAAAATTCAACAAGGAAAGCTTCCTCTTGATTCACGCGGATTTTTTATTGAATCGGGAGACCAGCCTCATATCGAGCGAATTTTATTTAAATTTCCGGTTGGTTGGAAGTTGGGAAAGTTGGGAAGTTCTATCCAGGTTTGTAGTTGAAGAACCACCTCGCGAGATGTCTGTGAAATTAGCACCCCGTCTTTTAAAATTTTAAATTTTCTCTTTGCTCATCGTTGCTCATCATTTGGTGGTACCAGAATCACGCACCAACGTTGCGATTCGTTGGTCACCGAATCGGAAGTTCCGAACTCAAATAAAGTTGCAGCTCGGAAATTCGGGCACAATAGTACTGACGAACCTCTAAATAAAATTCGCTTAATTTAAGCGGTTTTCCTTTTGATTCAAGCAAAAATCCGATTGAATCAAGAGTATTCTTTCTTGTCAAATTTTTCCCCTTGGACTCAAGATCCAAGAAACTCTTTTTTTTTCCAGCTCACCTTATTTTGCTCAGTTTCTATGAAGGATTATTCTAATGGCCTGGTTACACGATCAAATTCCCGTCAAATTCCGATCAAATGGTGACTGGTGCGCACCATCTACCATCAAATTTCTGCGGCCTGCAAAAATGTGATGGTAGAGGATGGAACTGTGGGGCTCATTCTTCATCCGATTTCTACACAACCGTGCTTATTTCATGCTTATTTCAATCAACACGCTGTTTTAATTAATTTTATTAATCAATGTAGATAACTCTCGACCGCCATCTTGGTCATCATTTTGATCGGAATTTGACGGGAATTTCATCGTGTAACCAGGCCATAACGTTTAACTAACCTCGCTCGAGGACCACCGAAAAACAGTTTTATCGGGGCAGAAGCGACAACGGCGGCGAAGATGAAATGCGGTCGGCGGGTGCGAACGTCGGGCGCGAATAAAACCATTGTTTAATAAGCGGGGAACAATAAAATCCACTCCGAATCACCCGGAACAATGTTGCGAATAAATCAACTCCAACTAATTAATATAACAAATGAGTAAATGAGAGGCGGGGGCACTCGCATCCTGCCCCCGTGGGCTTGCCGGGATTCCGATTAGCATTCATTCGCGCGAGGAATTCGCGCGTTTTCATGGGATTCCGTTTGTGAAGCTCCCTCATAACCCTTTCAACCCTTTAGGTTCGACTGATAGGCGGCTCAACCCTCGTTCGGTCACATAGATCAAACTTTTGTTTTAAAATGTCGGCCTCCTCTCCTCAGTCGAATCCTTAAACTTCAAGTCTCGAGTTGAGTGTGGTAAATTCCAGACGGAATTGATTTGACGTATTTCTCTGTAATAGGTATCTTCAAAAAATTTCAAAAAGCATTGATGAGGTGGCATTCATCACCACAGAGAGGAAACTCAACACAAAAAAGTTAATGCGGAAACTAAAACACAAAATAACCCAAGTCTTCGATTGACTCTGGTGTTTCCGAGTCTCTCGATTGTTTTCTGCGCTAAATTCACCGCAAGCTCTACCAAAATCAACACACAATTTGAGTCAGTTTGTGTTTCACTTCCTATATTAACCAAAAGTAGCACGAGAACACAATTATTTTTCTCAGTTTAGCGGAGATGTGCCATCTACATTGGACGTGTTGAGTCCTCTCGTCTAAATATAAGCCGGAATTTCTTGTACAGTTCGACAGTCATTTTTATTTCGTAATTTCCCAAACATCTTTTTTTATATCTTTATGATATTGCAATTCTATATACTTTTTACGTTTTGCTTGATCACTATGATAACATTTTCAGAAGCTTCAAAAGTCAAAAGTAAGTTTTTTGAATTTTGGAAATCGTCTAAGAATGATCAGGCTGAAAGAAAAAAGTATGGTTGGTTTTTTCCCAATTGAAACACCTTTAGATTCCTTGTCAGAGTTGCAAATGAACGTCTACACATCATACTGCTCTCTCTGCATTTTTTCAGATGAATAATCGGCGATATTACATTAAATAGGAAGTGTCAGGAATTGTATTTCCGCACTACCTTCCACGATTCTAATCCTCATTATTATCAATGACCTGTTTACTTTAAATTTTTAATCCTTGGCAAAATTTTAACATGCTAGAAACTTTAAACAGCCCTACTCATGCTCTCAGGATCTGAGTATTGTTAAAAACTAGAACCAACAAAAACTTCACTGAAACGTTTAGCCCACGAACTTTCAAGCTCTGAACTCACTTGTCTGTTTTTTGTTGTCGCTGAAGTTGGGACCACATTTCGTTCGTCACCGCTGCCCTGTTCATCCGCAGCGCGAGTGGAAAGCTAACAGCAGGGTAGTTATGCTGTGGCTGCGGGAGCTAAACTTTAATGTTTTTATGTTTATTTACTTCGGGTTAATCATGATCAACTCGAATTGCTCGCCACGAAAAGTTGCCCTCATAAACACTTCCGAACCGCGTCGTCGCTCCCGAAAAAAATAAAATAAAAGGCAACTTTATGAGATGAGAGCGGAGGGTTGATGTTTCAGGAAGTAACGTTGCCAGGTTTTGCGCAGAAAATATTCACTATTCGCATTTTTGGAGCATTTTAAAAAAAACTCCAACATATACCGGCATTTTAAGTGTGTTTACTTTATATGTAACTATATGAATACCTAGTATCAGTTATCAGAGGCACTGCGGATGAGAATAATTATTTTTTCTATCGATTTGATTTCTACTTTTCTACCGTTTTCAAAGCCTGGTGACTTTATACTCTCGATCTACACGTAATTTCGAACGGTAGAATAAGGACTCCGTTGAATATCCGAAGGACCACATCGTCTTTCTGTACATCTTTCTTGAGCCGTTTTCCGTTTCCGTTCACAGCCGCTTCAAAGTGCTCTTGAAAAAATGACCACACAATGAACGCGTCGAAAAAAGTCCATCTTATGTGATTTACAGTTATTAAGGATTTCCGTAAATTTCATCGTTTCTGCATTAATTTTACTGACTTTCTATTGTACCAAACTTGTTAAGATCTTTGGGCTAAGAGGTATTAATAGTGTTTGCCGAATAATTTTTCCTTTCTATTCTTCCTATTCTTCTTCTTCGTCTTCTTCTTTTTTTTAAGTGGGCACACTGAAATTACTGGATATCGGAAAATGAGCCATTGAAATTACCAAGAACTTACATGGTAAAGTTATTAGGGATTCTCCTGCTAAGGATGTAATGATGATACGGAAAAGTAGAGGTAGGAGTTATGTCCCAATTTGGACATTGTCAATTAATTGTGGTAGTGCCCTGATAAATTAGGTTATCTACTAACCCAATCGTTGCGGCACTAAAAAGTTATTTGGACATATCCATATCATGCAGCAAATTGGGGTAGTATCACATAATTTTTGGGGATAACCCCGAACACTTTTTTCCCGTTGACGAAGATGTTTAAATTATTTATACTAAACGATATCTACTACTTCAGAAAGTTCCCTCGGTATTAATAACCAATCAGTTTCGGATTTAGGCATTTGTGATCACAGCTAGGTATAGTTACTCTATGCTGGGGCAAAATAAAGAAGTTTTTTGAAAATTCCAGGTCGACAACGAGGGATACTATGATCAGACGAGAAAAATCGTGAGGCGGGATAGGACTTGAGAACATTTATTAGTATAAAATAATAAGAGAACGATTCATCGGGGCGGGGGTGGGGGAGGCAGGGTAAGCGAGCGAAAAATGAGTCGAGAAAAATTAAGTGGGCCCGGGGGATGAAAAATATCATTAAAACAATGGCTACTGGAGGACCGGGGAAAATTGTCTCCGGGACGAACGCCCAGGAGCTGAGGAGGGGACGGGAGAGGAGAGGGAGCGTGAAGTGAAAATTAGAAAAAGAGCCTTAAACTAATTGCCAGGCCGTCATTAAAATCAGACTTCGCGATGGGGAACGGAAGCTCCCTGCGCCTCGGCGCGGAAACACTTAAAAAGTGCGAAAAGGCGGAGGGCCATCGAGGAGTTTTTATCTTGTCGCCTCCGGTGTTGCCAAATTTTGAACCCGTGGAGGCTCCGCCCTCCAGGTGTGTTAATCAGAATCAGATGTTGCCAAATATCTTCCCGTGTTTCATTTATTCACGTGTAAATTAAATAACATGCTGGCTTTAAATTACATGAACATATTTTTTTACTGCAGGAGAAATTAGCGAAAAGTTTTCCGGCGCCATGTTGCTTGGTTTTCTTGGTAAAAATGAAGAATTATAGAAACTTAGGTAACGGGAATGGAGATGTTGCATGTGTGAAGAATTTTCGATTTGACTATTGATTCTTATGTAAAAGTTTGCGAGAAACACGAGGGTGCCACTGGTTTTCTCTGAAATCAATTCCCAAGCTCAAAAAAAGCTCTCAAGTTGAGGCCAAAATGGAGGGGATATCCCACGCTATCCTGAGAGCCCACCTCTACATCAAGACAAACTCTCCATGCAAAGATAGGGAGCAAATACATTAGCAGGGTTTCCGTTTTTTCAGTGTTAGAGTCCCCAAATAAAGTGGCAGCCCTGTCAATGAATTTGCTCCCTATCTTTGCATGGAGAGTTCGTCTCGATGTAGAGGTGGACTCTCAGGATAGCGTGGGATATCCCCTCCATTTTGGCCTCAACTTGAAAGCTTCTTTTGAGCTTGGGAATTGATTTCAGAGAAAACCAGTGGCACCATCGTGTTTCTCGCGAACTTTTACAAAAGAATCAATGGTCAAATCGCAAATCCCGCACACATGCAACATCTTCGTTGCACAGTGGCGTGGCGTGCTTTGCGATCTATCGATTGATTTGCCGTTTAAACCTATGGAAAAGAATCGATAAACAGGAACGCCCTAAAAATCAATTTCTTACCATAGCTTCAAATGGGGAATTATCGATAATCGATCACTCACGCCTCGCCACTAGAACTGCAGTTAGGCTGATCTCGTCAAATTGTGAAAATTATTTGAGGGGTTTCAACTGTTTCTCATGAGTAACGACAATCATGTAGACGTATCTCTGTCAAATGGAACTATGTTCATTATGACGTGAGCCCTGTTATGCACATGTTCTTATGGGTCTCAGTGCTCATTTCTTAATGCGCGTGGTTCCATTTGATAAAAATACGTCCATGTTCTTTCCCTGTTGGCTGTCGGCTCGTTGGAATAAGTGTTCGAAAACATTGGGTTTGGAAATGTTTTGAGTTCAACTAGTCGTTCATTTTCTTCCGTCAAAAATTCAACCGAGAAGAAATATTTTGATTGTAAAAATGAAGGTTGAAAATCTATTACATCGAGTCTCATGGAAGAATAAAACCATGCATGTGCAAAGAAAAAAATAAATATAAATTAGGTACGCATCAATAACAATCAATTTATATGATAAAATATTTCTACCCTCCAAGTGAGCGTCTCCAATTTACCCAAATTCTCTAAAATTTACGAGAATCTTATGGTGACGGTTTTACCGCATGAACTTTCAACTCGAGAAATGCAATAGATCGTTTTCGATAGTGGTTTGATGTATCGTTTGGTTCAAAACAATAGAACATAACCTCAAACAAAACTTTCAGGATTTCAGTCGGAAAAGCTGAAAATCAGAAAATTTCTAACTATATTTCACCTTGCGATGCCATTTAGTACAGTAGAGTGTAGACTCTGGATCATCCGGATTAATTGGTGCCGGGCCCGATCCGGATGAAAAAGAAATCCGGATAATAATAGTAAACACAAACACCACCAACCAACACCACAGTATTTTTATTAAGTATACATCATGTACATACCAACACGAATTTAAAAGGTTAACGCCAAACTGAACGACTCAATGGTGATTGTGAATGGTAGCCGACAACGATAAATTACAATACAACAATTAAAGCGCGCAATGTGTGAAGTATTCATGCTGTCTTGTAGCCGCTTATGTGCGTTTTAGGCTAACTAACCGACTGCTCTGCGTTTGGCGTAATGCGAGAAGTATTTATGCAATCTAGTAGGCGCTAATGCGTTCCACGCCGACCTCACTGTTTGGCGCAATGCGTGAAGTATTCCTTCAGTTTTGCAGGCGCCAATATGCCTTGCGACCGCTTCTCCGCGGATCCGCTCACTTATCGGAATGCGTACGTAGTTACATGGTTGCAAAATCGATCCGGATAATCCAGAGTCCGGATAATACGAAGCCGGATAATCCAGAGTCTACTGTACTCATAAGAATAAGAAATCTATCAGTAAAAACCCCGTTTCCTCAGATTACTCGATTGACTTTTGAGGCTATGTTTACATGTTGAACCAATCGATATCGATACAATCTCACATTTTTGATGTATCGAAAACGATCTATTACGAAATAAGTAAGATGAAAGAAATGTAGCCATGACCACAGCTATATAGTTGACTTTCTGTCTGATGAAAATCGTGTTTTCGGGAAAAAATGTGATCTTGTTGACATCTTGTCATCAAATGTCATCTGTTTATGAAGAGGGCTCGTTTTTCGTTTTTTTCATGTAGGTTACTGCAAGGTATTTGAAGAAGGGAATTCGATAGAAATTAAATTGAGAAAAAGCTTTATTTGTCTTATCATTATGTTTTGCTATTTTTTTAAATTTTGAAAGATACAAATATAGTCACAACTGAGAAAGACACTGATATTTCTTCCTAACACGGAAGTTTTACTGGTGAGGTTTCTATGAATATTTTGCTCTTGAGTAACTCTTATTTGTCTTTCGAAGATCTCTCATACCCTAAATTATAATTTTCACCAATTCTATGCGACTTACGAAATTATTAACAGTAGCCTGTCATGACGACTTTTCTCGACGATAATCTTAGAGGTTCAGATCTTGACAATTATAACCTAATTTTGTGCACTTACCACAAAGATCTTGTGGGTGGGGTTTGCGATTATCTTTCCTCCTGGGTCGTCTTTCTAATGGTCTTTGACGATGAGGATAAACGTTAATTTTACACACTGAACACTTTTGGGCTGTGTTGGCCCAACTGTTTCCAGAAGACCAACATTTTTCACATTTTGGACATTTATATTCTCCGAAACACCGTCTGCGCCCCTGATACGGTGTTTTATTCCCCTCTGCTGATGCAGGTTTATTCTGAAAAAAAAAAAAAAAAAAAAAAAAAATTCCAAGTACATTAGTCAGTATACAGTGTTCAACATAAAAACAATGTCTATTTGGTTTAGTAGATAAAAATCACTATAATCAAATTAATGTTGCGCCAAGAAATTAAGGCAGATAAATGATCACAATGGACTAGTGTCAAAAGATGGAACGTGATGAAAAGATTTATATGTATTCTTAGGTTTTTTATCCTTTTTAGTGCATATTCCGAAGAAAATACACAATTTTTCCATTATATCCTGAGCTATCAACAAAGTTCATAGGAAACATGATTTTTCTTTGAAATGTTTCGTCGTGTTCCGCGATGTGCCGATAAAAATACGCTATTGGCTTTCCTTAAGCTGATATCAGTAGGCCAAAGGACTCCCGTGATTGAAGTACTTAAATTTATTTTCTTTTGAACCCTGAAAATTATGGAATCACATAAACAATAGGACTCATCACACGCTGTAGGCATGACAATACTGCCGTGATAGCGTAGAGAGCAGTAAGTAAGTGCATTTCTGTGTGAGCCATGGTTTGGTTAGCACATGCTTTTATGTGTCTCGAGGTTCATCCCAGCTGCACTTACTGCTCTCTTCGCTATCACGGCAGAATGGAGTAACGATACCGCACGATAAGTAACAGTAATCAGTGCAACTACAAATAGACGCATATCTGTTAAACGGAACTATGTGCATTGTGACGTGAGCCTTGTTATGCATATATTCTTATGGGTCTCAGGGCTCATGTCTTAATGCACACAGTTACGTTTGGCAGAAATACGTACAAATAGCCGTACTGTCTTGCGAAAGAGGAACTTGGCAGGAGCATCCAAGTGTTGCTTAATTTTACGTGCATGAACTATTAAATTTTCATCAGACTTATTAATATGTATTCCCAGAATGGGTTAGTTGCGCCAGTCACAGAATCGTGTTTGGATATGGTTTAATCTTACGGATCAGCAAACAATATTGACATCTGTCCAAACGCCTAGTTTCATGTCTAATTGACGAAGATATCACAAATAAAAAAGGCGTATGACGCCATCCATTGTAGTGAATCCTATGGTTTCACCCACTTTGGTTTCATCAATCAGTGATATACCTCATTTGCACAAGTAGCTCGACGTAGAAGACGGATGAAACCAAGGTAGAAGAAACCACGGTATGCACTTCCGCGATGACGTAGATAATTTCATAGTTTTTCGATGGGCGATATATCTCCGATAACATTGGACGTTTGGATGTAAATCATATTAATTTTTGCTGATCTATGAGCTGAAACCATCAAAACACGAGTCTACTACACTAAGTCTACCTGCCTACCTAAGTCTACACTTTGTATATCTACGAATCGACGAACTCTAATTATCTCCAATATGAGTAGCTATTCTTTTTTTTTTGTAAGTGCTGGATTATCGATGAACATGCATGTGAATGACTCATAGTGTGAATACAGCAAATAATGAAAAGGAAAAAGTTAAACGCACTTATACCTTTTTATTCTTTCGCGGCATGATGGTGCTCCTGATTCTGAAACCTAAAAACAAAATAAACCACTTGATACCAGAATGATGCACCTATGTTC
Source organism: Bemisia tabaci (assembly GCF_001854935.1). Lineage (NCBI taxonomy): Eukaryota > Metazoa > Arthropoda > Insecta > Hemiptera > Aleyrodidae > Bemisia > Bemisia tabaci. The sequence continues at coordinate 1,905,115 of NW_017547145.1, read as the reverse complement.
TTAAAGTTATAGACAACTAAATCACCGATCACCGTAAACAATAGCAAGGAGAACAGAAGAATGATCAGTGATTAGCTATCAGTAATTAACTATCAGTGATTAACGAACTTGGAAAATAAGACGGAACTATCTGCAACCGCCCACAGCAGGCTGCCAGATGAAATGAGACGCCGTATTTTTGTTTAAATTTGTTTCAACGGATGCTGACCACGGACAATGTTGTATCTCGATGAGCCCCGTTGTCGTATTTCGGATTGAGAATCTAGGATTCTATCAGAAATCGCGCGTGCACGCTGTTCAGGTTGCAAATCTGACAGGAGTGCCTGGGCTGCTACACCAATTTAGGTTGCTAGGCAACGTTCGGCACAAATCAAGAATGACAGATTCACGTTCACGATGATAGCTTCATAAGACACACACTATCAGTTTCTTTGTCAATAAAATAAACTGAAAAGTAGTGACAGCCAGTCCATTATTACTTAGCTGGTTACCAAATATTGACACAAATTGACCGATAATGACGTCATTTCCGGTTGATACTATTGACAAAAGTGTCGCTAGTGTGACCAAGACTAATTGTTGATGTGCTTAGGACAAAAATGAGAGAATATGTGCAACAAAGGTCTATCCACACGATGTAATGCGTCACATTTTCTGATCATACTTACCTGAATAGTTCGGTGGTCGTGGGGTCGTGGGTCGTGGTCGAATTCAGTGACATTTCTCGTATGAAGGCTGGGGGAGTACTATCTTTCTTCGGTAACTTGGGAGTGAATTGTTATTATTTTATTCATTTATTGTCAATCAAAAGGATTTGAATCGAAAAACAGAGCTAGTTTCCAAATATGTAGGTCGAATTATGAATTCAAGACTTGAATCTATGAAATCATATAACTATTTCTGCAGGATGTGATGTTTTTTGGCCTACTTTGTCGATTGAAGGCAAATATGTGCAATCTCAATATCTCTCCTACATATCTATTCTGATTTTTCCAAATTATTAGGCATGCAGGAAACGTCAGTGATCCAATTAAAAAATCCCAATTTTTTCTCTTTTTAAAATTGTTTCAAATTTTTTATTTGTTTTTCTAGGAAAGTATTATTTACGCACTAGTATTAATTTTGCTGAAAGATGTGTAAGAAGTTATTAAACGAAGACGCGTAGGTGAATAATTTGCACAGCTTTTTCGTTTAATAATGCAGTCAGCACGTGTGCAGTTGTATCGCTCCAGATCTTTTTAACATGTCCTCAGCATTATTGTATGACATGGCAAAGAGACCCACAGCCAGAATAAATCTGGTTCAAGGACCAGCTTTACTTGACATTTCTGGTAGCACTCAGGAACACTTTTTTTGAGTTGGAAAAGCCAGTATTCACCTTGAGCAAAAGCAATTCCCGTTGAGACCCTACAAAGGATCATTGTCGAGATGAATTTTCTCGTCGTATTCAGAAAAATTGCATCACAAACAAGGAAACTTTTGTTGTCACTTCTGAAAGTTTGTTTGGTGTCTTAAATTAATTCTTTCGACGTACTTGAGTACATAACTGGTATTATTCTAAGTGCAACCGAGGAACTGTCAAGAAAATCTGTTTATGCTTTTGATAACGGACTCAATTTTGTTTAATGCATATTGTATAAAACCTCCATGTCTATAGGCCCTTAATCCGCTGAATCCTTTTCCCATTCGAAGGGGTGCAAGATAAATATAAGGAAAACATGCCAGTGATAAATTGAATGAAACCTTTATTTTACCTTCGTACAAAGCTAATTTTTCATATTTTTAAGAGGTGTAAAATGGATTTAAAAAAATTATGCTATTGAGAACGGAGGATTTAAAAATGAAGTTTTTAATATACTTTCGATTGGAGCTAATTATTCCTTCTCCCAGGTAGTTTACGTTGTGCTGAAAATTTAGTTATTCCCCTCCCACCCCCAAGGGGAAAAAAAACATTTCGTCACCCTCACTCTTTTTCCACACATTTGCAGGTTCCCCCTCACATTTGACGAAATTTTCGAGGGATGTCAGTGACGACTCACCGGTCTGTTTACACGCTCACCAGCGTTTGTAGTACCGTTGACGGCAGTAGTGACCCAACTGCTTACACTTCTCACAGAGCTCTTGGGGATGAGCTTTGTTCAAGTCGGACTTGTCGAGGCCCTCCGGTTTCTGCAAGGGCTTCTGCTTGTGCGGGTAGACGTTGATTTTGCAACTCTGACATTCTTGGCCCATGTTGGCCCAGCTGTTGCTCGACATCCAAACGCGGCGACACTTCGGACACCGGTACTCGCCGAAACAACGGGAGCTCCCCTGGTACGGCGTCTTCCCGTCACCGGAACCCAATGGTTTGTTCTGTAAGTTAAGGACGCCAGAATGGAGATGTTGCAATGTTGCATGCGTGAGAAATTTGCGATTTGACCATTGATTCTTATGTAAAAGTTCGCGAGAAACACGATGGTGCCACTGGTTTTCTCTGAAGTCACTCCCAAGCTCAAAAAAAGCTCTCAAGTTGAGGCCAAAATGGAGGGGATATCCCGCGCTATCCTGAGAGTCCACCTCTATATCAAGACGAACTCTCCATGCAAAGATAGGGAGCAAATACATTGACAGGGCTGCCACTTTATTTAGGGACTCTAAAACCGAAAACGTGGCATCCCTGCTAATTTATTTGCTCCCTATCTTTGCATGGAGAGTTCGTTGTGATGTAGAGGTGGACTCTCAGGATAGCGCGGGATATCCCCTCCATTTTCGCCTCAACTTGAGAGCTTTTTTTGAGCTTGGGAGTTAATATCAGAGGAAACAAGTGGCTCTATCGTGTTCCTCGCGAACTTTTACAGAATAATCAATAATCAAATCGCAAATTCTTCACACATGCAACATCTCCATTGTACGAATTTGATGTTTGGTAAAATTAAAGACACATTCAGTTGAATCATCACGCTACGGTTCTGCTGAGGGTTGAAGCACGTGAAACAGATATGAATGAAGTTTTTCGGCAAATGAGTTGCTTTGGTGAGCTCCAAAACGATGGTGTAACTGCAGAGTTGCGCATCTCGGTTTGCAGCTTGCAAACTTCTCGTTATATTTTATTTTCTTCTTCTTTCTATCGGAAAACCACTGAACGTAATTTCTCAAAAACTTCGGCGATTATTCCTCTCAATGTGAAGAATATTCTGTGAAAATTTCAAGTCATGATGTAGGTTTGATCTCCTATTAAATATTAAACAAGAGCGGAGATTTTGAAACAACTCAACCGATATACGCATTTTTGAAGTTCCACCGTCGAAAAGCACTCCATCTCACAGTGAAGTATAGGTTCGTTTCTCTGATTTTGGATTTGGTTCCCTAGTGACTGAGACGTTGTATAGTATATTCAAAAAATGTGCAAATCTAAGCTCAAAATAATAAAAGTAGGTGAAGTTTTTTCTTCGTCCTGCAAAATCGTCAGTTTGCAGATAGTCATAGTATTATACCTCAGCCATCGATATGCCGATCTATCTGGGGTTAATGATTACATACTAATGTATTTTTGTAAATTCGTCAAATTTTCGCATTTTCTGCTCTCCCTTGTCTCTGAGAATCCGAGAAGACTAATTTATACTACTATTTTTGGCATCACTCAATGTCAATATAATACAATTTTTCATGCTCCATAGCAACCCATACTGTCTATGTTTTAAATGAAGGCGGACTGGCTTTTCTTGAATAGGAAATTGTGAAAAGCAAATATATTCGAAGAGGTCACCATTCAATTAGAGGATAAATCAGTAGGCAAAATAGTACGACAAAAGTACGAGTATGTGATATGATAAGTAATATGATTAAGTTATTTGCATCGTCCATCGGTCTCTTTTCTTCATGTGCATCGAAGGTGTCCATGCAAATTCCCTTTTAAATCAAAATTTGGATTCAATATTATATAAAGACGAAAACAATCGTACCAAGTAATATTGACAATTTAAGTGCTTTTCATGCTTTTCAGTTAAACCGGTAGTAGGAAATATTGATAAAATCGGATGTAATGACGATAATGATGTACACTGCGATAGTAAACAGTAAAGTAAAAATTGAAAAAAAAAAAAAAACTCGGCTTACCGTATTCATAACAAAAATCGATTCAATTAACTGATGAAAAAACAAAGCCACTGATCGATTAACATGCAAAAAAGAGGCAAGATCTTGAATGGTCAACGTTCAGAACTGTAATGGCACGAATGCCATACACTACCAACAGCCGCCGAGAGTAACGAGGTTGTCAGATTTTTCAAAACTACCATTTTTTGGTGTTATCGCCAAACACGATTCTTGACTATCATAATGCCGGTAGGGTCTCAGGAGCGTATCGAGTATGACTCATTCTTAGAAATATGAATGAAAAATGATCTTGTAAAATCACGTTTAAAAAGTTAATCAAGTAAACGATTGACGCTAGAAATATCGCGATAACCAGCATTTGTGCTACTTAAAATTTACACAAGGCAGACAACAATGTTGAAACTGATATGTTTATTTTGCCTACTTTGTAACTCGACCGAACTCTTCGTCTATGATTACCAGAGGGCCGGAGGAATTTGATAATTAGTGATGAGAAAGCTCATAAGAATTTAGCATTAGGTACGAGCTCTAATATGAACACCCCTGAGGGTATTTAGTATCCTCTTTTAGGATCTGAGTCTATCAAAAGAACCGGAGTTATCTGCGATTTTGAAACTTTACATCCATCTCGCCAAAAATCCAAACTCGAAAATTCTGCACAATGTAATATCATGAAATATAATGTCATTTTCCGGATCATCGGGAATTCGGAGAGTTTCTTTTTTCTCCATTCTCTCTGTTTTGTCTCTCTCTTATATTGCCCCGTGCGAAGAGTTCAAGCACTACGCGAGGCAAGAGAAATGAAAAGAAGTTGTAAAAATATTATAGTCTGGATTCGTAATTTAATCCAATAAATCTCGCAATCCGAGCTTCCACTCTTGCGAAGAGAACTTGAAGCTTCGGAAAGCTCGGTAGGAGAGCTTTTTGTCTGCTGTCAAGTGGGCTTGAACTTGAAAGTCAGTTCGGGAGGTTAATCCAATTTGGACGCCGAAAAGGTTCCCCAACTGCCCTGATGATCGGGCATCTTAGTGTTTGCAAGGTTGCCAAATCTTATCTCATGAATCACCTTTTTTGCACTGAAGATGAAAATAATGCCGTAAGCTGTAGTGCTAGAAATATGTAGGTATCGTCGAGTAAGTGTCTAACACATTTGAATAATTGAGAATGAAAACAAACCGACTCGAAAGAATGAAAATGTGCAGGAAACAGGGAAAACTGCCTAGTAGGTAAAGAAAAGAAGTTACACCAAATAAAAGTTTTTTGATGCAAAGGACAATTACTTAGGCCTAGCCCTAGACGTTCCCAGTGTGGCAAGGAAAAGTTCTATTTTTTAGTAACTCTTTCATCTACTGGGCAGTTCTCTGTGTCTTCTGAAAATTTTCAATTTTTTTTTTTTTTTTTTTTTTTCTCGTTTAGAGAAAATATATGAGCAGAGCATCCGTATGAAAAATCCTCAAAATTGGTAACGGTTTTGGTACATTAATCATTTCTGTTAAGACAAATTTTACAATAAAAACGTGCCAAAACTGGTTTTTGAGACTACTGGTTTTGTTAAGGACGGCGACGCTTTTTTCCTGTGATGATCTCAATAGGTACGAGCTAAGTTTTGTACTGGATAAAGTATCGTGGTGCTCACATTTTAGCACATCCAAATTACTTTTTGAGTTTCAAAAATTTCATGCTATCACTCTTAGAGTTTTAAATATCTCATGTTTTTAAGAACATAAAAAAGGTTTAGCTTTTTTATTAACTACAGGGTGGATTCAAAATTAAGTTGTGAATGAGTAACGATTGATATATTAATTCTTCTTACATTACAAAATACATTTAAGCAATTTATGTAAAAAAATTATCAATGGAGTTCTTGCATGTGTCAAGATTTGCGATTTAAATTCTTTGCCTTAAGTAAAATTTTGCGAGAAACACGATGGTGCCATTGGTTTTTTCTGAAATCAACTCTCAAGCTCAAAAAAAAGCTCCCAAAATTCAGGTCGTGATATATATCCCACGCTACGTTGAGAGTCCTTCACCTCTATATATGATCAAACTCTCTATGCACAGAGGAAATGCATTAGTAAGGTTGCCATTTTGTTTGGGAACTCCAAGACTGGTAACGTGGCAATCCTGCCAATGCATTTGTTCCCTATCTGTGCATGGAGAGTTTGACTACACCTAAAGGTGGACTCTCAACGTAACGTGGGATATAAACTTTGAGAGCTTTTTTGAGCTTAGGAGTTGATTTCAGACAAAACCAGTGGTTTCATCTTAATTTTCGCGAAATTTTGATGAGGTGCAGTGCTCAAATTGTAAATCCCCGAAACATGCAGGAACTCTATTGTGACATCAAAATTTTAAAAATGGTAAAAAATCTTAAAAGGAACACATTTGAATGGAATCTATTACAAAAGAAGAAGTAGACTAAATTAAGGCACAAAAACATACATTTTACAATCATTCCTGCTTTTTGATGTGTGGTAGCGGATGAACTCTACTTGAGAACAAAATAATCAAACATTCCTAACTAACCAGTAACCAACACGAACAAAGAATGAAAGAAGAACAGAGTGATATTATTGAATGTGGAACTAGTCAGAGTGCGCTGTTATTAGGGCCCTGCGAATATTCTTTCCCTTCTCCCGAAGAGAAGACTCTGTTTCATACATTAGCGCAAACAGATGAGTAGGATACACTTATGAGGAACGTGGGTTACTACTTCTCACAACAGATATTTTAAGGAATGCTTCTCACAAATTGAACAAATGTAAAGTTTGCTTACATAAATTGAAAAACATAAATAAAGCAGAACTAAAGGCATGGCATGTTATGAAATCTTGAGGTTTTTCAAAATCATGAGATGAAAAAATCTTGAAGGGTTTTTGTTGGATTGAATCTGTTTTTTCAATCGGCAATTTGCAGCAATGAGCAGCAGTAAATCAATGAAACAATCGGAACAATATAAATTTAAATCATTACAATCTTCTACGGCAGAATTACAAAAAACTAAAGTTAAATGGAACTAAAATGCATGTATTGTAGCGTCAGTTCTCAAAAAATAAAAGTTAAGTAGCATAAATGAAAAAATAGACAGAAGAGAGGAAAGAGGAAAGAAAAACAATAACCAAGGCGGTATATTAAAGTTTTCCCAAAAGGTAATACCATCTATTTTCATACTTGCTGTTCTTTTTCTCGCAAGGTAAGAAAATCAGTTAAGAGTCAAAATCGATAGATCAATGATGTACGAGATAAATTAGGAAAATTAACTCCTGTCCATGTGTATATCCACAGAAAAAGAAAACGCGATAATAAAAATTGATAGTTCGATGAGGAAGGAGAGTGAAAAAATCAAGGCACTCATGTAAAGCGCAGAACGGGCACAGGCATACATCATCGCTCTTCTGACGTAAAAATGTACCGGTGTTTTAGCATGAGCTCTAGAAAGCATAGAGTTCTACAGAGAACAGGGCTAACACGAAAATTAAGATATACCCTTACGACAGAGGAGCGACGATATTAGGAGATTAAAGGGTGATTGAAAAGCTGATGGTCGAGATGAAGTGCGAAAATTGTGACAATTTTCCCCTAATATTTACGTGGAAATCTGAGAATGCTCTATTTCCTTCAACTTATTTTTCAAAAGATCCTTCAATAATAAGTGGGTAATTTGCATCTTTAGATCAAATTTAGGTAAAACGATTGGTAAATTCTTTTACCACAAAATACTAATTAAATATTTGTCAGTCACAAAGTAACAAGTTTTAAAGACTCGAGATCTATAATTTTACTGAAAAAATTAGCAGCTCTAACTTCTAATATCATTATTAAGTCGATTCGACGCCTTAAAATTAAACAGTCAAACTTAAAACTAATATTTTAACACAGTAAGTACTTGCAATACTTAAGATTTATAGAGGAAAAAACTTCAACGGTGACAGGAAAAAATAAACCTTCTTGTTGGACGATTTTCTCAAAATTTAATTGTTCAAAAAACATAAGCACAGTTTAGTCGGTCCTCATGAGATGGAAAATAATAACATCGTGAAACAGCAAAGCGTCAGTGCCGTAGGCGAATTTTACACGAAGTTAGTTTTGATGTAGGTACACACATAGAGAAAGGACGATCGTGTCATTATCGTGTCATTAAATGACACGAACACCGTCTAAAAGTACATATGCTCCCGTAACGCAAATTGAGCTTTGTTTAGGCGAGTATTTGCATCGGAAAATCGTAATGATTTTCCCCTTAATGTTTTCCGTTACCGGAAAATATTTATTAAACACTGCAACTTTCACAACAGTCCCATTTTTATCTTCAACATCTAAGTAGTGCCCTTCATAATCATTTAATTTCGGTCCTTGACCCGAAAAAGGTTCGGAGATTGCAGTGATTTTGCCGAAAATGCTGAAGTACGTAAATTTTGGTACGTTTTTTACTTCTGATAACTCTGTAAAAGAGCACTTCTCTTCCAGTACATCAATTTTTTGACTTATCTCTCGCAAGGTGCATTCACAGAAGGTGTGCTCCGGTATTAACAGTTCAAATTTGTGGTCTAAATTATTATAACGTTTATTTCGGAAACAAATTAGTACATTGTTTAATTCTATTGACTTTCCCCGCTCAATTATACTCCCGGCGAATTCTGCAGCAGCGTTCCAAGCGTTGACTCGAATGCTTCCAGTTTTGTCGCTGATGTCGAAATGGAACCTAATGCCAGACTTACTGTAACACCTCCATTCTTCAATTCCGGTGAGGAATACAACCCTACCCTTAACTCTCTTTAAAATACCATAATTTCTGTCTGCCCTGATGCATGCGATGGGTAGAGCGGAGGTGGATTCCGCACTGTCGTCAGGAAAGTCTTCTTTTTTTATCGCACTGTAGTCAGGAAAGTCTTCTTTTTTTATCTTGCGGTCCATGTCTTTTATTCTCGATTCCTGAAATGCAACACCTGGGAACAAAATAGAAATATTTTTAGTAAGTCATTTGTGTCAGTATCACGGCAGTTTTGCTTCTTAATATTTGTGACCGGACAAGGAAAAAGGGACCTCATAGCCTAGAGAAAAATTTTTCGAAAGAAATTTATTTGGACTGCGTTTAGCAGGAAGGAACCAAGCCGCATTAGCTGTTGCCTAATTTAACTGGGCAATTTAATTTTTTACGAGAGAACGTTTGTGCGGATTCTTTTGAAAATTTTAAGGAATTTGCTTCGTAATAAAGAGAAAATTCACTGGAAGTTGCACGAAAATTCGCACAACCGTTTAAATGTAACAATTTCTTTTGCCCAATTTTTGGCAATAGGTAGCTGATGTGGCTTGGTTCCTTTCTGTTTAACACGGTCCAAAGTGCAGTTGGGATGATTCTGATTGAATCCGTCCGATAATATTGACTTTTTTGATTAATTTTTACTTCTGAGATTTTCTAATGCAATTTTTGTCTCGTTTGTTTCAGGTGAGTTGAAATAATATTAACACAAACTCTGGTTTTCAACTTTTTTGCATTAAATCAAATGTAAGGTACGTCAATTTTATGCTACAACTATGATACTGCTCGGCTGCGTTACCGAAGGGAGTACTAACAATAAGTGCAAAAATAAAGCGGACCTAGCCTTACCTAAAAGCGTCTTAGCTGGAAATTATATTGAAATACATGGCCTCGGTTCTTTGTAATTCTTCACAAATCTCAGCGATGGAGATGTTGCATGTGTGAGGAATTTGCGATTTGACTGTTGATTCTTATGTAAAAGTTCGCGAGAAACACAATGGTGCCACTGGTTTTCTCTGAAATCAACTCTCAAGCTCAAAAAAAGCTCTAAAGTTGAGCCCAAAATGGAGGGAATATCCCACCCTACCCTGAGAGTCCACCTCAACATCAAGACAAACTCTCCATGCAAAGATAAGGGAGCAAATACATTAGTAGAGTTGCCGTGTTTTCAGTTTTCGAGTCCCCAAATAAATTAGTAGCCCTGTCAATGTTTTTGCTCCCTATCTTTGCATGGAGAGTTGGACGGCGTTAAACAGAAAGGAACCAAGCCACATGAGTGATTGCCAAATTTGATCGGGCGATTTAATTTTTTACATGAAAACGGTTGTGCGGAATTTTGTGCAAATTTCAGTGAATTTTCTCCATAATACAAAGCAAATTCCTTAAAATTTTCTAAGGAATCTGCACGAACGTTCTCACGTAAAAAATAACATTTCTCTGTTAAATTTGGCAATAGCTGATGTGGCTTGGTTCCTTTCTGTTTAACGCCGTCCAGTTTGTCTTGATGTAGACGTGGACTCTCAGGATAGCGTGGGATATTCCCTACATTTTGGCCTCAACTTGACAGCTTTTTTTTTGAGCTTGGGAGTTGATTTCAGAGAAAACCAGTGGGACCATCGTGTTTCTCGCGAACTTTTACATAAGAATCATCAGTCAAATCGAAAATTCCTCACACATGCAACATCTCCATTTGCGAACGGCTTACATGCTTTGTTAATAAATTGTATGATCGCTTCGGTATAATGAAGGTCTGATGGGTAATAGCGTTCGGTTAGGAGCGCTTCATTTTTTGGAATACTCAACGCTTTGTCACGGAGTTAGTTTAGTTGCAGTGGCGTGGCGTGCTTTGCGACATATCGATTGATCCGCCATTTAAATCTATGGAAAAGGATCGATAAAGAGGGTGTTCGCAGCGAACGCCTTAATAATCGATTCTTTACCATAGCTACAAATGAGGAAATATCGATAATCGATCATTCACGCCACGCCACTGTTTAGTTTCCTGTGGGTCATTCCATTTTATGCCAGCTGGTGCCACTTTTAAAAGTGACCCCTTCAGAATTTGACGAAATTTGGCACACTCATTGACTATGCATAGCTTAGTAAAAATCCAAAATTTTAAGTTGATACGACCACCGGTTGTGCTTTTATGAGACACTGAAAGTTCGCAAAAGTTCGCCTCTTTTGAGGGATGTCACCACTGCAGTGATGTGTAACTCCGGAACTTTGCATCCAAAGTCAACCGTTTTGGTACCGTTGGAAAGCCCCAAGACAGAGCTTTTCAGACACGTGTAACAAAATTGGGCCTAAATCAAAAATTTTTTACACATCCCTCACAAGAGGAGAACTTTTTTGAACTTTCAGTGTCTCATAAAAGCCCAACGGATGGTCGTATTAACTAGAAATTTTGGATTTTTACTAAGCTATGTATTGTCAATAAGTCATCAAATTCTGAGGGGGTCACTTTTAAAAGTGCAGGCTCGGACTGGCTGTAAAGCCAATCTGCCATTGGCAGATACGCCCCCTTGGCGCGCCGAAAACGCGCCCCTCTGACAAATAGTAAAATATAAGAAGAGAAAAAAAATAATGACCGAAAATATATGCGGAAATTTACTTAAATGAACGGAAGAAGAGAGAGTCAGGAGAAAAGAAAGGTGCGTTTACGCATGGTCCAAAAACTACTTTCTGAATTGTGAACACTTTTCAACAAGTACAATCACGAATAAGACAAACGGAAACAAACACAATATAGAAATAGAGGGAGGGAAAGGATGCGCATTTACGACGGCGCAGAGATACAACTATTCGTACTTGATGGACGTCCGTGCTGCATCTGAAAAATTGAAGGCGCGATGACGCGAAGCGTGAGCTCTCGATGCCCTGGAGCTCTGCTGTATGGTGTCAATGAGATGTCGCTCAGATTTGGGAGAAAAATTTAAAAAAGAGGCCCGAATACGTCTTTCTTGTCTTCGGCTGTGTTGACACTCGTTCTTTCTTCTTTTTTCAGGTTCTTGTCTGATTCTTTTTTAGGAAGGCTTTAATTTATTGCAGACCCACGTCTTAAGCTCGTGTAAGCCGCAGCACTGGCCCGGTTCTTTTGGAAATAATGGTGCTTGGATGCGTCTAGTGGCTTTAATTTTTTGTTTTCTTTAATTTCAGAAGTCTGTCGGCTACTTCAATACGTTCAATTTTGCAATTTTTACTCTGTATGAACTTGTGCTGCTTTGCCAAGATTTTCTGAGCCCCCCTCACCAGGAAATATCACATTACGCCCCTTTAACCAGCCAAGGGTCTACGCCCCTAGATGCAAGCCAATCCGACCCTGGCACTAGCTGGCATGGAATGACCCCTGTTCGATCAAAGCTCAAGTAGGGCATGGTTTCCACTACACTTTCTCCCAAATGTACCTGATACTAACATATTCTAAAGAGGAAAAAGTATATTTTCAAATTAAAGAAAAGGTAATTAGTTCTCTGATTGCATTTCTTTGTATCACAATTTTATGTTTTTTTTTTACTTTTACACTGGTGGCTTGCAAATTGCCGGCAATCGCTAAATGCCTCCGACAAAATATATATGTGCCTTTACATCTGTGCTAGGGAAGTTAGTTTTTTCGGGAAGTGCTGTCAAAATACATGTAATTACGCAATGTAATAGTAATAATTTTTAATTTCATTTATGGAACATTTATATAGGTAACTGATTGGCATACATTATTTTGGTCGTAAATTTTATAATCCATCAAACAGAATTTTATCTCCAATAGCTTCAATCGAACTGAGCTCGACAGATGAAGTCCTGCAATGTACTGTGCATTGCAGGACACTTTGAAAACTGTTTCTCTTGTTCTAAAGAGGTCCTTCGAAAGAGCGGTGATTTCGCAAGTCGGCAACAATGTTCTCCCTCAATTTATCGTATTCGATACATCAGTCAGGTGAGATTGTATCGATATCGATTAATTCACGTGTAAACATACCTTCAAAAGTCAATTAAGTTATCTGAGGGAACAGGTTATTTGTGGAAGATTTTGATTTTCATTAGTACTAAAAGGTAATGAAAAGTGAAATCGTCAGGAATTTTCATCTTTTCCAACTGAAATCCTAAACGTTCCTTACGTTCTATTAATTTGAGACAAACGATATATCGAATCACCATTGAATACGATCTAATTAATCCATTGAAAACATCAATTCTAGGCGAGGCAAACTGTCTCGCATAGAATCGACTGTTCAACATGCACTTAAATAGAGAAAACACATTGTTGCCAAACTTGCAAGAAGCTGTTAAGAGCACCAACTTCCAATGCTAAAAAGAGTCACTGTATTGAAGGCTCCAACGTACCTCAGCACAAATTGAAGTTCAAGTAGAGTATGAAAAAATCTTAATATCTGGAGGGGCAAATGTAGGATACTGTCAATTTCGTGTTTAGCACAAGTTCAGCCGCACATCAAATCTCCCAACGTAACGCACTCCGGATAATCTTTACGCACTTTTTAACGAGCTACACCGAGAGATTAACTAAATAATTTTGAAATTATATCAACTAGTGGATACGACAACACGCTGAAAGTCACGAAAGTTCAAAAATATGGCACAGTAGGTTGAAGATTGCCAAAAAGGTTGAAAAACTCAAGGAAAGAAAGGCTTCTCGATCAGCTGAGCGGGACTAATTACGCTGCGTCGCGTTGAGACGGACGCGGCACGCGGTCGCAGCGCCGCCGCCAGCGCGGTGTCACTTTTCAAAACAATAAATATTTTGGAGTGGGGGGAAGGAGCGACGGACGAGCAGCCGAAACCCATGGAAGAGGGGCGGGGGCGGGGAAGAGGAATGTCAAAAGGCTTCGCAGGCCGCAGGCCATGTTCCAGGCTCGAGCCCGATTTTATTGCAGGATCGCATAGGATGCAGTAGAGTACCTGTATAGGGAGAGTAGCGACAGATCGGTTCATGGAGGGCTTAGGGCCCAAAAGTGCAGCCACCCTTCTGAGCAACTTCTAACACACAAAATTTCACTGCCAGCCTACAGATTTCAATTCTAACCAAGATGGCTAAGAATGTATATAAATGAGCGTTCTTTCGCAAAAATAAGTAAATTTATGCAAAAAGTAAACCAAATACATGCTTTCTAAACGACGGTTCGTAACAATTGTATTTGTAAATCGCTCTGGACATTCGAAATTCATAGGTTGGCTGCCCTTTTGGGCCCTAACTTTATTCGCGGAGGCATCGGTGAAGGCCTGATGGACTTTCGGAGTTTCAGATCTGTCGCTACTCTCCCTATACAGGTACTCTAGGATGCAGTGTTGCAGTGGCCATATTGGCGGATCCAGCAAATTGGCAACACTGTTTTTCTCAACTTAAACCTATGGAAGTGTATCGATTCTTGGAGGGATGGTGGGGCCAAGCGCTCCGACCAGAATCGATTATTTAACATAGGTTAAAATGGAGGGAATCCGTTGCTGCCAAATTGCTGGATCCGCCTTTGGCAGTGGCGAGGCGCGATCGATCGATTATCGATATTTCCCCGTTTGAAGCTGTGATAAAGAATCGATTGCAAACACCCTGTATATCGATTCTTTTCCACAGGTTTAAATGACTGATCAATCGATAAATCACAAAGCAGCCATGCCACTGATAGGGTGTGTCCACGCGTAGTCAGGAGACATTTCAGTGACGAATTTAAGGACAGGACATGAATGGTAAAATGACTCATTTAAGCCGAAAGTGCTGCTACTGTGCAACCTTGCTTTTTATACATGCACACTGAAAAGAAAAAAAAAAAAAAAAAAAAAACACATTGGATCTCGAGTCCAGACTTTTGAAAACATTGACAAGAAAAAATACTCTTGATTCTATCAGATTTTTGCTTAAATCAAAAGGAAATCCGCTCAAATTAAGAGGCTTGGTTCTTGATTAAAGCAAGAATCCGATTGAATCAAGAGTATTTTTTCTTGTCGATGTTTTTAAGAGTCTGGACTCTAGATCCAATGCGTTTTTTTCCCAGTGCACCCACAAGCTCAGCCATGTACTTTTCCCTACAGTTTGTGAGCTTTTCCTTATTTTTCTGTTGAAAATTATTTGGTTGTAAACTGATTAATTTTTCCGCAAGAACAGTCTTACCTTTTCGTTGGCTGTTGATCTACATACACCTTTTTGTGTTCCTGCCCTATGTCATATACCTATGCATTCTTTCTTTATGTATCGATATACCTATCCGCATTCTTTCTCTTCATACGTCACATCACCGGATTCCGTACATTGCACTTTCTATCTTATCACCCTGCATGCGCGGAGTCCGGCATAATCACCCTCAACCCTCAAGACTTGCTCTTCACCTTTCTTTCAAGCACGTTAGAGTACGTTACAACCCCAAAAGCTCTGTCATGCATTTATCCCAGAGCAAGCTGTGAGATTGTCCTCAGTTCTCTGTTGAAAATTATTTGGTTTTAACTTATTCATTTTTCCGCAAATGGTGTATAAAACAGTACAATCTTAGCCGTATTGCAAGATTTTTAGGGTCTTGAACAGGAGATGTTCAGAACTGAGACCTTTAACTGCTGCTATCCCGGCAATAATCGAACTTATTCTCAGGGATCCAACATCTCCTCTCGGATAGTTACAACAGTTTTACCTTTTCGTTGGCTGTTAATTTTTGCGTAAAGCAGTGCGCCCATCAAGTTTATAGATCGTATTCAATAGGGGTTCGTTTGGTTCAAAACAATCATTGAACGTAATCTAAAACAAGAGTTTTAGGATTCAAGTTGGAAAAGCTGAAAATGAGAAAATCCGTAACAATTTCCCTCTTCATTGCCATTTTTTACTCTTAAGTATCAAAAATTCATCACAAAAATCCCGTTCCCTCAGATGACAATGGATTTTTGAGGCCATGTTTACATGCTAAACCAATCGATGTCAATACAATCTCATCTGTTTGATGTATCGAATACGATCCATCGGACAATGGCTTGCTCAATAATAGAACAAATTTTACGCCCGTAGGTAATTTATTTTAATTTTTTTTTATTTATCATTAATATTTTTATTTATTTTTATGCAGAGAACCTCACCTCACGGTCCATCCCTCATCCCTATGCGACCCGTTTCTTCTCCCCCATCCTAAATAAATTCGTCAGTTCGAAATTGCAAACGAGCGTGACACGACCCACGTGCTCTGAAAGGGAATCATAAATATAGGCACGTAAAAAAAAAAAAAAATAAATAAAATAAACCGCACGGTGCACGGTGACTGGTGACAGGTCATAATTCGTGCGCTCAACTCGCTAGGAAACATCAGCACATGAAGATGAACATGCGCTTGCTTATAGAGCTTAAAAATGTAGATGTAAAGTGCGCACGAAGGATTTAATTCGGTTATTTAAATTGAAGAAGAGAGTATCTTTTGTTTTCATTTTAGACGAAGTGTGACAGCATTGCCAAATTTCATTTTTGTGAAAAGGGTGTGTGCGTGAGGTTCGTTTTTCACGAACCAACCACTCTAACCTTCCATCACGTGTTTAATCGAAACAAAACTTTTTCGGTGTATGGAAGAAAGCTGTTATTTAGAAATAATTATCTTCCAGGTATATAAAATGTCAAGAGCTGCGTTAATTTGCCATCGTAATTTGCAAAGTTGCTCCCTTCCCCCCTCCCGTGTTTAAAGGGTCATGTATTGATTAATTTACCAAGGTGGTAGAATTGTGCTGGCCCACACTTACTATGCCTGCGGGGGAAATCAAGGCCAAAAAATATCAAACATTTTCATTACATTCGGAAAGTTAGAACTTTGAGTATCAGTACAAGACTGCTCATCAGAGTTCAAAATGTTTGATACTTATAAGCATTTGTGGAGCTTTTTAACCTTAATTGATTTTCCCGCCGAATCTAGCACCTTGTTACCTACTGCAGTTTGGGCCACATTTTTCTTTTTTTTTTCTTTCTTGCATTGATTAATATATCAATAGCGAATTCCATGAACAAAAACGCCGGAAATCGTCACAAAACCTATACCTGTGATATGTCTTCAGCATCAAACTATCGATTATCGTGAAAGCGGATGTAGAGCGCAACAGGATCTACGATGAAAATTCGCGCTGAAAGTTCGTAGAAGTAGAAACCCACAGCTCGTAACTTTCCTACCCGTATACGAGTCTTACGGCTCCACTAACGCTTATTTCTTCCCTGCATCGAACTTTAAAGCTGCGGTGCGGTTCAAGAACATTCGGCACCCCTGTTCTAATCCGGATCAAAAGCATTCTATAATCCGCCACAAGCGTGTTTTCCTAATAGGCTTCCACTTTTCAAATTTCATACGCATGCCCGGTTGCAATATCATCCCTTGAAATTTGATTTTTCGTGCACCTGGAACGTTGAGAAGTAAAGGTTGAATATTACCATGTTGCAACAGAGTCGCATCCCCCAACTGCGCTGTGCGGTCTGAAATCGTCTTAGCGCTTAACTCGTTCTTTCCCCGAACCAGATCCGAGCTTTTTCTTGCGGTGCCCGGAACAAAAGCTCGGTTAAATGACTCCTTAACGCGCCTTTGTCTGCGTTTGACGCGAGTTTTGTTTCAGCCCCGCCGAGCAACCCCCATGTTTTGACGGGGATGAAAGGAGGCAGATATTCTCCCTAAATAGCTGGCATGTCACTGATGTCACTTCCCGTCTTGTGTTTGCGTTCGCGGAAAAATTCCTACGAAACCTTCACGCCCAGGTTAGGTCTGCCAAGAATTTATAAACTGGCTTGACGAACGGAATCGTGCGAAGAAGATGACATTGTATCAACATTGTATTCTCTTTCTGCATGGTGTTGAAAAAACTGCATTGAAATTTCAAAATCGAGCCTCTGCGATAGAGGGACTTCCGCAATGCTCCTTCGAAAATAAAAATTGGATAAAAAAATTACCCCGTCATAAAAAATATTCTAAACTTTTGATAGATAAATCAATGCCATAACTGTAGTAAAGTCCTGTTGGACAAGTTACGACACAAACCATCCCCCGAAATTGCAACTGTTTAATTTTATTTTTTTTATCATTAATTGGACTTATCTCCAAGAGCTGCATTATTGTGACGTGATATCTTATTTCGTGTTTTAAGTATCTAGTTTAATTACGCCTTAATGAGGAATAAATCGTTAAAAAGAGCGTCAGAACCGAAGTCAGTTCTACTTTCTTCCCAATCAATGTTCACTTTCCTCACATTCTTCGAGCTAGCATCATTTTTTGACCGCTAACAATGGCTATAGAACTATCGATTACATCTTATTTTTAAGGACGTTAATCCACTCATGCCGCGAGCGAAGAGATATTGTCTCGGACCATCGCTGCGTTGACTTTCGTTGTTAAAACAAGAGTCTTCAAGTTCTCGCTCCCTTTCTTTAACGTATTTCTCCGGGGTAAATTTTTATCAAATAAAACCTCATCACTCTGTGTTATTTTGAATAATTTTCATGCAACGTTCGCCGATTACTAGGATCCAAGTCAACCTTATGAAGCGCATAAATGCGGAGTCAGTCAGAAACGGATCTCCAGGATTTGGGTATACTTCAAATTATGGTGATCCTCGAAATTAAGTTTCAATCTTATATGTCCAGAAAATCTGAAGCACCGTATGTGTTCACAAGATCATGCACGGTGTTTTCTGATCTTAAAATAATCTAGATGCTCTCGCTTTTCACTCTTCATTTGAAAATTGTATTAAATTTGTTCGTCAATTCTAAGACAAAATAGAATAATCTTAGGAACACCTTTTGGCCTTAAGGATGTTTTGCATTCCCACTCTTCCGTTCACGGCAAGCCATCAGCGCGGACTTAGTGAAACGCTTCTTTTCTGATGGCAACACCGCGTAGTTGAAGAAGAGTCGATGTGATTCGACCTTGAAACGGACAGGATAACAAGTGAAGATATTCCCCTCGATCCGGATCCAGAGACAAGAAAGGAAAATCTTCGACCGGTGCTCAGGACAAAAAGTAAATTAAAACAATGTGAGGCGACGATGCGACGTAGCGAGAAAAATTCGGACGCGTGTCCTTGCGCCTTCTTCAATACCGCCGTCTTAAGGAAGAACGCCGTATGAGCCTTCAGGCGGTACCAAATTTCCTTTAACAAGATTTGAATTTTCTAGGAACCTTATTAATACTTCCCTCCTATTTTTTAGAAGAATGCTCGCAGTCTTATTTTAAGTATCTGAAAATTTACAAGAAAACTTTTTATGACTTGCTTCAAAAATTAATGTTTTATAGGAGGAAATTTGGCAACTTTCGGATGTTCATACGGCGTTTTTCCTCATGGCTTTAGGCGTTGATTCTTATTGGACATAGCGCCAGCCCGGCTCGGCGCGAAAGTTAAGAGCTATCGATGTTGAGTCGCTAAGCTGCCATGTAATGACCGAAGAAACAGTTGAGGACCAAATAAGTTACAAAATCGAGTTTCCTTCAAAATTTGTCTGGTTTTATTTAATTGAACTCACTGATTGCTCTAACAGCAAAATTCTTCGTATCGGTGTAAAATGGGACCTTTGTGTCGGATATAAGTGCCCAAAACTTAAGGTGATTCGATGGACGCCATATTTTGTGTCAGAGGGAGGTGCGATAGACGCTATTAGTGGCGACGTCATCATAGGGATTCTCCATTATATCGAATTGGATCCAAACAATAACATTGGCATAACCTCTTTCAATGCTACCAGTGCGAAAAAATCGATATATATCGCTTTTCTGTGACGTTGCACTAATAGCGTCTATACATCGCATCAATTCGATCCATAATTTCAGCTACTTGCCATTTTTTTTGAAATTTGAGATCGCACTCCCGTTGTCATGAGACTAAAGAATTCATGTACCAAAGTTGACAAAGAAATTCAACGAAATAAAGGCAGGGGTTTTTCAGAGGAAAAATATCGCATTCGAGTGTAGTTTCGATATCAGTATCGAATGTGATATTTTTCCTCTGAAAAACCCCTGCCTTTATTTCGTTGGATTTCTTTGTCACATTTGGTACAATAATTCTTTAGTCTCCTGACAACAGAAGTGCGATCTCAAAATTCGAAAACAATGACAAGTAGCTGAAATTATGGAACGAATTGATGCGATACATCGCACGTCGCTCTGACACAAAAAATGGCGTCCATCGAATCACCTTAACGTTGTTTCTTTTACCCTCTTCTTGCTTGTTGGTCACGTGACCTCAAAGATTTCCGATTGGTGAAAACATACCATGCTTTACACCGAATGAAAACGAGATTTCGCCTAGTGCTTTTTTCGCAGATCTCCGAGATGCCGCAATTTTGAGAGCCTAAAGCACGCAGACTTGCATAATTGCAGGATTTTAGGACATTTCCAGGGGCACCATTCACCGTAACTTACGAATTTCTGTGGTTTCGCGAGCATTTTTATAAAATCCACAAACAAGGGCGTAGAAATCCAGTGATTTTTGTTTCTCAAATCTGAGATTGACAGCCCTGGAGGCACACGGATGATCCACTTGAAACTCTGAGGGCAAAAAGTTGACAAATAATAGAAGGATATTTTTTTAGAGAAAAAAATGGCTCTTACTAGAAGTACAATAGTTTTTGTCGGTTCATTGTTTCGGGCGCGGGAGCGATGGCCGATCGGTAGCGTGACGAGAGGAAAGTCGTCTTCCTCCAGACGAAAGGGCGTAACTACATTTAGCAATAAACCCTGTCGTCCGTATAACCCAATACATTCTTTGGCCCATCTCAAATTGTAGTTACGCCCTTTCGTCAGCCAATCAGCGACGAAACAACGTCGAGTCGCGAGTAAACAAGAGCTACTGCAGAGAGATCTCACCCCGAGGCCGAGAGTCGATTTTTGAATCGCCCTCGCATGAGGTCGGTCGATAATAATCGATTTTTTCCATTGCTAATAGGTATTTATCAACCAGAGTCGTTCGATAACGATCCAATAGTCGACCTGCTGGATCGGATGGGCTCCACCCTCTGACCTCTACTGCTTGGTTATCCGGTCTTTGGACGGTGGAACTTAGGAAAATAATTTTTCTTTCCGTCTCGCCCCCCCAGAAATCCAGTGATCTGATTTTTAAGTTGTGATAATTGAAGTGCAGGTTCTGGATTGGGTCCCTCCCGTGGCAGAAAGCAGACAGGACGCCCTGCCAAATCGTGGATTGAGCAGAGGCGGATCCCGCAATTCGGCAACTCCGGATTTCCTCTATTTAAACCTATGCTAAATAATCGATTCTTGTTGGAGCACCTGACCCCTCAAAGACCGATACATTTCTATAGGTCTAAATGGAGAAAAAACAATGTTGCAAATTTGCTGGATCCGCAAATGGGATTGAGTGAATAAGGCAGGAAATGAGAAGATGCGATCTGCCGGAGGAGCTCTGGCAGGATCGCTATCAGTGGCGGTTGGGTGTCGCAGAGCGTACAGAAGTAATCGCTATAAGAGCGACTTGTTAGTTAGTTAGTAGTTAATTGAAGTGCAGTAATTGCGAGTAGCAAGGTGTGAGGGATTTTGAGAAATTTTGTCCGTTACATTATTTGTGCACTCCAGTAGCGAGGCTTGAGTAATCGATCATCGATATTTCCCCTTTTGTAGCTACGGTAAAGAATCTATTATCAAGGTGTTCGTTGCGGACACTCTGTTCATCGATCCCTTTCTGCAGGTTTGAATGTATCAAAAAGCGCGACTCCCTAATGGTGCTTTGCGGAGTAGCTCCTTGAAAACGTATGAGCAAAACGTTTTTTTCTGCTGCCAGCGTCGAAACATTTTGTGTGGTGAATGACGTCATTCTGCACTTTCTTTTTTTAAGTTTAAAAGATGAAGAGGCGTGAAGGTGGTGCCGTGGCTCACAAACAGTGAGATCTGAACTGTTGAACAATGACTGGCGGCAGATGGCCAGCTAATCAATTGCCGCATGGTAGAAGTGCCTTCATTTCCGTCTGATACTGTGCAACACTTCGAGGCCGGAATATTTGCTTGAAGCGCCGTGACCAATCTTGCGCAAACCTGGTGGTAGTGATTATTTCGCATTGCTGAAATTACGGGGATGTATATCTTTAAATGTCTCTCTATATGACGGAGGGTTAGATTAAAATTTCTTCTTACAATTCGATTACTTAGCTTAAGTCAAGACATGTCCTACGTTGAGGAAGAAAAATCAGAGGACAAGAACCTTAAATACGGTAACTGTAAAGGATTAGGACTGATATCTTTCTAATATCCTTGCGGCTGAATAGGATGTAAGGCTGTTAGCATCGCTGAAATTATTAGGTACTATGGGAATGTGAATGTTTTAGGCATGTCCCTCTATCACGGAGGGTTAAATTATGCCGCATGGACATAAAAAACGGAGGGTAAAAATTAGTCATGTAACGTATACTGATTTTTTAATAGCGTCTCTGCGCTTTGTAGCCTGCGGCAACGCATTGAGGCAGAAAAATTGCAGCACTAGTAAATTCAAGATTCAGCCTCTTTAGCCAGTAAGTTTTACCCGTGTAAGAGAGGCCAGACTTTAAAACTGTTCATTTCAGTGTACACTGGAAAAAAACACATTGTATCTAGAGTCCAGACTCTTAAAAACATCGACAAGAAAAAATACTCTTGATTCAATCAGATTTAAGCTTAAATCAAGAACCAAGCCTCTTAATTTGAGCGGAGTTCCTTTTGATTTAAGCTTAAATCTGCTTGAATCAAGAGTCCTTTTTCTTGTCAATGTTTTCAAGAGTCTGGACTCTAGATACAATGTTTTTTTTTTTTTCCAGTGCAATCTAAAATCTTCCTGTTTTCCAAGAGACGGCAACCTTACATCAAAACAGAACCGTGCGAGAACAGTTAGCCGACCAATCAGAGCTCGGACGTGTGCGGGCAGACCGCAGGACCGCGAATCGCAGAACGGGATTAATATTAATAGCCTATCGGTGGAAAATTATCTCGATCGTGAGTTTGCCGTTCGGTATGCCCACCACGGCAGGAGCTTCGAACCATCGATGTAATCTCTCGGTATTTTTTGCGTTTCCGCCGCGCGTGGAGCAACTGCTCCGGTCGGGCACCTGCCCAGTGCCTAGTGCCCAGATGCCGCCCAACACCCAGTCCTGCGCCAATGGCAAATCGTGCTTTGCGATGAATCGATTGATCTTCCATTTAAACCTATGTAATAGGATCGATTATCAGGGATCGTTGTCAAAGTGTGCGGTGAGCCCTCGCAGTTCTGACGCACGAAAGGGGCGGCCACCTGCCGATAAGAGATTATAGGGTGAAGCTGTGTTTTATTGCTCTCGAAGATGCGCTTTCAAGTGCCTTGCGCAGCTCCTGTGTTACTTCCTCATAATTATCGTATGCCAAATGTTCGCCAGTATTCGTTCACCTCATTGGATGGAGGAGGAAATTCGGCGTTTGGGTGGATCTAATTTTTTCTGGGACGATCAAAATCATTACGCCTTTCTTATAACGGTAAATCACCAGGTGAGGGTAATTTTAATTCGAGTTTTTAAGTTGTTCTCGAAGACGTGTTCAGTCCGGAATAATTCGCTTTCTTGTCGTTATGTTTTTGATGTATCATCTCCCTCTTTCTCGGTAGATCTAACGGTCCTGCAGTTGCCTCTTGCTTACTGAAACAAATCAAACGCATTATTTCAAGAAACCAGTTTTCCTTGATAGTGTTCAATTGCGCTGAGGGGAATACACTTGTCACAGCTTGGTTCATTTGCCGAGTAAAATGTTTAGCAGTAACATTTGAAGTTCCCTTGTTGCGATGAAACTGTTCAGCTGTGGCAACTTATTAATTTCAATGAGTTTGTACAAAAATAGGTTTTTCATCGTGATAAAAGAAAATTTTACTCGTCGCAATGAACAGTTCATCTCGGTAAAGAAACGTTCGTTGTCATGACTTAAATTTTATACGAGACTTATAAATCGCTTCTGACGAAAATTATTATCAGCGCAACCAGTTGCGGCCAAATAAAGCGATTCGCCTATAATAAACCCAATTTTTTTAATGAAACAGACCGCACTCTTAGAAAGGGTTATGCACCAGATGAAAAAAAACGGCATACTCACCGACCCAGTCTCACTCATCAGGTTGCCAATCATCTTCGTCACCCCATTTCTGCTGGATCACACTATCATTCTATTTTGCGTCGAAGAAGAAGAGTATGTATGTGGAAAAATGGACTCAAAATTTCGAGCATAGTAAGAGTGTAACATCGTTTTGCTGGAATCTACAGCTTTTACCCCATGTTCTCATGTTTTACTGTTCTCTATCGTAGCATTAGAGCATTCCCTTTCCACACCGCGCCAATGATAAGCAGCTTCAAAATCGTCGCACAGTGGAACGAACCATTAGAAAAGGTCGGACATGAAAGTTTTGTTTAAAATTTCACACTTTGATGTTAATTTTGTCACAAATTCAATATCATGGGTTTCTGACAGAAAATTTTCGGAAAAAAACAATGAAACCATTTTTAGACCGATTTGTTTCATATTTTCAAAAATGTAAACTTTTAAAGTTTCCAGATTTCGTCCGACCTCTCCTATTGACTCGGTAAGTGTGCGTCGCTCCTCTGACGTATCTCAATTTCCACGTGAGTCCTGTGCTCCATTTAACTTTATGCTTTACGGGGCTCATATGGAATTGGAGCAGTGGAGCTACGTCCTTACTTTACAGGAGCAACGTATTGTTACCGCGTAAAAACAGAATCACGATGTGGCAACAAGGCTCGTTACAGAGAGCATCGAGTATTATTCAAGGCCCAGATTACACAGGCAATGCTATGACCCAAGTGTATGAGCCGTAATAGCATATGACCAAACCGGTTTCCGTTGCTCTTCGCGGGTCGCTCTCGTATGGTTACGTTCACCCGGAGAGCGGCATGAGGTCGGTCCCCACGTTGCTTTGCGGGTAGCGCTCATTCCAGCACGTGCTGATTGGTCCCAGCAATTACGGACGGAAGCAGGATCTGGATCCGGATTCGATTCGCTCCGTTACGTTTTCTTTCCTACTTTTGCCAAGATTCAAGGCCAAATAGCACAGGGAGCTCATTCGTACATTTCTCAAGAAAGAAGGCCTTTGATAGAATTTTGCTGCTACCGCAAAAAGCAACCCATGCGCACGATGAACAAAATTTTGCGAAAATTTCAGAATTTCCTGAAGGTGGAGAATTCATGCGCTCCTATCTCATAAAGCCCATTAGAGAATTTGCATGTGTTTGAAATTTGACGAATTCCGTGTTCAAATGGGAACTACTGCGTGAAATGAACACGAGGATACCCTTGGTTCATGAATTGCACAATTATTGGAGAAGATATGACGACATTATCTAATCTGCTAAAATACATGTGTTTAAATGGGAAATGCCGCCAGATGACGTCACTAGGCAGTGCATTTTCTCACTTTTAAATCTATTTTTATATTCACTCCCATATCAGAAAAAAATTATAAAAAATAATGTAAGATCACCTCTTTAAGCTCTTTCAGATGAAGCGATAAAAAATTGCATGCAAATTCTCCATTCACACGGTTCAACTTTTCATCAAAAAAAAAACGTATTCATTTGATTCAAAATTGATGCCTGCGTGATATCGTCAAACGGAATTCGAGTATCTCCATCAGCTTCCAGTCAGTGAAAATGCGCAGCTTCGGCCAATGTCGGTGGGAAGATTTTTTTCAACTATCCGTCCAACTTTCTAATCAAGTTAAACGAAAAGTTGAAAGTGATGTCATCTTCAACTTTTCATCAGATGATTTGTCCGATGGTCAGAGAAAAGACCAGAAAATGTCAACAAACGCAAATTGGATCAAAATTCCTACAAAAAGGAGCTGTTACTGAAAACCCACCGCAACGGAATTTTTATTTGGGTTATTTCCTTGCGCCGTTGGTTGTCCTGAAAGCAGTTCCTGATCGACCCAAAATGAGATCTCTCGCGGGGAAGGTTCATCGAATGCCTTAATTTATCCAAAATGTAATTCCTCCGAAATAACTAAGGGCTTCTTCTTTGAATGCTTTTTGCTTCGAGCTCTATCGTAAAATTTGAAATCTGCAGAATTGACACAGCCTTCACGCACGAGTCAGCTCTGATAACTGCGCCCCAAACATCAAATACGAAAGAGAGTTATCAAAATGTACATGTCGTATGTGAAGAAATTCTACCACCCGATTCTTAGGCACCATCTATCGGCGCGGCATGCCACCGATCAAACAGTAATTTCATCCCCCACGCATTATCCATCGGGGAAGTAAATAATAATCGCGAGGGTAAATTCTGCGAAGGATATGATTCGAGGACGAGCACAATAAGATTTTCACTCTCTCCGGATCCCCGGGGGCATCTCCCGACTTTCGCGAAATACTCTCATTCCGGATAATTCCTCTGTCAACCGAGTTAAATTGTAGATAAACTCCTCTCGAATTCCATCTCCTCCTTTTTTTTCGCTCGGTTCCGCTCCCTGCCCCTTATTTACTAACTTGTTTACTTTTCATCCCGATACCGAGGGGGGTTAGGGGATGCCCTTCACCCATCCCTCTCGGACCCCCGTAAGTCGATGCAAATGGAATCTTGATCTGTTTGTGTTTGTCTAAAGAGGACTTTTTTTCCTCGCGAGGTATGATCATCAGTTTCCGAGCTGATATCAGGAGCTGCCACTGTTCGAGCTGCCAGATTGATTATCTCAGGAAGTTTTGAGACATTTTTCGGCTTATTTTAATTTGATCCACGACAACCGAAGTTTTCAATTGTTTTTACAATGCCCAATCAACTTACGTAAATCGAACAATACTCGCCATGGATAATTCATTTAAACAGTATCAATTTTTCTTCTGCATATTTTAGATAATGCCAAGGAATGCATACTAGTTCAGTAGGTTTAGGTTTAGGTTTAAGTTATTTTTTGCTGCTTATTGTTAGATAATGTCAGATGAGGCAAATGAGTTCAGTCAAGAGGACATATTTATGCTAAAAGGAACTGGAGACGTGTGGTAAAGGAAGCTGCATGAGAAACAATGTAAAACTGGGCGTAATTGCTTTTGGGAACATGAAAAAGTGGGATTTGACATTCAGTCATAAGGGATTGAGCGCCAAAATATACAATTTCATGAGCCTTGGGTATGTGACAAGAGCGTTGTGGACAGGGCTCATGAATTCAAAGACTCCTGACACCGAGATCCTCGTCCTATTCGTCGACGCTGACGTCATTGACGCTTTATAATTCCCACTCATTCTTACAGAACCTGTTTCTCGTTCCTTTTAGTATAAATACGTCCAAGTTAGGTTTAAGTTAATCTGGCAAGGTTTGGGTGCTCCTCAATAGATTAAAAGTTCGACATTTTCGTCTCGTTCAAACAACTAAAAATCCAAGTTTTCAATTCTTTGGCCAAGTACAAATATTAACCGTTGAAAATCAAGCATAGCAGTTCACTGAAAAAAATAATGTGCTGTTTTAGCACCTAGGAATCCTAGGATGTCAAAAATGTGTCTGGTGATCCCAAGATGCTGCCTTTAGTGCCCTCGCAGTTAACTTAACATCTATGAATGCAAATTCAACTGCGTGGGAAATGAAGGTAGCATCTTAGGATCACCAGACACTTTTTTGACATCCTAGATGCTAAAACAGCATACCATTCAAATGTAACTATCAACACGTCGCGCTCCCATCACTATCAATCGAAAATGACTGTCCATCCCCGAAAATAATTTTTACCCACAGGAAAAACAATGAAAGTACGTTTCCTTTGCTCCTACCACGCTTGAATTCGCAGTTGATAGTGAGCCTACTAGGGCGCCGTTGATATGACAACGCAGGGCGTCTTTTTGCACCGGGACCGGCCCCGTCCATGCCCGTGCTCTGTGATTACACGCAACTTCATTACAAAACCCTCCGAGTCAACAAAATTCGACGTGGAATGTATCTCTTTCTACGTCTTCTTTTTTCTCGCGTCCCTTCCCAATCGCCGGGCGGGCGGGGAGAGCCTAGTAAACGAGTGTGCTTGTATCAAGTCGTCCGGGGTCGAGGCGCCAGCAGGAAGTTTAAATATAAAGAGATTGAATGCAAGCTTCCGATCTTTTCCCTGGCTTCTTTTCTCGTTATTTTCTACTTGTATGGCCTAGACAAGAATTCTACGCACACAAATATCCTTAAATCCCTAAATTTTTTTTTAGATTTTGACTTATAATAATGTGGCAATGTACAAGGGTCGTCCAGAAAGTAAGTTTACCCATTCAATATCTACTAAACTAAAATAGATAAAGAAAATTTGTAAAAATTGTTGAAAATCCACTACTTTCAGCTTCCAAACGCGCTATAGATTTTTAAATTTGGTTCAATAAAATTCTAGAAAAGTTGATTTTTCTGAACCCACCTTTTCTTCTCGCGGGTCCAAAATTTCCTGGAGCGCCATCAGCAAGTGAGCTGCTGCATCTATCGCTTATTGCAAAAAAGTGGCTTATAGCAGTGGCGTGGCGTGAATTGCGATGTATCGATAGTTATGCCATTTAAACCTATGGTAAATAATCGATTAATAAGGTGTTCACTGCGGACACCCTGTTTATCGATCCTTTTCCATAGGTTTAAACGGCATAACAATCGATAAATCGCAAAGCACGCCACGCGCCACTGGCTTATAGATGGTTGAAAAATGAAAATCATCATTTCGTCTCTAGTCAGAATTATTGCAAAAAAGCCTGAGATCGCAAATCTTTTTTATTGTTCGAAGGGACAATTTTCTCAGAAGTCTGGCAACGCAATGCTGAATCACACCTTCCCTCTAATTACTCATTGTTTTGTCGTGCTGCAAATCTGGACCTCTCCGCCCAGTCAGTCGCCTGGCTCAGCTCCTGCAATGCTGCCGCGGTCAACGGTATCGGGAATCCGCCGTCATTCCCGCGTAGATCTCTATGTCATCCGACTGGTAGTGAAAACAGTTACCATTGTTGTCAAATGCACAGAGTTCAAGAAGAGAGAATTTTATCGGGTCAAACAAATTCCAATAACACATCGCCACTGGCGAAAAATTGGGAATAATTGGCGAATCGCCCTTATTTTTGTTCTAGAATGGGTTTGACTTTAGACGTTCTGAGCAACACATTTTGCATGAAAACGATTTCAAATAGTGTCTTCTAAACATGTCAGGGAATCCTACCAAAATGTGCCAGGAAATAACGTCATCTTCCGGCCAAAGTATCGCAATAAGCGTCATGCGGCGTTTAAAAATTTCCATTGCCATTTTTTTTTGACAGAGAAGTTGTTCAACGAGGCTGTCCGAAAATTTCACCTAATTTTCTTTATGCTGCCGATAAAACGCAGTCTAATTTTCGAACAGATTCGACCAAAAATTCCTCCAAAAAAATAACATTGCGGCGGAATTTTTGAAACGTCGCATGGCGCTTGTGATACTTTCGCCGAAAGGTGACGACATCGCAAGTTTCTTGACTTTGAATTGACTAATTTAAACTGGTAATAAAAACACATTGGATCTAGAGTCCAGACTCTTGAAAACATTGACAAGAAAAAGGACTCTTGATTCAATCAGATTTAAGCTTAAATCAAAAGGAAATCCGCTCAAATTAAGAGGTTTGGTTCTTGATTTAAGCTTAAATCTGATTGAATCAAGAGTATTTTTTCTTGTCGATGTTTTTAAGAGTCTAGACTCTAGATCCAATGTGTTTTTTTTCCAGTGAATACAATCAATGAAAGTCAATACCTCATCCAGAAGTTTGTCTTTGGCGTTTTTCCATAAACATTGAGACAAAAGTATGTCTTCTGATGCTTAAAATCTTTTTCTGCTTAGTGATTTACTATTATGACGAAATGCACTGGCCCTAATTTTAAGGCCACATTTGTTTTCGACGTCGTACTTTGCTGAGCTTTTGTGAGCGATGAGCTTACGAGAGCGGAACGTGAGTCAAAGTGGCGCGGATCGTCGATCGTCGGAGCGGGCCGCCGGAAACGGGGCACTCCGCCCCGGAAGCGGGGAGTCTTATCTAGCGATTATCCCGAGAGCTTAACAGCCGTAAGCGTAAGTGCAGCGCGTCGAAAGTCGAGCAAAGCTCTTAAAAGTTGGGCCCACGCGGAAATCGCGAGTGTTCTGTCAAGTGTCGTCTTAATTAGGTTTCCCGCCGTTCAACTACTCTTGAGCGCCGATGCCGTTTTAGTCATAAAATCCGAGCGAGATCGAATCGGAAAGTAACCATGGTAATATGTGCAGGATATCGCAGGTCATTTTCACTCTTCGTAGATCAAAGATGAAGGTGAAGTCTTTTACGATCTCTTGTCAACCGGGAGCGGGGTATTTGAAACGATGCTCTTACTAAAATGCTCTTTATGAGCCCTAGCTGGCATGTGTTTACTAAAATATTACCTGAAAAAGACCCGAAAAAGGAGGATATTGTGAATTGATAGAAGCTAAAATGACAGAATATGCAGTTTAAAGCGCGATTATAACTTCAATTCATTCATGTCTTGAATCTCACATAGTTTCATCTCTTGATGAAACTTGTTTATTCTGTTTTGAAACCCATGTTTTGCGTTTTATGTGGGAAAATTCCTTTCATTTAGACTTTATATAGTCCAGATTGGTAACAAGTAGGCAAGGTGGTATGATTTAACCGCCAAAAGCTAGCAGCAACTCTGCTCTCACCCTAAGTTATCGCCATTTTATAATTTAGTAACAAGCTGCCATGCAGGATGGGGTCCCTAGTTCCAATGCTCATGATCTCTGTATAAAGGCACTGTAAATTCTACCAAACGTCAAATGTGTAAAAGATGTTCACTTTGGCGAAATAATCATATCGCATTTGACATCATTTTACATGGGATTTTTCAGGTTGATGAATGCAAGGACTATTTGGCCCTCATTTCGCAATTCGGAAATTGCAATTACTGGCTGAATTTAGAAAGAGCGTATGTATCATTAGTTTCCCAATGCACAAAAGCGTTTTTACCAATGACCCAGACATTGTTGTTCCTAATTGCGAAATGAATTTCATTTGAAACATAGCTTTTAACTTATTTTGTGATGTTGGTCTTCCACCAGCGACATCATTTTGATGGAATACAATCCTAGTACTTAGTGTTCAAAACAGTTCAAGTCAGCGTTTTACGCGTACACTGTCACGTGACTCTAGAAATCCCTCAACCAATCAGCTAGTGTTCCACCAAAATGTCTTCGCAGAATGAGTCACGATGTCACGGTCCGCGGCAGACTGACCGGTCATCGTGAGTTGCGAAGTAATGTGCGCCTTTGGGCACGGGGCTAGGCCTCACGCAGCCCACGCTACGAACGACTCGACTGTCGACTCGCCCAACGCAGCTGCACGCCCAGATCAATTAAAAATCGATATTGTCCAAAAAGCCTCGTAGGACGGCACGCTATTTATCGAATTTCGAGTTTTGATCTAACGTCGGGGGAAATCGATTTCGCGATGGTAAAATTCGCAACGCTGTGCCTGGCAGCGCGAATCGTGAGGTGAACCGTGATCGCCACCCCACATCGGGTGGGAGTTTGGAGAGTGAAAGATGTAGCTTTGACAGCATAGACCGTTGCATAATGGTATACGTACCAGGGGACTTCCTTGGTCGCTACGCAGTCCGAACCTCAACGGGCGAAGAGCACCCTCGAAAGCAGTGGCGTGGCCGTGGCGTGCTTTGCGATGTATCGATTGCTCTGCCTTTTAAACCAATGGAAAAATCGATCAGCAGGGTGTTCGCAGCGAACACCTTAATAATCGATTCTTTACCATGGGTTTAAATGGCATAACAATTGATACATCGCAAAGCACGCCACGCCCCTGCTCGGAAGGCAGGTTTTTTGGCGAGAGGAAACCTAGATCATAATTTGAGAAGATGATGGAACCATCTGGAGGGTATCACTTGCTAGTGGACGAAAAATAATTGAAATTGGCTTGATAGATCTCTTTTAATAACTCGCCAAGACGTAAAATGTTAGACGTCAGAGAGCATGATACAATGGTGGAAGGTGGAAACAAATATATAGGTTTTAATTGGCAAAAAAAAAGTTTGCACATAAAATACAGCAAAATAACAAGCTGCAAGTACGCTAATTTAAAACGCTAATAGAGTTGAAAGAAAAACTGATCAAGTGTAGAAAAAGATTTTCCGTAATTAGACATTTTTATATAAATTCATTAAAATTCCCTTTAACTTATACACGTATTTTCATTTTCAAGTTGCTCATCAACTAACATTCAGCTGAAAAATAGTATTCACCTCCGAGTTTAACTTCGGTCTCACGCGATTCCATCGCCTGCAGTAGCGTAGCGTGAATTTCGATGTATCGATTGTTATGCCATTTAAACCTATGGTAAAGAATCGATTATTAAGGTGTCCGCTGCGAACACCCTGTTTATCGATCCTTTTCCATAGGTTTAAATGGCACACCAATCGATATATCGCAAAGCACGCCACGCCACTGATCGCCTACATTCTTAGTGCGGGGTCTCTAAAATATATCGTCTCTGCATATGCTATGTCAGTTGTCTGGGTGAGTGATGCACGGTGATGGAGCGGAACGATGAGCATATCCTGGATGGCGCATGCGCGTCCCGGGCGCGGGTTATCACTTTCTCCGATACGGGGGCTGCGGCCGCTCCAGGCTCGTGTGTGAAATTGCAGCGACAATGGGCCAAGAGACGCGCGACGGTCGTGCTTGCTCATGGGCGGAGGCCAAACAGGCCACGTCTCATTCATGAGCCGACGAAATGTGGTCACCGTGCCACCAACCTCCAAGCTCTAGGTGTCCGTCTCCACGAGTTCACGACAGACAACCAGCGCGTTGTTTAGGTGACGCCACCACGCATTTAAACAAAAGGAGCTTATCTGCATCGAAAAAGTTTGAAAGGGCATATCGATGGCCTGAAGCAAAACCACGTATCTTCCGTTCGTGACATCGCCGACTTCTCTTCATACCTTATTTTTTCTTTGGAAAATTTGAAAGAAAAATAATCATAACTTTCTTTAAAAATAGTGCTTTTTCGAGACGCATTTGGCAACATTCGCATGTACGTACGATTGACTTTCCTCAATAAGCGCTTTGCTGTGAATGTCTTTTAATTTATTGAGAATGTCTCAAATGTAAGGGATAGGTCCTCAGGATACGCATGAACATTCAGAATACAGCCAACCGTTGGATACAACTTAATTAACTTCGGTGTGGGGTTGGTGGCATTGCCAAATTTGAAGGCGAATTAGTAGTAATTTTGTTTTCAGGCGACGCGGCGCTCCAATGACAAGCTGTATGCATCACCGTCATCGTTATTTCGCAGCTGGGGAGGATATGTAGTTTAGAGATGACAGCTATGCTTTTGTGCTACCAAAGAAAAACGTCGTATGAACTTTCTACTGTTGCCAAATGTGTGTTGCAAAAACACAGATTTTTTAATATATTTGAATATTTGCCTCTCAATTTTTCAGTGAGGGTTTGTTCGCAAGTTTATCCAAATCAGATGAAACTTTCAAAGAAAAATATTTATAATTTTCCTTCAAAATAGTAATGTTTTTCGGAACATTTGGCAACCTTCGTATGTACATACTACTTTTACCCCAGCATGACTATGCGTGTCTTTCAATGTATTGATAGTGCTCCG
Organism: Bemisia tabaci; assembly: GCF_001854935.1. NCBI lineage: Eukaryota > Metazoa > Arthropoda > Insecta > Hemiptera > Aleyrodidae > Bemisia > Bemisia tabaci. The sequence goes on along the minus strand of NW_017547145.1, from coordinate 1,871,692 downwards.
AAGATAAGTAATAGGCCCCAAGGATACGTAAAACATCTAGAACACAGTCAATCGTCGGATACAACATAATTAACTTCGGTGTAGTGTTGGGTGGCATCGCCAAATTGGAAGGCGAACCAATGGCAATATTGTTTTCAAGCGACGCGGCTAACCATGCAATTTTTTTTATTCAAACCTGTCTCCACATCCAAAATAGTTTCTCATCCTCACTTCTCCAAGACATAAAGTCACTTTTCTCTTAAAAATAGTGATTTTTCGAGACGCATTTGGCAACATTCGCATGTACTTACAACTGACTTTCCTTTCGCTTTGCTGTGAATGTCTTTCAATTTATTGATAATGTCTCAAATGTAAGGGATAGGTCCTCACGCATAAACATTCAGAATACAGCCAATCGTTGGATACAACTTAATTAACTTCGGTGTAGTGTTGGGTGGCATCACCAAATTGGAAGGCGAGCTAATGGCTATATTGTTTTCAAGCGACGCGGCTAGCCATGCAATTTTTTTTTATTCAAACCCGTCTCCACATCCAAAACAGTTTCTCATCCTCACTTTTCCAAGACAAGAAAATCCTATCTTATGCATGGAACGCGAGAGTATATAGAACCCGAGATCCCTATCATCCCGCGAGCAAGGCAGGCGCATCCCGAGGGAAGTCTCTTAGCGGCGATTGATTGGGTTCGGCGCGGGCTCGAGGTCACCGTCTCAAAGGGATGCGGACCGAAACTAGGGTCAAAGGAGCAACAGGCAGGAAGCTCAAGTCCGGCGAGCTTTGCTTCCGTGACTTTTTTTGTCCTTGCAAGTCCCTGCGTCCAGCATCGCCTCCCTTCGAGCTTTCGCGGGAATCAATTTGTCTTCCCTGGGCTCCGGTGAAAGATGGTTTGTTTTCTCGGGACCAACCGGGGTGCCAGTTCGTTTAACACTCCTTTAATAAAGAGCTGCAACGGAATTTCATTCAGCAAGGTGTATTGGAATATACAACACCCCTTTGCAAACTTTTTTGGGGGGTTTTTTAACATGCTTTTTTCCAGAGATTTCTGTTATTTAAATTTTTGTGTGCATTAGTATCCTTGTATCCCTGACTTAAAATCTCCGAAAACTCATTAAATTACGAAAATTCTCTGAATTGTATCATATCTATTGGTGTAAATAAGTATTTTCTTTCATTTGTCGCATAACCGCCTTTTGATCACGACCCTTCTCTCTGCGGCATGTTTAGCATGCAGCATTTAACAAAGCATGAGAAATCATTCTTTTCCTAATATTGATTATTTCCGCCTCTATCTCTCTCAAATGTTAGAGAAAAGAAAGTCACTAATGAATTTTTTTTCTGTTCACAGGTAAGGAGTCTCACTTCTTTAAAATTGTCTTCGTATAGTCGCGGTGAGTAGAATAAGAAAATTAAATATCTGACTTCCTTCTCCCTGACTGTTATGAAACTTTTGGAGCAAATCTTCATCATCAAGTTTACCAAAAAATTAGCTCATAATCAGCAAATGAATCACCAAACAAATCAATCAATCGCGAACACGAAGATTTTGCCAATGGATTAACGGTGGAACCACTTAATCCGTAATTTTTCACCCGTCCAAATGGAAAGTGTTTGTATTTGTCTCTTATCTAGATACAACTATTCGCCAAGTGGATGTCCTTGTCGCATATCCAAAAACTCGAAGGCTTCTCTCATAATGGAGACTAGGTGCAACTTCATTAATTGAACTATGACAATGATGATCTATATTTTATGTCATCGTTCAGGAAGTGTGAGAGCGAACTAAAAAAAAACCTTTCAGTCCATAAAATTTCCCAGAAATACGATTATTCTAATAATATTACCCAACTTGGCGCGTCTTTATAGCTGTCAAGGAGATGTCTTTTGATCTGCAAGCTTAGCATATTGGTGTGCTGGAGGCTTTTTTCCTGCTCATTTTGCTTGATTTTGAAAAATATTCAGTCATAAGTTGGATAAATGCCGCCAATTTACAACTTCGCGGAAGAAGATGAGGTGGAAAAATAAACGGGGCTTATGTTTTTGAGCACTTCCTCCAGAATTTAAAACACGTCTCTGCACGACCTGAAGATAAAGGTGCAAAGGTGAACTTAAATCCACGCATGGGGTGAAGTAGCAACCCTCGCGTGTTCATCGCTTGCGTTTGCCAGATTTTTCCTCTCTCACTGCATCCTAAGTTGAAAGTATTCGAAGTCTTCCAAAAATGTGAACGGCATTTAAGTAGCTTTACTCGTCAGGTATTCTTTGCAATTTTTCTCCCTTAAATTGAAGTATTTTCTTTTCTAGTACGTTTTGAAATAAGGTATGAACACAGCAGGGCCCACTACTGATTGGCTAAGCCATCACAGGCAACTACGGGCTGTTCAGAAGTGTAGAAATGACGAAATCTGTAAACAGAAGTAGGATACAATTATTGCAGATTTGCCGTTATTCGCTTGCAGGACCGTAAATCTTACTGAATTTTTCTTTAAAAAAAAAAAAAAAAAAAGTTTTATCAATGAAAAATCATGTTGAGCGTTTCACAGAAAATTAAATACAATTTTGTTGAGATATTTTTTGCGGCAAGGTTAATAACAAGTGTAACCATAGCAGCAGTGATAAACATCAAATATTTTGGTAACAACCGCCCTCCCATCTATAGCCAGCGCCATTTTGGGGCCCTAAGCAGCCCCCATAGGGACCAAAGTCCATGCTCTCCCTATAATGATACTCTATCTTTGGCATCACGCATGACTGTCGCTGCAAGTGTTGAGACTTAGGAGGAACTTTTGAAAAAACTTTAAAGTTGTGGCTAGTCGCGGCAATGCGGCTTGCCCCCGCAATAAATCCACCGCAGAGAGATACTCGGAAACCCCCAGAAAAAGTATTGCCGAGTATTCAGTTATCTCTCCCTCGCATGTCGAGGCCGCGCAAGACAAAATGATTAAAATATCGAGATCGTGGCGTGTGAATCACCTCGGGGTGGGGGGCACGCACGGCGAATGTTAAACAGAGGGAACACGCGTTAAACGCAGCGCGGGTTGCCGGCCTCCGCTTCTGCAGGGGCCGAACAAGGATTTAATGAAATGTAACAGTGTCACGGGGTTGTGCACCGAGGGGCTTACCTGCCGCCGCACAGTGTTGCCAGATTTAATGTGTTAGGTATCATGCCCCGTCTTGGAGGTGTCTACACTCAGAGGAATTTCATCAAGACACAATTGCTCTACCACATTTTTAATTATAAAATGTATATGCGTGTTTTATTTCTATTGATTTCAGATTCTCTATAAGAAACCGTCCACAAAATACGTAATGCTGTAGGATGGGAAGGGTGATCTGAACCTGTGGTACGGGGTGCGTTACAGGGGTGAGAAAGGGAAATTGGAGCTATGTTTGGGGAACGCTGAAATCCATCAAACAGAGCGTCACGTATTTTGTTTAAGGGGGTGCAGGCTGTGATATACGAATGCCTTACGGGGTAGAGAGAGGTGTAAGAAAATACGATTTTAAGGTTAATTATTTTATGAACGGTCCCTAACTTAGAGGGATTATTTCTAGCTTAATGTTTTTTTTCCCTACACACACTGGGGAAAAAAAAAAACACATTGGATCTAGAGTCCAGACTCTTGAAAACATTGACAAGAAAAAATGCTCTTGATTCATTCGGATTTTTGCTTGAATGAAAACGAAATCCGCTTAAATTAAGAGGCTTGGTTCTTGATTTAAGCTAGATTCTGATTGAATCAAGAGTACTTTTTCTTGTCGATGTTTTTAAGAGTCTGGACTCTAGATCCAATGTGTTTTTTTTCCCAGTGCACTCCAAGCTGAACTTTCCTATGTTAAGAGTAACTGTCCATGAGAATCGCGTAAGAGAATAGCCCTATTCTTTCCGCCACCGACGTTTGACCTGGAAGTGGGAAATCAAAATGAAGAAGACCCGGCAAAAATTAAGTAGAAGTTTTGTTTCGGTCAATCTTTTTTCTTTAAACCCCGAACTTTACGCTCAGAAAAGTTTCGTTTCATTCCGGGGGTTCAATGAATTTGGCAATACTCCGTGGCGTAAACGACTGTTGAATGGCTGTAATTTGATTCGAAAAACAAGCTCATAAATTCATGCGTGCCCCGCCCGGAGGGGCGGGGATTTTCGGAGGCCCAGCCGAGGGGTTCTATCCATCATCTACGGCCCAACGTGTTCGAAATTCAAATTCGCCCGGGCTCCCCCGGCTGCATTTTTCCGGGTGCAGGGGCGTCGATTAAAAATGGGGAGCTGCCCATCAATCAGGCCGGAGCTGCGGTTTTTTCCTGCGAATAAATTGGCGCCCTCCGCTCGGTCCCGGATAATTGCCCCTGTAAAATACGTGTGGTCGTTCTCGTCAGTTGCGGCAGTTCCTCACGCAGGAACGAATCCGCGGTGACGTCACAACTGTGTTTGAACGCATTAATTTACCCGTTTTTTCCCCCCGGAAAAATCTGAAATATTTACATTGGAAGTCATAGGTGACATAGCGTACTTTTCATCGCGCCCCCACCGCACAATGGATCGAGTCGATAGGAGAAGTCGGACACAATTTGGAAACTTTAAACGTTTATTACTCCGTTTATACAAAACTTTGAAGTTCTAAAAGTGGTTCCATTAGTTTCCTCGTGAAATTTTCTTGAACAGCACCCTTTAAAGTTTAAAATGTTTTTTTTTTTTTTTTTTTACCACTTCAAATACCACACAAATGGTAATCCTTGCGCTTCTAGTGAGAGCCCCTCCCCCTCCGTCCCTACCATGTACCAGCCCAAGGCAACCGTTGTTTGAGACCATCAAACTCGGGTCGCCTAGCCGGGAATCGAACCCGGGACCTCCTGATTGTAGAGCCAGCGCTACAACCACTACACCACAGGAGGCCAAATGTGGCGAAATAAACGTAAAAAATTGCAGTTATAGTAAAAAATTTCATGTCCGACCTCTTTTATTGACTCGATCCACTGTGCGGCGTAAGGGCATATCTCACTTTTCACATGAACCTCAGAAAGTATGGATTTTTATGTAAAGCAGGGCTCACATGAAAATTGAGATACGTCATTCAGAGAGACGACGATTTGTGCTTAGTAAGAACGTCATGTGAACTTTCAAGTATCGCTAAATTTCCCTCGATGTCGCATTCATTTTCAGGAAAACTTACGCACATATATTTTCTACCTTTTAAAATTTCATTCAAGTAGACGGAAGATGATTTCGCGATTAAAATACCCAGAAAAATTAAAAAAATCTCTAGTTTCCCAGAATATTTGTAATTTATCGGCAGAAAGGCAACATTCGATTGTTCATACGACGTTCTTTCACAATCACAACACGTTAGGACCCACATTTTGACTCTAAGACTTTATTTGATTGAGTTCAGGAGAAATGAACTGAGGGCGTGAAAAACTTTAAAAAAAAGCTATTATTAGAGAGGGATGTCAATGGTAGGTAAGTAGTTTTTGAAGCAAGCCTCAAAAAAGTGTAGGTATACTATTTTTGAGCTCCATGTATACGTCTTACGTAAACAGGATGTTACCACACTGAAAAAAAATAGCTCTGTTCATAGGGTCCCCACACTTTCTTTGTTACAGCTACAGAAGTTTTCGTTATGAGGACAAAATGTTCTGTGCTCACGGCTGAAGATCTGTCCTCACAACAGAAAAGTTCTGTAAGTGTTACAAAGAAAATGCAGGAGTCCTGTGAACAGAAGGCTCTATCATCAGCACCGACTATTTTGCGTGCGCAGCAGTGGCTGCTAGTGTGTAGGGATCGATTCAAACAGTAAAAAAAAACTCTTGTTTGATTTTTGCTAACTTCAACAGTATATTGACTACATAAGAATAATTTAAAGTTAACGCAACGTCCAACAACATAGACTGCACGGGATCACATGCAAACGTCCTAGAGTAGTCGATGCGGTGAGCAGTTCACACCGCGACGGGCGACGCATACCTACGCTGCCTCGGTTCATGCGCCTCGCTCAGAAATCGCCTTCAACTTTTTGCCCGCAACACGCACTACTCTCGTGCTGGTTTAGTTATCGCTTGAGGATTTGCACTCTCACGATGTCTTACCAAACCTGCTGAGCGATTTATTTCAATCGCCGTTTTCGACAGCAATACTGGCAGACAAATACCGCGTCCTCATTTCATCCACAATGTTTACTCAGTCTTTTTTTCCCCTGTAACTATGCATTATTTCATCTATAAATTAATCGACTATGAAACATTCATTTTTGTTTTATAGACAACAATTATCTTCACCCCTCATTACTTTCTTTCACATTCATTTATTCTTATGTTTAGTAAAGCCTTGAATAATCAGCGGTAGGTAAATATTCCGAAAGAATCCCTAGCTTTTTTAGCTAAACATGCATTTTTTTTCAGTGTAATAGTCAACGTTTGGCAAAAAGAATTTAATATATTCAGGGCAGCAGTACTTAATGATTTTTGCGGGGAAATGTTCTCTATCCGTCTTGAAAATTTTCATGTATTTATTAGTTCTTCACATGTTCACGTTCCTTCGCAAGAAAATAAGTATGCTAGCATATAGTATAGTATAGTGCTATAGTTCGCTGCATTTTTGGGTTAAGAGGTGTTTTCCTCAGGAAATGTCCTTGTTTCAACTAAAGTGTTTATCAGGGATTCGAGGATCCACACGAGGCCCGAAGAGTGTAGTGTACAAGGTTGCACTTTGTGCCGGGTATGAAAAATCAATTTCGCCGCATGCTTTGGTAGTTCTCGTGTTCTGGTAAACGATTGAAGGCATCTCCTATTTTTCCCCCTTTGAAGTGTCACAATGGATACGTTCCCTTCAATAATACGCAAGTATTTCCACTTAATTTTTTTCTTCATTTTTCTGATAATAACCGCAGTTTTGAGCACCTCCGATCTTCAACGTCCAAGAGAAAGTAAGCGGGAGTCTCTACATTCATTGGCATTTCATGTGTGTCAAAACATAGCTAATAGAACCGATCTAAAGCTGTTTTACACGGTAGATTTGGATTCAGACCCATCATTTCAGCATCTCATTCAAGACTTGCATGGAACTTCCATTCAGACTATTTCAATATCTCACCACGGAGGAATGACTGATTCAATGGTCACTGATCAACGAAAAAATATAATCTTCAATTTTAACGACATCAATGAGCTGTTCAACTTTATTTTTCACACAATATCACCACCCGAATCTCTAAAGATGAATCGAGAAATGGAAACGGGTTTCGAAGGGAGCACAGAGAACACTGTAAATCAAACAAAGAAAACTCTTCCTCGTTATTGCATTAAAGTTGATGAATTCAACTACTTCTCGCAACGAGAGAGATGCAGTAAAGAAGTAAGCATAACGTCCTCCGAACTAGAAAATGGTTCTATTCTGAGTGATTCAGTTTATAATGCAACTAGCGGTTTCTACCTCAATAAAATTTGGAATTTCAGAAACCATCTAATATTCCTATTGAAAAATGTAGGACAATGTGCTAGAGAGTTTCACTCAAAAATATTCCGCAATGTAACTTTTCCCACTTCTGAAACGAACAAGCGTTTTAATTTAACATTATGTTTCAAATTTTTTTGGCGTTTCTTCAAAGGCCAGAAAACCATTATATGCCACCCGGACGGTTGTGAGAAGTACGACCCTTTCACAGAAAGCCTTATCTTCTACCAGGGCTGGGCCCAGATTCATGAGGATTTCTTGGACTTCTCTTGGACAAACATGCATGAAAAATCAATCGTGGTGATAGAGGACTATTCCGAACCTAAAGGTTTGCGATCTTTTCGCATAGAAAATTGGATTAACGGAGGTCCCTTTTTTGAAGTCGTTCTTGAAGAACTGATGCACGCGGTGAACTGCACGCTGAAGCCCATGCTGGAATATAAAACAGATGATATAAAAGAAAACGCCCTTAAATACGATGTCAGTTTGCATATTTTCGAAACTGGAATCATTTCAGAGGGAACTGATTATTCCAAACTCGATATTTCTGCTAGTGTTGACATGAGTGCTCTGTGTATCGCCACCCCTCACAGTGGTTACATGTCGCAAGGTCTGGTAATTTTCAAGAGTTTTTCACCAGTTGTTTGGATTTTCATTTCTGTAACTATTGCCTCTCTTACTACAATGCAATATTTTTACCAGTATTCGCAGTACGCATTGTTTCCTCGACTCTACACAGAAACAGAAGTGGATCATTATAGAGACACTTCCTCCCTGTTGATTGTGTACGCTTACTTCATTTGTGGGAGCCCACCATCTCTACAGCTCGGTCGATTGTTTACAGGGAAAGTCCTATTTTTAATTTTTAGCTTCTCCACGATTATAATTTCCACTCTTTTCTTGAGCGGGATGACGACGTTACTCAGTGACAGAGTTTTGTATCCAGAGATCGACTCTATGAGAAGTCTAGAGGAGTCTAATATGCTCGTTCAAACTCATAAAAAACAAAATACTGAAACGAGTATTTTTGATCATTTGAACCTATCTGAATCACTAAGAGCAAGCCTGGCGGACAACTTTTATTATTATACCGATGTATTAATTTCAGAGCTAGCGGTAATACTTGGCACTTACGATACCGTTCCTGATAACTCTGCTACTTTTCATGACTTTTTTCTCAATCTCTCCAACATCGGGATTGCAGTCAAGAAGATTGATCAAAATGTGCGGTCAATAGCAGAAACGGACGCCTTGTTGTTGAGTGTCCCATCCTCATCAACGCCTCAAAAAAATTTTCGCATGAAAGTTCCCTGAATGATCAATGGTATGATTATCATTTAATGGTTGAATGCCTCATGACGTATCCGGTGATTTTTACATTTGCAAAAAATTCATTCCTCTTTGATAGGATGGACCGGATGATGGTTCAATACTTCGAAACTGGCCATGCCAGAAGAATTTTGGGCAACTTTTCTGTAATGAGAGAGATGGAACTAGGCGTGTCCTACGCTGAGAATGATCCGGACCCTCGCGCGTTTAATTTGGATGATTTACAATCGGGATTCATTGGTCTTGTCGTTGGCCTGTTCATGAGTTTTCTTACTTTTGTAGGTGAAGTTTTGTTCGATTACTTTCAATTCTCGGCGACTGTTAAATTTTTCGTGAAATTTAAAGACTCTTTATTCAAAAAAATCCTAGGCAGCGTAAAAAATAATGAATGGGATAATCACGAGTGAAATGAAATAAAATAAGTAACACCATTTCAGCCTGAGAACGCCACAGGCGAGGACGTAAGATGATATATTCAGCGAAAAAATACAAGGAAGTGAGAGCCTAACCTTGAGTCGTACACAACAACCAATCAGGTGGTCCGGGCGGACTACCAACCTAATATGACTACACACTACCAACATAATACATCATATATGGAGCTCTAACACCCCCCCTTAATTCTATCACACAATGATGGAATTACTCAGACAATTTGAAAGAGAACAACAATTTAGGCACTACAGGCTAAAAATAATGAATTTGGTAATAAGACACAAAGAAAATTTCAGGCAAGATGTAAGACCACTAGGACTTATTTAGAGCTATACAAGCATTGACTTAAAAAAAAAACTAAATGTTTTTGTTACTATGAGTTTCTTGAAGATCTTTTTTTTTTAAGAAAAAAACTAAATGTTTTTCTCACTATGAGTTTCCTGAAGATCTTCTAACTATGCGTGATTTTCAAAGAAATACCCGATATTGATCTTACAAGGATAGATTTGACATTTAGCATGATCAAGTATATAAAATTTGATTAAAATTTGTGCCTTCGTTTTATGAGTATGTATGTATTGTTTTTCTGTGTTCCAAAACCAAACTTAATTTGATTGAAAATTGTTTCGCCAAAACAAAAAAAACTAGGTGAATATAGAGATTACATCTAAGGGAAAATAAAGTAAATTGAATTCCATGAAACTTTGAGTATCATTCAATTTGAATTAATCGTTCTAAACAGATTTTGTAATATGTTCGAGGCCAAGGTAAGGAATCAATTTCAAAAATAGCTGCTTCCCCAAACCTTTTGTGAGAATGTCTGCAGGTTGATTCATAGTACTAACATACTTGAGTCTTAACCGATTATTTAGGACGTCATCCCGTAAAAAATGATACTTAATATCAATATGCTTGCTCCGACGAGTTTCTAAATTTTCTGCAACGAAAATTGCTGATTGATTATCCTCACAGACCAGAGGAATAGAAAGATTTTTGTCGTGGAACAGAATTGGAAAGGGGGTAATGTTCTCATCGAACACTTCAGTCAAAAGTTGAGACAGAAACTTAAGTTCTTTAGCACATTCACTAAGTGCTACATACTCAGCCTCACAAGTAGATAGAGCAACATTCTGCTGTTTCTTTGTTTGCCAGAGAACATTATTACCATACAATTGAATAAAAAATCCACTAATGCTTTTACGATCCATAGGATCAGATCCAAAATCAGAATCTGCAAATGCTTTGAGTTTATGTTCTACAGGTTGTTTCTTAAAAACTAAACATAAATTGTTTGTGTTCTTGACATAACAAAGGACATTTTTGAGGTGTTTCCAATGAAGTTGAGTAAAATTACTTTGATAACGGGCAAAGAAATGTACTGCAAATGAAAGATCAGTTCTAGTACAAGTAGCAAGATACATTAGACTTCCTAAAAGTTGTCTGTATGGAACATTTTCCGGACAAATTTCCTCCTCTTTTTCCTTACCTTTTTCATTACATTCATTTTTACATTTAGTTACCTTAAGGTTTAAATTCGGTTGTATGGGTAAATCTTGATTCTTACAGTTAGACATATTGAATTGACGAAGAATTTTGTCACACATTGATTTTTGACTTAATGTAATGGAATTTTCTGAACGGAATATATCCATACCAAGAAATTAGAAGTGAACTTTTGTATCAAAGCGTTTCATGTCAAAAGTATTCATTAAGTCTGAAATAAGATTTTCCAAAAATTCTTCATCCTTTGAAAATAAAAGTATGTCATCAACCCATACTAGAACATAAGTACCATTTATATAGAATAAACAAGGATCTGTTTGGGATCTACTGAAGTTTAATTTTATTAAACGCAAAGTTAACTCATCATTCCAGCACTTGCTAGATTGCCTTAAACCATAAAGAGCTTTTCTAAGACGACAGACTTTGTTCTTTCGATTTGGGACATTTAACCCTGACGGTAAACGCATGTACACACTTTCTTTTAACTCCGAATGTAAAAATGCTGATTTAACATCTAATAATTCTATTTGTAAATTGTATTCAAGTGCAATTGAAAACATTAATCGAATTGTAGACATGCGTGGAACTGGTGAAAACAAATTTTCCACATCATTTTGTAAAAAACCTCTAGCTACCAGTCTAGATTTCTCTACCAACACGTTATTTACCACTTTCTCAGAGAAAACCCATTTACTGTCTATCAACGTTTGACCTTCTGGAACTTGGGTGATGCTGACAATATCCCAGGTGTGGTTCTTCTCTAGTGCTGTGAATTCTTCTTGAATGGAGTCTTCCCAACCCATTTGTACCGCTTCCTTGTATGACGAAGGTAATTCTGACGGAAGTTGTCCTGAGAATAAAGCTGTCATCAGACCCGTTTCAAAATCTTCCAGATACCGAGGGAGTTTTCGTTCTCGTGTTCCTCTTCTTACCGGAGCTTCTGTTTCCGTGGTTTCATTTGTATCAAGGTGCACATGTATATCTTCTGTTTGTAAATCTCCTGTTTCCTTTTCTTGAATTCCAAATTTTGTTTCATCAAATCGTACAGATCGAGAGGTTGTGATTTTTCGTTTTTCAGGATCCCACAGGCGATAACCGTTAGCAGTGTATCCAAGATGTACCATGGGCTTGCTTCTGTCAGCTAGTTTTCCTTCTCTGTCTTCTTTAGGGATGTGAGAATATGCTAGAGATCCGAGCACTCTCATGTTACTGATATCAACTTTTCTGCCATACCATAATTCAGCAGGTATCTTGTTCTGTAAAGCTGATGAGGGAAGACGATTAATAGTGTAAACCGCAGTACAGACAGCATCTGCCCAAAACTTCTTGTCTAGATTTGCTTGTTTGAGCATACACCGTGCCATATTCATCACCGTCTGATTCAGTCTTTCAGAAACACCGTTCTGTTCAGGATTTCTGGGAACAGTGTAGTCCAAATGAATCCCTTTCTGGCGGCAAAATTCTTGAAGTCGGTTGGAACTGTATTCACCACCATTATCACAACGGAGATGTGATATCTTCGCTCCATGTTGAGCAGTTACTAATGCCTCGAACTGAAGGAACTTTTCGAAGACATCAGATTTGCTTGCAATGGGGTAAACAAAACTGAAATGTGTATAGTGATCAGTAAAACTCACATAATATCTGTATCCATTATGTGTCTCTGGAGTGATAGGTCCAGCAACGTCTGAGCTGACAACTTCGAGAACAGATTTCGGTTTCCTTTCTTCAGCGAGAGGCTTGAAGTCTTTTCTGGTCATTTTACAGGTGACGCACACTTCACACACCGCACTTTTGCATGGAAAGTGGGACGAATGACCCATCCGTTGATGCATTAGCTCACTGTTAGCCACGAGATTTAAAGAAGCTTTTAGATTTACGCGCACTAGATAAAGGTTTCCTTGTTTTACACCGTGCATAAATGGTTTCCCATTTTTAAGAAAGACTACTTTGCCGTCCGCGAAAATGACTTCACAGCCCTCCCCCCCAATTCTGGGGACGGATAACAGATTATACTTTAAATCTTTGCACACAAGGACATCATTAATTCTTAAATTTCGATTTTCACTTCTTGCAAAAAGGGTACCGCGTTGATTAGCACATATTGAGTGATTTTTGTTAGCAATTGTTAAATTGAACGTGACGTCTTCTTTATTAGTTAAATATTTTCCGACTTCCGCACTCACTATGTGGTGAGTCGCACCACTATCAACTACGAAGGTAACTTCATGAGCTTCCGACAAACAGGCAACCGCACTGCCTTCCAGAGAACTTTCCATGGCAGTAACGAAAGCGATTTCCTCACCATCTTGCTCAGAACACAGATGACTTTCTCTCTTTCCTGAAGATTTCCGAGAAGGACAGTCTTGCTTTTTGTGACCCTTCTTTTTACAAAAGTGACATTTGTAAGGGAAGTAACTTGAAGAAGATGAAGAAGAACTGTCTCCACCATCATTACGATGCTGGTTCCTGTTAAACCCATTTCCATCTTGGTTTCGCTTCTTGTTAAAGCCCTTGTTCGATTTACCGGAGAAGAAAGCAGTATTCCCAGGTTCATCTGTTTGATGACTTATTTCTTCCTGAATCAGCTTAGACTTAACGAACTCAAGTGAGATATTCTCGGGGTTTTGTGAATACAAAATATCAATCGAGGAGGTTACATGACGAAATTTCTGAGGCATTGCTAAGAGTAACATTGATACTAGTTCTTGGTCATCAATGGTAGCTCCAGCTAATTTCAATTCGTCAACCTTTCCAAAAAAGATTTCAAAGAAGTCTTCCAGCTTACCAGATGTGTATCGAAGTCCCATGAGTTTCCTTTTCAGGTCTACCTGCGCTGCGAGGCCTTTCCTTGCATAGGTTGCTTCAAGTGCATCCATCATACCCTTGGCTGATGACTTTCCTCTAATGGAATTGAGTACTTTGTCAGAGACACATTGCACAATGATTTCCCTTGCCTTCACGTCTAGCTCGGCGAAGTTATCATCGGACTTTTCCTTGGGTCTTTCCTCTAGAACAGAGAGCAACTTATCCTTCTCCAACTTGAGACGAATCCTGAAATTCCAGTCAGCAAAATTCTTACCATCGAACCTATTCAGGTTGATAACGTTCACGTTTTGAACTGAAAACATGCTAGACCGATACCATACACTTTCGCACGTTATCCAATGGTTAGGAATTGGCTAGACCGACGCCATTACTCCACACGGCAAACACGAGGACCGACCGGGACACACAGGCTTCCGAATTTCGCGTTACTTGCCATTCGTCAGAATTTCCGCGAGCGATGAACGATACGACGGCCCATAACCTAATGAATGGGATAATCACAAGTGAAATGAAATATAATAAGTAACACCATTTCAGCCTGAGAACGCCACAGGCGAGGACGTAAGATGATATATTCAGCGAAGAAATACAAGGAAGTGAGAGCCTAACCTTGAGTCGTACACAACAACCAATCAGGTGGTCCGAGCGGACTACCAACCTAATATGACTACACACTACCAACATAATACATCATATATGGAGCTCTAACAAAAAATGCGTAATTTAAATGTGAGAACGAAACATCGAATCATCGATTGCCTGACTGCCAATCCAATTGAAGATTTTCGATGATTTAATAAGTAGATTATAGGAGGAAGTTAAAGCTTTACCAACAGTATTAGGTAGATGAAAAGTTTTTTCATCGTTGAGGAACATACATATTACAACTAACCTATATTGCTGGTTACGACTCACATTTTGTTTGGACCTGTGTATTTTTTTAATACTTTTTTTCATTATTTTAGCGGGAGCAAGTAACAGTAAGCAGAGTGTCTAGCATCAGGATTTTTACGATTTTCCCGATTCTATCAGGATTTGAGGTCTATCAGGATTTAATCCCGATTTCATCAGGATTTAAGGAAAAATTGATCGTAAAATCAGGATTTAAGAAAAGTCGGCCGTCCGCTTATTTTCCGTTAATTATCCGCTATCCATACGTTAATTTTTCTTTGCAAAACGTCAGGATTTGGAAAATATATGAAATCAGGATTTGAAAAATATATGAAATCAGAATTTGAAAAATATATGAAATCAGGATTTAGCGTTCAAAAATCAGGAAAAATTCTGATTTCATCAGGAATTCCCAATATGAAAAAAAAACTAAACACCCTGGTAAGGCATTAGACTTACATTACTCAAATTTGGAAGGGGATAGAATGGAACAATTAAATTGCAGGGAGATTACATTGTTTTTTCGAAAGCTCGGCAGCACAGTGCAATGTAACGTCTCTGTTTCCTTGACAGTATAATTATTCAGATGAAAATACTTAGTATGCTCACGCTTTTTAAAAAGTGCGTCGTCATTGCGTCGACACCTCTACCCTCCCAACCCACTCGGTGGGCGGGTGGGGGTTGATCACGGCAGTAAATTCCCTGCATACCCGTCAACAAGCAACCGCTTCATTGAGGGTATTTTCAACCCCCGGCTCGCAACCCTCATGTCCCCTATCAAACGTCAACCCTTTCTCTTCCCTCCCCGCGCCCTTCTAACATGCGTGCGTTGTCGTAATGCACCGCTCGCCGTAAAATATACTCATAGTCTCTCCACAATTTCCCCAAATTCGGCATTTCAGGATTGGGCCAGGCTTGCCACTTTCTGCGATAAAATTTGCATAAGTTATATTAAAGTTCGTGGAGAAAAGTGCTGATTTTCAGCAAACCCTGGCAACAGACGGTCGGACCCTTCTGTTTTTGCTCCCTTGGCCTTCATCAAAGCTGCACTTTGCAAATGACACCTCTCGAGGCTGTATTTCATCTCAACACTAACCCCTTCTATTTCAAGCGTGCAGATGCTAGGTCAGGGTTAGGATTCCGAGGTGCGGATCAGACAAGGACGACTGGATGGATCATCATACATGGAAAACATACTTTTTTGCGCATGACTTATTTCAAAGGATATCATCGACGGAGAAGTTAATTAAAATTGTTTCAATTTCGGAAAAGCATGTATAAAATTGAAAAATTACTTGGAAACAAATTAACTTTTAGTGTAAACAGTGAAGCCAAAAAATGAGGTCTACATGGAAGAAAATAATTGAGTGCCACTATAGACTTTCTAATTATACATACGCCATTTATTAGAAAATCTATTTATCAGTATACATTCCTGGTAGTGTTGAATAGGTGTCCAAGACGTTGCTTAACGTTGACGTTTGTTTAATTTGGAAATATTACATGGTAATTCTTATGGCGCAAATGAATTTTAAAATCAAATATTGAAGCCAAACAATGATTTCTGTATGAAAAAAAAAGTTTGGTTGTATGGATTTTAGACTGCCTAGTTATTAACCAATCCGTAGGAAATTAATAGCTGC
The DNA here is from genome assembly GCF_001854935.1 of Bemisia tabaci. Classification (NCBI taxonomy): domain Eukaryota; kingdom Metazoa; phylum Arthropoda; class Insecta; order Hemiptera; family Aleyrodidae; genus Bemisia; species Bemisia tabaci. The sequence goes on along the minus strand of NW_017547145.1, from coordinate 1,855,624 downwards.
ATCAATAGATTTCTAATAGTGTTACAATGTTTGTGCAACAATGCCAGGACTCCAACACTGGTGATTAGATTTCCTAGGAATGAGCATCAATAGAAGTTTTGTCAAGTCGGCAATACTATATTATATTCGTTTTTAAAATGTGTAATGTATAATATTCTTTAGAAGCTCACCATAAGGAGAGGTTTGATGGAAACAATTAATGTCTCATTTTGTAAAAAAAAAAATTATAAAATGTTTAAATAATGTTTTAATAATGTTAAATGTTTATAATAAATCCTTTTATTTATGGTGTATAAAACCAAGTAATTACTCTTCCTTCTCGTCTATAAAATTAACAGCAAAAAACCTAAAGGAGGAGAAGAGGGACGTTGGATAGCCACCGATGCGACACGGCAAAAATGCACCGAAAGACATTATGAGGAAGAAAATTAGTTGAAAGTGAAAGGAGAATGAGAGCGGCGAACGCTTAGGAAGCAATAATAATTTTAATTACCTGTTACAGGCCAGCAAGTAGAAACTCACCCAGTATGGTATTGTCAATTACAGCAACCATTAAAGGTAATTACACGTTCAACCTCATGTCCCCGAAAATAGCGCCGAGGATAGGAGTTCGAATTTGGTTATTTTATCGCCCGGTCCACCCGCGGACGCGCGGACAAAGTAAAACTCTGGTGTCTCATTGGAGATACTATTAAATTAATTAATTCCTCTCTCTGCCGTCCGCAAAGTGCGTTATCTTTTCATGCAACCACTCTTTCAGCTATACGATTTTTTATCAACCAACCACATTTAAGTTCGGCCGAAAGTTTGCAGGATTGCGGATTCTCTCACATTTTAGTTGAATTTATTGCCATTTCTCGGCGCTCGCCATGAATCATGACTAAAAATTTTCGATCTAGAATCACAATTGCAGGATTATGAAGGTGTTTTTTTTTTTGTTTTTTTTTTGTTTTTTTTTTTTTCCATTAAAGTCAAATTCTCGGGAAGTACACTGTAATTGTTTTTTCTATGTACGTCTTTTTAAGTCAGAATGTTTCGAGATATTTTCCTTAATTCAGTAAGGGCAAAATATTTGCGAGCGCTTCTTACAAATCAATATCGATGGCTAAGGAACAACAACATCGCCTATCTGTAAACTGACGATTTTGCAGGACGAAGGAAAAACTTTGCCATTTTTGCAATTTTTAGATTTAACTTGTAACTTTTTTATACTCCACTACAACGTCATTACAGGGCTTTATTTGGAAATTGGAAAAAACTAGAAACATCAGCTTGCGTGTTTCATACTGCAAAGTGCGACAGAATTGCTACACCAATTTCGTTAAAATTGTCAGATAAGTGGTATTGCTCCTCAGCCATCGATATTGGCTTTAACCTGGATTGATGGTGATATTTTAGGGTGAGGAAGAATCTGCATCTCTACAGGCGCTCACATACAACGTATTTACTGACACTCTCCTCGAGGGGGGGGGGGGGTTTAATGTTTTGGGTATACCTTAATTTTTGACAAACTGGACCGGAGAATATGTTCGTACTTTTATAGACGCCCTGTTTTCATTTCGACAAAGTGCACTTGGAAATGCAAACTTTATCGGAAGGACTAAAGTCACAAGCTTTTGAATTTTCTGCCGAGTATCTGTAGACAATGTGGTGTGCCTGGAGGAGGGGGGGGGGTGTTGGGGCATCATTCGCGGGGAATCGCTCATGGCAGAATTAGCCGCGACAGTCACAAAGTGATTACTAATAACGGAAGCCGTTAAGGGGACTTTTGCTGGCCCATTAAACATAATCTGGGCACCGCTAAAACGACACCCCGGTCTCGCACCCCTCATTAAATGATGATTTAACTGCCCCGCGCCGCCGCCGCCGACCGTCCGCCTTGATTTTTAACACCGCGCACAGTGGATCAAGGTGGAATTGTTGCAAATTGCAAGCACGCATGGTTTTTACCGACCACACGAGAAGAGACCTTTGAAATTACTGCCGAAACTTGCCGAAAAATATCAACAAAACTAGAGATAAGACTGCTGAAGCTTGTTGGTCTAAGAACTATAGCTTCTTTGATCGAAAATTTGAAGTTTTAAGGCGGTACATTTTTAGGAGCGAAAGATTCAGATTAATTTACAAAATTTCACCTCTTGTGAAGAGCACGACGGAGACGTCCCATGATGGCGGAAAAAGTGGCGTGGCGTGAATGATCGATCATCGATATTTCTCCACCGCCAGCTGTAGTAAAGAATCGATTATAAAGGTGTTCGCTGCGAACACCATGATAATCGATTCTTTTCCATAGATTTGAATGACTGGTCAATCGATGTATCGCAAAGCATGCCACGCCACTGGGCGTAAGGACGTCGACGAAGAGATATTTTGCGTTGCCAGTTGCGAGATAACCTTTGGGAAAATAGGCACATGAGGCGTTTGGGTGTCGCAGAGCGCCAAAGTGCGCTGTAGGAGCGATGTATGTGTTTGCTCGCTACTTGTTGGTCAATAGTGAACTTATTTGCACGGAACTTATTCATTCCATCACGAAAATGAATTAAAATTTAAGATCTCCGTACCACGTGAGGGGGATTGGAGAAATAAACAAACATAATGTGTGCGAGATACGGTCCAGAGCCCTCAAAACATATTCCTCAACTCAGCTTCGAATTTCCATCAGGTCTCGGGATCTTTTTCTAGCCACTCATTCTTATTTTTCCTAGTGTCGAACGTTTTCAGTGAAATAAATCTCAGTGCTTCAAGATCTTCCTTTTTTCTCAGTTATTATGTATCACGATATTCTCTGCAAAGCAATGGCGCTAGTTTTTAACTGACATGATGAGTTTTCCATCTGGTTTAATTTAATATTATACCTCATCATCATCATCATCATCATCAATTATATTTTCCAACATTTATCATTAAATTTTCACAGAATTGATGCAACAACCAAGTCTCAAACTCAATATTAGCAGTCACTAATTGTCATTTTTAGGACTAACTTTTTTTTCAGACTGACAAATTCTGTCGATACATTGTCAAGCTTGACCGACGTTTGTGTCATTCGAGGAACATTTCCACATTTCCTGAGCAGGAAAGCCTATCCTACTCCAAATTTGCGAAAAGCACAGTTTTAAGTTCTGAAAATCGTAAGTGAATTACATTGCCACTTTTCTTACCTTTGTGCGAAAGCTCTGGGATCCCACCCTCGCAAGCCTCTACACGGGAGCAGGGTAGGAAAAGCGGAATTCTTTTGCATTGGTCCTGAAAGGGTTTTGGTTTTATGACCACCCTCAATGCATATTTTCACGGTTTACCGCTACCGCGGTATGATGTGCGTTTGTTTGCCCTTCGTTTTGATCCCCTTGATTTGTGGGAAATTTTTATCTAAAGGGTCATTTTTTTCAGAGTCGTGTGTAGCTTTCTCCATTTTTATCTACTTATTTTTTTTATTTCCCTGTATTTCACCCCGCAGATAAAAAGCCATTTCAGAATTACTTAATGCGTTTTTCCTGAATTTCAACTTGGCCTCCCTCTCATTTTAACGCAACGTCCTATCATTCCGCCGGTCCATGGGTCGACTGAGAGCAAAGAAGAGATCCCTCTTTCTCCCTTCAGTTTGCCTGGGAGCTTTAGAACACGGGATGACGCACCAAAATAGGGTCTCTCATTGATGGTGAGATCTGCACCAAGACCAGCGTCACCCAAAATTTTTAAAAAAATTACTCGGCAGATTTGATAGAAAAATAAAAGTATTTTTCTAGCTCTTCCGAAATAACAATGATTTGGATTTCCCCTTTGATTATTTTCGAACAGTTGCGGTAAGATGTGAAAATGAAGCAAATGATAGCAAGTAATGATTAATCTTGCAATTTATAAGAATATTGGGGTTTTTCAAGTTTACTTCATGTGAAACAATCGACGTTTATTGAGTTTGATTTTTTTCTGCCTCACCGAGAATCGATAATTTACAGTAGATGTAGGTAGAGGGAAAAGAGTGTTACTAACTCGCGAGAATTGCTGTCGAAAAAAAGCAGTCGATCGCTTCTTCCTTGTTACAATTATTTTCAAGGAAAGGGTGGAAAATCGATAAGGGGATTGAAATCCCGAGTAATCAGTTTAAAAATTTAAAAGGGATATTGCGGCAGACATCCTCGTCTAGTCTGACCAATTAGTATTCTGCAATGATGACAGGCGGCGAAATTAAATCCAACATTGCCAAATTGTGCACGAGTCATTCAATTTATGCGTCATCTCCAACCCATGTCGCTGTGTGACCTCTCATCAGTGACGAGTTTCATTAACCGCAAATGAGGAGTTTTAAATTGATGGCTAAAGTGGAAAAATGCAAATCTCCACTCCAACGTTTCAAAATTTCCGATCGTTCGTCTTACGTTCTTTTTGAAAGACTATCCGGAATATCTCCCTAAAATGTTCTGTTATCATTAAATATTGTGTGAATAAGCTCAAAAAATGTTAAGAAGAACTGCTAGTCAGTTTTATTTAAAATGCATAAATAATGGTAAAATATACGTGACGATTTGCAACTTCACAGTCATACCAGCCATCGTCACATTGATTGCTTTAATTTAAGGTGATAGGCCAGTTATTTACGTTTATCATAGAATTATGCTCCAAAGTCAATAGCCCACAGATTAGCAACGTAAAAGTATCAGATTCTTCCAAGGATCAAGTTTCCAAGTTCAATATTAAGGGAGAAATTACCCTGCGAAAAAACGATGGTTAACGGCATCCATCCTGTCAAGAAACACTAGTTAAAGATACAGAGAAGAGTGAGCACAAGACAAAGATAATTACGTAATCAGTGGTTTTTCACCTCTGTCCTTCGGTGCAATATGGATGTCGCTAAATTTGACAACCAAGCAGTGACGCGTATCTACAGTATGAGCAGTCATGATGGGTGCTTTGAATTGTTAAATTAAAGGGGTTCTTTGGGGGTAGAATGTTGATTCGTGAATGGTTAATGTGGAATCAGGAATGCTTTGAAAGAGAGGATAGACTTCGCTGATAAATGTCCATGGTAAAATGACGTAATGTAAATCACCCCGAAAATATTAAATGGACACCATCATCGCAGATTAATTAAAAGTTTTACATTTTGAATGACATGAAATCGAATGGAGGAAGACAGGAAGGAAACTCTACGAAGACAATATTATTTCGACCTTAACTAAGGTCAAAAATGCAGATATTGCCCGAAAAATTTCAGAATGTAATGTCTAACAGATTTTAGAGTAACCATAAATTCACTTTTTGACGACTCAGTCCAGTCTTAATCAGTACTCTCAAAGTCCTGTGTAATGCTTTCACTTGAATTACAAGAGTATAATGGAATTTGAAGAGAGGAGTTATAGTAATCCTAAAGAAGTTCAAAATTTCGTACAAATTCCCAACTCGTTTTTTAACAACACTACAGTAGCCCTAGAAAATATACTCATAATATGGGCGCAAAAAATATGAATCGACGCAGAAAATCGCCAGTAAATCAAGTTGATTTCCTTGCTTTCAATCTTTGATCTAATTATATCATTTTGTCGAACGCAGATAGAAGTTTCTTTTTTAACTGTCTAGCATAGCTAAAGAAATCATAGATATTTGCGACCATCTAAATCTATAGTCTTTGCCACCGTGCGCTGTGCAAGATTTCACGTTTGTTTACGTTCTTGAAATACCACCATGTGTTTGACAGAGCGTCATTTTCGGTGAATAACCGTCAGACAGCCGAAGATCTACTTCAGGCCCATCAAATTCATCATCGGTTTTTAACGGGTTTCTAAAAAGTTTTTATCTGTGTTTAGATAACTCGTCTCTAATGAGGGCATGTTATGTAATGCGATTCATCAACAGTTTACAAAAACGTCATTTTGGGGCTCGTCAGGAGAGACGTTGCTTATTGCTGCTCATTTTCCAGCATTAATTTGATCGGGTTTCGGACTTACTCGGCGAAGAGCATTGCGCACCATTTTTATACATATTGCAGCAGCATTACATTGATAAAAATATGATAAACATAGGATGATAGTGGATACTAACTAAATTTACTATAGTCGTATTATATCGACGGCTAAAGTTCAAAATCACGTATCTCCGTTTGCGACGTTGATGATTTCCTGTCATACTTTATTCGTTCTTTGAAAAACTAGGCGATGCAGTTTCTTGAAAACTACTTTGAGTTTCCTTCTCTGTAAGCAGAATACACTGAAAAAAATTCTTGGCGTTTTTACGAAGGTCCGTTGGTACCTTTACTATCTCACTTTTTTTTACCAATTATTGGTAATTTTACCAAGACAGACTAGTAAGCTTACCTAAAAACCGGCATTTTTACTATTTTTTCAGGTAAGAATACCACTTTTATATTGGTAATCAATTCCCAGTAACTTTGCCATTTTATCTCGGTAATTCTACCACAGTCGATAAAAAATATTGGCGTTTTTATCAAGGTCCAGTAAAATTACTGAGAAAGTTCAATAAATTTACCGAGATTTCTCGGTAAAATTACCAATTCCATAAATGACAATTTTTCCAAGAAAAAACTGGGATCAAATAGAACCCTGAATTTTTGATAATTTTACCTTTTTCTTAGTAAATACACCGATATTTTTTTTCAGTGTATTTCGTATAAAGGCCAAGCTATTTAAATCAGGCTTTTTAATAAAACAATCAAAATTTTTGAAAAACAGTAAAAGCAGTATTAATACTTTTGAATTTTTTTTGAAAAACTCACTCTTTCACCAATTTGTGAAAGCGTGAGTTTTTCAAAAAATATTTGAAAGTTTTAAATTAGGCTTGTTCCTTTTCGAAAAATTAACATAGGAGCAGACATTTTGAAACACCGCAATGGCGATACGTGGTTTCGCTTTTTAGCCATCGATGCACTCCTCAGGACATCTGCAGTGCACTAGACAGTAGTGCGTACCTATTGCTCTCTCACAGGATTTGCCCTTATGCCGTTCGTATCGGAAAGGACTCGAGCAATTTTGACGCCATTTTCAATGTTTGCTCATATAAACCTCTCGTAAAAATAAAAACAATTGAAAGAAAAATTATGATCTCCTAGAATATGTTGCCATTAAAAGAAACTTGAGTTTTAAAAATAACTGAGTTGTGTCGGATGGTCACGAAAAAGAAAGTAGTGCATTTGTTACTACTTGCCACCCCATGATGTTAATCGCATGCTCCGCGCACCGTTAATAAGTACGGTGCAAGCTGAAGTTTGATATCTCCTCCTCTTCATACTCGGTGTGAGCTGTGAAGTTAAGTATTCCTTCCCCACTTCTCTGAGAGGTGAGACTTTAACCCCAAGGTATGATTTCAAGCACCTTGAGGGGAGGAAATGTGTGGGTGCTTCCAAAACTGCTGGTGAATACTTTCCGGCGTGTCAAGTGCACGCAAGATTATCGAGGGTTTTGTCTGAAGAGGGCGGGCCCCTACGTTCGAAGTCAGCATTTAGTTTAGAATATCTAAATTTCCGGGTGTACACAAAAAGAGGCCATTCTTCTGTTGATCCAACAATCTTTAAACGCGCACCTTCAAAGTCGAATTTACTGACGGTGTATTTTTTTCCAGTGTGCTAACTTCACTTCGCGTTCATATCACTCGGGGGTTTTGGGTGCTATTTACACTCCGGCTTCGAATTTCACACCTCGATTTTTTGCAGTCAGGGTGTCTACAAGTCCGGAATTTCCGGAAAGTCCATAAATAGTACTGATTTTTTAAGGGCGGTCCGGAAGCACTGAAAAAGTGCGGAAATTCCGCGAAAAGGTCCGGACGTTTTTAAAAAATTTTGTCATTTTTGTCGCAATTTCAAATCTTTGAAATTTTTCTAATTTCGTCAAATGGAGGTACTGAAAAAGTACGGAATTTTTCTGTAGGAGGAGGTACTGAATTTCTCGAGAATGCACTGAAAAAATACTGTAAAAGTACTTATTTTTGACCAGCCTGTTTTAGTAGACACCCTGGATAGTGGATACTAACTAAATTTTCTAGTCATATTATATCGACGGCTAAAGTGCAAAACCACGTATCTCCATTTGCGACGTTGGAGATTTCCTGTCATACTTAATTCGCTCTTTAAAAAACTAGGCTATGTAACTTCTTGAAAACTACTTTAATTCTTCTTCTTAGTAGACACCCTGGCAGTTGTACACATCAGGAGTATAGTACCATCAGTGGTGTACATGATTGATCGGTGGGACATTGTTTCGATGTGCCAGCAAACCTGGCAGATCGTTGTCTATGTCCAGGAGAATTTTGCAGTAGGACTCTATCTTACCGAATACATAATGCCATTTCGCATTTCGCAAACAAACGAGTCGTGAAAGAGGAAGACTCAGCGGGAAACCAAACGAGCGTGCGACGTCGACACCTCGGAGGAGGTAATGTTCTGCTCCGGCCTCCGCCTAGGCCCCAGGGTTGGCACTCCCCGGCTTCGTGACAGGATACGGATGAGCAGAATTGTGTGGGAGCCGCCAGCATTTGCCGAGATTTGTCGATTCAGTTCAGTCGGACGATTTCTAACTGCGAACCGTATGGCGAGCGCCGAGGATCCAGGGATATATAAAGCAGTTCAGAATCAAATTGAAGGACCAAGCACGTAAAAAAGTACCACAATCCCAACTGGACCGCGTTAAACAGAAAGGAACCAAGCCACATCAGCTATTGCCAAATCTAATTGGACAGATTAATTTTTTAAATGAAAACGATTGGGCAGATTTTCGTGCAAATTTCAGTGAATTTTCTCCATAGTACGACGAAAATTCCTGAACATTTTCAAAGGAATCCGCACAAACGTTCCCTCGTAAAAATTGCCCAGTTAAATTTGGCAACGGCTCATGTGTGTGTGTGTGTGTGTGTGTGTGTGTGTGTGTGTGTGTGTGTGTGTGTGTGTGTTCCTTTCTGTTAAACGCGGTCCAACTATACTCCTAGCTGACTTTGGCGTCAGATATCAGAGCAGAGTTCTTTATCCTCAAAATCTCGTATTTAATCAACTCATCGATCAGTATTCCAATGAAGCGGCAATTAGTTCGGGTTACAAATACTCATCCAGAACTCGGACGGCAGGTAGCGCGTTTTCGCTCAAGATCCGAGAACTTGTCCCGCGGCGGTTGGATTTCCCCTCCGAAACTCATTAGCAAAGCCGCTGCTTCGGGTTCGAAGTATTCGAACTTACAGAAAAAGACGCTGGTATTCAATCCCCTCATATGAGCGGATACCAAATGGCCCGGCTTTTGAATCAGATCTCGGATCGGATTTAAAACCGGGGCCGCCGCTTATTAACTCAAGTCGACGCCTGTATGATACTTCCACCACGACATGCGCTCTTTCA
>NW_017547145.1:1810471-1845200 GCF_001854935.1 Bemisia tabaci | reverse complement strand
TATTGAATTATTAACATTAAATGTATTTATTAGAGTAATTAAAACTGAAAAATCATTCATAGCCATCGAAACTTAGTCGTCCGTGCCTCCTTGATGTTTGACTTTTCAACTCGTGATTCTCTTACCATAACGGTACGAAAAAAGCACGAGAGTTGCGGAGTCGGAGGATTTTGTCTTTCTCAGATTCATAAAAGAAGAGGAAACAGGAGTCCGACCGGATCCGGAGGCGCGGCGCGGGTGTGATACCTGGTCAGCCAGGCCAGAGCGAAAGAGAAAGGTGCAAGGGTGCCGTGCAACGCAGAATCGGCTGGAGGGTGCAGGGCAACAAGACGGCGGGGAGGGGAGGTCCACGCATTGAAAGAGCGCGTGTCGTGGTGGAAGTATCATACAGGCGTCGACTTGAGTTAATAAGCGGCGGCCACGGTTTTAAATCCGATCCGAGATCTGATTCAAAAGCCGGGCCATTTGGTATCCGCTCAAGTGAGGGGATAGAATACCAGCGTCTTTTGCTATTAAATCAAGATCGGACACCGAAAGGCCAGGTATAAAGTTCGGAATCGATGAACTCATACAGTAGCCGGGACAACCGCTCCGAGTTCGTCGATGGAGAACCCAAAATTCGGGGAAAGGTAACTAGACCTCAATTTAAAACCCATTAGCGGCCAGTTCGCTCATCGATCGTGAACCGCGTGTTGATGCGAAAAATCGTATTGAATACCGGTTGAGGATAAAGAACTCTGTATCAGAGTATAGTTGTACAAGTCAGAGGTTTGCTTAAGTCAGCTGAAAGTGTGGTTAGATCAACCATACCGCAAGCTGGTGCCTTTACACTTCTAGGTAGTGCAACTACTCTTATGGCTGGCGCCAAAATCAGCTGGAAGTATTGTTGAGATCGTGATATTTTTTTCAGTATGAGTTCATGACCATGCCATATGACGTTTTTGTAATTTTTGACAGGTGCGAAAAATATAGAAGTTAGTGCCAAAAAACTTAGAAATGAGTTCATTCAGTGTGCGTAGGAGCATTCACGAGGGTTTGACTTAAAACGCCAAAAAATTGTCTCACCAATTCTTCGTTACGAATAATTTATTACAAGAGAAAATCTCGACGGGTGGATCTATAACGCCCACTTCACTCACCCTCTCGAAAAAAGAAGAAAAACAATTAAAATAAATGTAGCGCTAAGATGAATAACAACGGTGAAACTCCCAAACCACGTATCTCGTTTGCGATGTTTACAATCATCGCTCATGATTTTTTTTTTTTAAAGTAGAACAAACCAACATCTCTTTTTGAAGTTTTCTCAGGATTTGTCTCGCACCAAGAAAAAAAATCACAGAAATTTCTAAGAATTGAAGTTGAGTAGTTCTTCATTCAGAAAATCAAGTATGACAGGAAGTCTGTGACGTCGCAAACCGAGATAAGTGGTTTGGTAGTTTCACCGTCGATGAGCAAAATGTGATCCGCTGTAGGAAGAACGACAATTCCCGAAGAAAACTTTTCGGGAGCGGTTAAGTTGATCAGAGGGATTAGTGTTGAGTTTTCAGCGGTAAACGTTTGCAAGCGATTTGGTTCATTTTGGCGTCACCAGAGAGTGAACAATTCATTTTCTGCCACCCTGTCCGACTTTGAAGCTTCAAAGCTCTAAAATAGCTTTTTCACAGGATCACATCTTTGAATTGAGCTTACAAACTTTCAACCAGTATAATTCCAAATTGTTTTACCACCTGCGGACGTTTTATTGCCAAGATTTTTTTCGGTATATCTTCCTGCAGCAGTACCAATAACTTAGATTTAAGCCAATTGTCACTTTTTTAAGCCTTTTCATCGTGAATGGTCACAAATCAGCAGAGCTGAATCGTCGATAAAATGGATTACATTTTGCAATCAAGAGCCACTATTTCTGGCCCATTTTAGAAGCAACATGCATAACATTGGTTTCCCCATGCAGATATGTGCTTTTATGAGAGAACCAGTGATAGTGGCTCCTTATTGCAAAATGTAATCCAAATATCTTCCTCCTCACAATTTTCTACTATTTTCAGGATACACGAGTCGGATTTTAGACTTTAATAAATCCGAAAGTCTCTAAGTATCGCTTGCTTGTCAAATAAAGTAAAAGCCCTTGTGGAGGGTCGTGGAAATGTTGGGGTGTAAGTGGTGGTCTTGTTTGCTTGTACTCGTCTTCTTGATCGAAGATTCGGAGGGGACGATCCCACACTTCGCCGCAAAATAATCAACTGGAGAGGATGCACTCAAGGCATCATTATCATCCACCGATGGCGAAACTCACATACCGCATACGGCTCCAAATGAAACCAGCCTCCATGCCGGAAATAATTTCGACTTGAAAGTGTTCATCCAAGTTCCTCGGAGATGTTTTAGAGAGGATATATTTCGCCCGTCACGTTTCGCAGTAACATGGAACTTCTCATAGATGTAATAGGAGCAAACTGGGACTTTCAAAAAGAACCTTCTTTGATGAACATTTCTGCCACAAAAAGTCCTGTTTGTCTAAAGAATATTTGAGCTGTTTTTGTAAGTAAATGAAAGAATGTCCAGTTGTTTCAAAAAGTTCTGTTGATTCGGAAGAAATTTCACTTCGGATAATTGTCATTATAGGTGCTTTATGAATCACATACTGCAGACATTTTTCCGTAGTTCTTCTTGGCCTGGTGCGGAAACACAGCAACATGAGCTTTCAGGCGGAAAGGTGTGTCGTGTTCACGATTTGACTTTTTTTCTGGAACATGCAGAAAACGAAATATTCAGCACGGATCAAACAACACTTAGCGCTGAGCCCCAATACTTTAGATTTAAATAGCGCCAACTGAAGGCAGCAAAGCTGACTTGCTGAGCCCTACAGCTTTAGGGTCCAGCCCTTAGTTAGTAAGCTTTATTTGGCGCTATTGTACTTAAAATGTCAAAGCTCAGCGCTAAGTTGTTTTTTCCGTGAGTGGAGATAATTCGGAGTATGTTTTTGCTGGTTTTAGGCTTATATTACGTTAGGAAGCTGTAAGCCATGTAGCTGCAACTACAGCCACAGCTATTTATTGTCCGTAGGCAGCGCATCTACGCTTTATGCCTCTGAAATTCTTAGAGATGAAGGCCGAGTAGAATCTGTTCCTGTAGAATCATCAATTCGAAGTTTTTACTTGTTACCCCTATTTCATCCGCCTGGGAGTTATCAGAAACGGTCAAATACTCCTCCACGACATCTGCCGCATTTTGGGTGTGTTCAATCCAAAAGTTTCACGTACTTTTTGTAAAAAGCATACTCTGCCTCTGCAGCGCAAATACTTTCAAATTTGTCGGCAGTTGGCAGCAGTTGCGATGTTTGCTGTTTGTTCCCCCTCTCCCCCCCTCTAGGGGTGCGGTTGTTGAGGAGAAGAGGGCCGGGGGCGGTTCTTCCGTTGGTTGCGACACGGGTGACCGAATCGTGGAAATTGAAGATCTTACGCTCGGCAGCACTCGAATGAGACCCTGCCGACAAATTAGTTTGCACGCAGCAGGCCGTGCCCACCGTGACGTCATTTTAACTTCAGCCAGATTTTTCGGCTGAGACCCATTTGCTAGAGAGACGGTTTCTTATATTCGTGACTTATGAACCAAAGGATTACACCACAGTGACGAAAAAATACCGAAAAATGTCAGACCAAACTAGAGCCGTGGGATTTGGGGTTGCAGTTTGAAAAACTTGTAGTTCGAGAAAAAGCTATGAAAATTTCTGAACCTCCATGTCCAGGGTACGGAACTGCCGGCTTATATAATGCACCTTTACGCTTCATTTTTAGCTGCTCGCAAATTTTTGCAACAATCAGTACAAGACTGAAGGGAGACAATTTTCAGTTCAGGCAGATGCATTGGAATACCAACCAAAAGTCCGGCTTGGCATTCTGATGCATCTACCCGAGCTAATATTCTCTCTCCCCAGTCTTGTACTGACATTTATTTGAGTTCAATTTTTTTATCTACTGAAATTTTTGGAAATTTTGACCTTTATCTCCTCCCAGAATAGTATGGACCCAGCATTATTGTACCAGCCTGATATGTCGTAGTTTCGTGCACGAGGGAACGTAACTCCATTCCACGGTTGCAAAATTGAATCAAACTTTTCTATATTTTACAAGAATGCACCTGTGCAGTTATTGTCAAAAAAATTTCTGATATTTTTCTCGAGATGAGAAAAGAAACCAGTGACATTTTCAGTCAGAAATGCCCAAGTTTCTCTTGGTAAAAATGCAGTCTGTGAGTAGAAATTTGGCAACATTGAAATGTAGTTACGTTCTTTCAAGAGGAGAGCAACGATTTGTCAAGATGTCTTCAAGTCCGGAATTTCCGGAAAGCCCGGAAATAGTACTGATTTTTTAAGGGCGGTCCGGAAGCACTGAAAAAGTGCGGAAATTTCGCAAGAAGGTCCGGAATTTTCTCTTTTTTTTGTCATTTTCGTCGCAATTTGAGCGAGAAATTCAAATTTGCGAAATTTTTCAAAGTTTGTCAATTGAAGGCACTGAAAAAGTACGGAATTTTTCTGTTGAGGAGGTACCGAATTTCTCGGGAATGCACTGAAAAAGTACTGTAAAAGTACTGATTTTCGGCCAGCCTGTTTTAGTAGACACCCTGTTTGTGCAAGTTGGATGTCAAAATGCGCCAATAAGCGCAAAATCTACGAAGTGGCCAGTGAGGAAGATCCTTGAACTCTAGTTTTTGCATCCTCTAAGATGCCAAATGCCCAAGTTTCTCCTGATAAAAATGCAGTTTGCGAGTCGAAATTTGGCAACATTGAAATCTAGTTACGTTTCTTTGTGACGGAAACGACGATTTGTGCAAGTTTGGTGTCAAAATGCGCCAATAAAGGCGGAACCTGCGAAGTGGCCAGTGAGCAAGATCCTTGAACTCTGATTTTTACATCCTCCCGAGATGCCCCGCGTCTGCATCCACCGTTTGCACCGAAGATAATTGGGCCGTATTTTCACGCGGGGGTCATTCCCTCACGTGCAGTGATCCGCCGCATCGCGGCCCTCAGAGGTGTTTGCTTCACTTGCGCGTGCAACGGTTCGCAGTCACGCCACGTTATGATTCATCGGTTTTGCTTTTGATAACCGGTGATAACTCACCCCCGCCCCTTCGACGAATCCCGCGCTTAGCGTGCAAGTGCGAGGCGATATTTATGAAATCGCCAGGAAGTGATCGATTCAAGCCCGAGGCTCATCGAAATTTGCTTCGTGGATATACCGTGGTGAAGGAAATACGCTTTTCCGCCATCGTAATTTCTTCACGTCAGAATTTCTCTGATATGCACTGTATGAAAAAGAGCGAAGGGAAGGTGAAAATAATTTGAAGTTTTCGATAAATCCATCTCATCTATGCTGCCGTGCTAAGGAAAAACACCGTATGAACCTTCAGGCGTTGCCAAATTTCCTCTAATAAAATACGAATTTATCAGGGAAATTTTAAATATTTGTCTTCCAATTTCTCAGACTGTTTTATTCGCAATTTAATCTAAAATATCTGAAAATTTCGAGGAAAAATATGCATAAATTTCGTCAAAAGTACATGTTTTATCCGGGGAAATTTGGCAACTCTCGAATGTTCATACGGCGTTCTTCCTTAGCACGGCAGTATGAGGTGGCCCCCCGTGAATATCCGAATCGGCGATGAATCTAAGGTCAACCATTTCTTAACCATTCGTAAATCATTTAAATACACTTTGGAGCTAAGTGAAGATAAAGGTTGTAAAAAGGTAGAGATGTTGTTAAAGTTATGACATTTTTCTTTTAGAGCTGGAACTTGGAAATTAGCACGGAAAAATAGATTCAAACAACCTCCGGTCCAGAATTGAAGGGGATATTGCAACTTGAAAACGTAAGATTGACGCCATGTTTCACGATCGTGATGCCATCCACAGTTTCTTCCTTTTTGGTGCCATCAGTGAGGAGCATGAAGTAGCACCGATGTAGACTCATTGAATAATGGAATTACTGAATAAGGAAAAATGGCAGGGCCGGATTAAGGGGGTGGCCACATGGGCCGGGGCCCATGGCGGCAAATCAAAGAGGGAGGCAAATTTTGCAAATTTGCTTTTTTAAATGTAGGTATAAGAAAATATCGGATTTAGAAAAAAAAAAATACAAACGAGAAAAGGCGACAAAATCTCTCATTTCCTGAGAGTGTAGTAATTTTTAATTTTGTCGTCTTTCAGCGATACAAAAGCCAGCACCTTTAATTAGTCGAGTTAAGAGAGAAACCAAACACGCAATTTGGCCTAGAAAGGCGCGGCGCAGAGAGCAATGATGACGAGGACTTGAGATGAAAAGGAGAAGCCCTCGGCGCGGCCATCGGCATGTAACACATATCAGCGCCTACAAGACTGCACGAATACTTCACGCATTGCGCCAAACACGGTGCAGTCTGCGCGGCGCGGTGGCGGAAGTTAAAATCATTAAACCACATTCATGTTTGTTCTTCCATAATTTTTTCGTTCATTTCTTATGAATGGAAGGTCTTTTTCACACAGAAATGTGACCTGAAATGTGACCACAGTGTTCTACAATATTACCAAGTCAAGTTCGTGAGTAAGAATTATTTTACGAGTACTTGCATGACGCTTATCATTTAATTTTTTGTTTTGCTTTAAATCTGTATGTTTTTTGCCTCTGTGATACTTTATTTTTCTAAACGTGTCTTTTAATGTTTGTTTCAGGTAAGTCGGACAAATGTCTAATGTTTATCCTACACAATTTCATCTAATGGACATGCTCATTACATTATTGCAATATGAGGTGAGTGCAAATAAAATCGGCTTTGTTACCGGTTCCGCAAACCGAAAGTTTAGCTCAGTATTTAAAGGCGATTTATCTTACGATTCGGTTGCAACCGCGAACAAACGTTCGCTTAATCATTTTGATTATATGGAAAAAGTGTTAATCCATACACTGGAAAAAACACGTTGGATCTTGAGTCT
The DNA here is from genome assembly GCF_001854935.1 of Bemisia tabaci. Taxonomy (NCBI): domain Eukaryota; kingdom Metazoa; phylum Arthropoda; class Insecta; order Hemiptera; family Aleyrodidae; genus Bemisia; species Bemisia tabaci. Next base: position 1,838,236 of record NW_017547145.1, on the reverse strand, counting down.
AGACTCGAAAACATCGACAAGAAAAAGTACTCTTGATTCAATCAGATTTAAGCTTAAATCAAAAGGAAATCCGCTCAAATTAAGAGGCTTGGTTCTTGATTTAAGCTTAAATTTGATTGAATGAAGAGTATTTTTTCTCGTCGATGTTTTAAAGAGTCTGGAATCTAGATCCAATGTGTATTTTTTTTTCCAGTATACATACAACCGTTTTTCATACAAATTTCAAAAGCTCTTGAAAAATGTCGCAGAAATGCCGCGACTGCAACGTAACGGCGAGTTTCCACCAACGTAGCGTGGGTGCCGTCCTGCAGGCTCGACGTGAAGGTGCCAGACGGCTCGCGGACATAACCGTAAACAACCCGGCCAGACGTCGTCCCTCAGCATCCCTGCCCGGCGTCCCTGGAAGGGTGGGCGGGGGCGGGGAACGGAGCATGCGTCCCGGCGCCCCCCATCCGCATGGCCGCCGCGCCGGGTACCGCGTCACCACACCGCGAGCGGATGCTGATTCAGTACCTCCAAGAAGCGCCTTCCGAAAAGTCGCGTCGCGTCTTGAATTGCCGGCTCTCGCGTGTTTCCCGTCGGAGCGGAGTTGCGTCAACGCGGAGCTTTTTCGCGTGTTGTACGTTGTTTCCGTGGTGGATTTTCTGATCAGTGGTACTGGGTACCCGCATTTGTGTACTGTGTTTTTCGAAGTGTTTGCGTTACGGGAGTGGTGGTTCCGGTGTTTAATGGATTAACCGGATTCCGTCTCATCAGTGGTAATTTTTGCGCAGTTTGGATTTGTATGGAGGAGAGAGCCGCTGCTGATGTCTGAACCGATTGTTTTTCAAAAAATGGCGGAAGCGCCGTAAACTAGATTGCGAAAAAAATGAGAAGAACTGTAGTTTTAGACTTTAACCGGTCGGTAAAAACCGGATATCCGAAAGTTTTTCTGAGGCCCTAGATTTTAATTTTTTTAACGTCGGTATGGTTTAAGTTACATTTTGGCCTAGGTAATAATCATGCATTCAAATACTGTTTTTTTCCGAAAAATTTTGCCTTTTACGTCATTTAGAAAATAATCGGTTCATTCTTTGCAGCCATAGATGAGAGTTCAAGAAGTTTAATTATTAATTTTATCACAATTGCATTTTTTTCATCCGTAATATGACCTAGACGGGTTCTGTATGCACTCTAAGAAACTCACTTTTATGTGGACGTATTCATGTTAGAAGGAACTATGTTTAAATGAATGAACTCAATAGAGAATATGTCAAACGTTCTCATGCCAGCAAGTTGACCCATAACCAATTGAACATTCAATTAAGTCCCTCCACTTGCACACTGCAATGCTGTGCAGTTTGAATTCTGTTTTTCAAGATCAACTAGATTTGTTCCAAAAGCCGTACTATTTTTGCCGTAATTCGAAGTAACTTGCGCTGTTTTTCCCAAAAAATAGAGAGTGAAATTTAGAAAAATAACAGAACTTATTCATGAGATCCAATTCCTCGAGTGCACGTTTATTATGCCGTTTATTTATTTCACTGTTCCATTAGGTGCAATGAGTATATTAATATCGAGACACCCCCATAACTGACGCACCGACACCCTGATTCAGAATAAAGTGGATTTGCTAGGGAAAAGAGGAAGGAAAAAGAAAATAGGAAGCAATAAAGTGGGCGGAATAATGTAGAATTTAGAAGTTGCTCCGGGGGCCACAAAGGTTGTCAAAAACAATAATCATTGCTACGAGCTAATTGCATTTGCAGTATACCAGGATTAAATATTCGATTTATTAGTTTAATCATAGTAATTTTTTGGTCTGGGCGCACCAATTATCCAAAACAGAATAATCGCTAACAACAGAAATAAATAAACGAAAAAAAGAAGTCGGTGTAATATCGAGAAATTCTTCCGCAAAAAAAGACAATGATAAGAATCTGACAAATGCTGGGAAATTTGAGAGGAAAAAAGAGGAATCCATAATTTATTCTAACACGAGAGTCGAGAGCTAGATAAATGGTTCTCGCCGTCCGAATGTGGTAATTAATTCTTTCGAAAACAGAAGCATTCGGCTCCTTCTTCTTCTTTCCTCTCAGGTTTTCTCCCCGATCCTTTTTACCACGCGCAGCAACCGCAGACCTCTCCACAGCGATCGGGGTGCCAGTAGCACTCTGGCTGTTCGTGTTTTGTCGATAAAAGACCGATAAAAAATTGAAACTTTTTATTTTTTCTTGTATCACCGCCGCGCCGCGCCATGTCGCCGAGGGAAGGATCTCCAAGACAAATTCTTTGCCGAAGATGCCAGATCTCTCCGATTTAAAATGTTGTGATTTCTTCCCCCATTGTTATTTCCCCACCCCGAGAATGACGTTTGAGAGAAAAAAGTATTTAGGGTCAGATGTCATTTCTTAGACGAAGGAATGTATCTATTTTCAAAAATTTTATTTATACACCTATTTTTTGCACAAAAATGGTAGTGTTATTTCTGTCCCAAAATTTGCTGATTTTTATAAATATCTGGAAATGTCTGAGAAATCCCCCCTATGAAAATCCTCACCCCTGCCCCCAAAAAGAAAAAAATAGTAAGTAGTTCTCGAGTGAAAATACACAAAAAATTTGCAATGCTGATACGTCCTTACTTCTTTTATCTTGAAACGACGAAGAGAAAATATATTCTGTGATTATAATCAGACTTGTGCACCACTATCCTAAGAAAAAGAGCAGTAAGCGCAAATGAACCGCACATGCTTAATATTCTGAAGCTGTAAATGTATTATTTTGAATATTAGAAGAACCGGATGCATGCAGTATAAATGTTGGATTTGGGATAACGTGGATATAAAAAATTAAGCTGCAACCCATCCTCAGGAACACACCAATCGCTCGAACTACGTCAATAATCCTGGAACTTGGCAATATTCCTCACCTAAATTTCCACCGCCGGCGCCACCGGATCCATCGTCTCTCGTATCTTATCGTTTGTTGTCTAATCCTAAAGGATCAAGTGGAGAAAAAGGTGGAGGGCTAGATGATAAGTTGCCTTTAGGTTAATAATACTTTTAATTTTTCCATAAGAACGTAGTAAAAGCCGGGAAATTTTCACTTGAAAAGTGGCAACACGTTTAATGATCCCCTCCGATTTTTAAGATTTTATGTCCCCGTGTTTTCTTCTCCATCACTCGGATATTTTTATAGATTTTTCGAATCTTGCGGTTTTTCTCGTCGAACCGAAACCTGTTTTTTACTAGCAGCAAGCATATTAAGTTGGATTGATGGTTCAAGCTTCAGCGTTGTTGTTTATGTGCAACGGGTTGCATTTCACTGGAGAGAAGAGAGAATATGAGGTTCACGTGGTGTAGGCTTTGTAATTTGGACTGATTTGGGTGGAAAAGAACAAAGCACATAGATATTTTAACGTAAAATGCGCGATACAAATATTTCAACCTCCGGGTAGCACACATTGCATAGCTGACGATATGAAGGCGTATTCACTTTTCCTTACGTATTTGCACTTATGCAGAGTGAGCAATGGGTTTGTAATGGATGATGGATGCAAAAGAAGATCGATACAATTATTTCGACCTCTGATTATACCCGAGAATCGTGCTCCTATTGCGCGACAGGAATTCTCGTTGAATTAAAGGAAATTTTTTAAAGCGATCGTAAGTCTCTTTGAAATAATAGGAATATTGTTTTAGACGAGGGGATTTCCCGTACTTTTCATGAGAAATTCCAATTGCCGCATATTTAATTGGAATTCATATGGATCCAACAGAAAATTCTTCTCCGCGAAGCTTTGAATATATTATTTCTGAACTAGCTGCTGATGCGTATGAGAGTTCTAGAAGGCCCTCCTTTAACGCTTGCAGATTTCCTTGTTTTGTCATTCCAAGTTCCGCGAGAATATGCAAATCCCTCCGAAGTTACTTCCGTATCCTCTCAACTCAATTTAAGGACGCGACTTGGAGGTAGTCGGTAGTCAGTGTTAGGAAACCGAACATCTGAAAGTTCCGAGTTCAAAACTGGGTGCGACTGTTAATTAGAGTATGGGGTAACACGCGCAGTGGAACTGAAGCAGTCTGGGGGCTTCAATGATGCTCTTGAAACGGAGGGAGTGGAGAGAGCTTACGAATACACAGTGGAAGAGATATCGCTCGTTTTAGAAGTTCGTTTCAACGCCTTTGGAAATAGTGGTTCTTTTAATCAAAGTTATTTAAAATCATTCTGGTCCATCCTAGAAACAACATATCGACGGTGCAAGTCAGCAACCCTATATCTTGGTTTGCGACGTTGCAGACTTCCTGTCATTCTTTATGTTTTCAATGGAAGACTATTCAACAGCAAGTGGTAAAGACTGCCGTAATTTTTCTTTTCTGTCCGAAGAAAATTCTGCGAAAACTTCAAGAAATGATGCCGATTTGTTCTCTTTAAAGTAAAAAAATAAAGTGGAAGCGGTAATTTTCAAACACCACAAACGATACGTGATTGCGAACTTACACCTTCGATATGCGCTATTAGAGTATATAATTTGATAGAGATGTGCAATTATTTAAAGCTAATAGGCGTGCCATAGATGTTAATTGGCGTTTTAATTGATGAACCAGAAATAGCTCCTCCTTATTGCGCAATGCAGTCTAATTTTCGATAGTTAAACGTAGCATTACGGACAGTTTGCTCCAGAACAATTCAAATAATTGTCACTGTAACTACTCGAACGCTCGCAAAAATGCTCGATGATGTCATCTCCCGATCACCTGCTACGGGTTCATGAGTTCGTGAATGCTTGTCTAGACATGTCTGTTACATTGACTTAGAAGTTATCGGGGCTCTAGACAAGCCCGGGAGCCACGCCTGAAGAAAAATCGCCTTCAATTGAAGAGGTATGCAACGCGCGCTCCCAGGAGTTAAAATAGTGGTATTCTCATCACGCGCTAGGAATCGCGGCTCATGGGGCGTTTTACTTCGACTGTTGCCAGGTTGCTTAGGCCAGGATGGGTCTGTTATTTTTCTTGCTTTAGCCTGCTGAACAACAAGTAGAGTAGTTTCCCATAAGAGGATGCTCAAAAATCATACCGGGCACTTAGGAAAAATTTATAATTCACTACCAACTTCACAATCTATCTCAGAGATGCGCCCATTTATGATCTTTCCGAAATCTCGGATGCCATCATCATGCTTTTCAAGCCTTTTTCCTTAAAAAACAAGCACACAGAGATGTTTATTCCGCTCTTGTAAAATTTTTTAACAGACACATCATCCTCATGTAAACCGGATCTGGTTTGAGACAGGACTAGAATTTCTGTTTCTCACACAGAAAAAAAAGTGATGTTGATTTAACATTCTGGATGTAAAAAAAGTGTGCGAGAACTTATAAAATGTTGAATTACCCGCTACAGCAGTTACTTTAGCAATGACAAGATGTAAAACTAACTGCTGAGGCAGGTAATTCAGCATTTCATGAGCTTCCGCACACTTTTTTTTACATCCGGAATGTTAAATCAACTTTACTCTTTTTTTTTGTACAGAACATATCGACGGTGAAACTACCAAACCACGTATCTCGTTTGCGCTGTTTAAAAATCTACGCTCACATTTTATTTTTTTGAAGTAGACCAAATCAACATCATTCCTTGAAATTTTCACAGAATTTTCTCCTTACGAAGAGGAAAAATCACAGAAATTTTCAAGACTGGACGTTAAGTAGTTTTTCATTTAAAAAATAAAGTATGACAGGAAGTTTGCGACGTCGCAAACCGAGATACGTGGTTTGGTAGTTTCACCGTCGATATCGTCTTTTCAACAGATCCAAAATTCGAATTAAAAATCGGCGATTAATTAAAATATGACATTAAGTACGTTTTCTCAGTGCTCACGGTTCACATTCTGAAGTGAACCTGAACATGAGACACGAGGTGAACTGTGCGGCAGCAAGGTTTATACAGGTTTGAATCAAATTAAAATCACTTAAGGGGGCTTCTCCGGGACCGTGCGCTATGCCTCTAGACGCGGCTTTGAAAGTTGAAATTATTTATGTTTCCTCGCGCTGTTTCGCTGTTTGTGCCCTCCCCCGTCCCTCTCCGCCGTTTCTGCGCCCCAGGGAGGGGGAGGGGGAGGGGGCCATGGGCGTCGCGGCTCCCGCAGACCTCCCGCTAAGACGGTTTCTACTATTCGCCACTTGGTGGATTGACCTGTTTATTCTCTGCCTCCGTGTAGGCACCCCTTCTCATTGTGAGGAAATCTGAGATAAAACAGATCAAATCCTAAAGCTGTCGATTGTCTAACGTTCATCCTAAATTAATCACGAACATGGGATATAACCTAATACTGCCGCGCTTAGGAAGAACGCCGTTTGAGAGTTGCCTAATCTCTCCGAAAAAAACAAGTTTTACCGACGAAAGGTATGCATATTTCTCCTTGAAATTCTAAATTTTTTTAGGTTCTGACACGTTCCAAGAAAAATATTCACAAGATTCCCTATAGATTCCTTTTTTATTGAAGAAAGTATGATAATTTCTGAAGCACATATGGTGCTCTTCCTTTGCACGGCAGAAAAGCACCATGGAGCTAAAGAGATGTTTCCAAAATATCTGTAAATAAAATGTTTTTTAGATTTTCTCTAAAACGGATAAAAACCAGAATATTTTAAAAAAGATTTAGAAAAGTGTAAGAACATAAGTTACGGTGACACACTTGTATTTTTAATATGTTTTAAAGTCATTTAAAATTATATTAAAGTCATATAATGACTCGCAAAGTGGCTTCAAAATCTTTCCTACTTCCTATTCTTCTCAGTGAAAAATAATTGGGGTGGGGGGGCGGCACCCGATTCCCTCCCGAGATTCCCTCCCGGGTCCGATTCCCTCCCGCTAATGACCCCCGACCAAATCCGTTTCCGATTCCCTCCCGCTAATGACCTTCAATAAAATGAAGCGGCAACGTCGCATTAATCATTCAACTTACCATTTTCAGAGAGGTGCGCTGTTTCCCGTGAGTGTTTCAGGAAAATTAGTGTATATTCACAAAATCATGATGATTTGATGGAGATTTGCCATTTGCCGCCATTTTGTATGTTTTGATCATTTTGATTTATTATGTTCGGTTTATCGTTCGTCAACATTTTGTGGGATTTTTTGCACAATTTTGATAATGCGATATTAATTTTAACGTTTAAACGCACAAACGTTTGAATGTTAATTTGATTGTAATTTAATTGAAAAACGGGCCTCTTAACCTACGTCACGTAGTCATGTGACACGTACTGAGGCTCATCGGAAATTTTCGACTTGTCCATACCTGTGTAAATCTACCTTGAAACTGGCCAAGTAGAACGAACACGCTTACGGCGTATTTTCAGACTTCAGGTCTGAATAAACAGGTTCAAAGTGCAGGTCAGGTGCTCCGTGATTATTATCAGCGCAATGGTATCAACGCACATCTGCTCGCTTTGATGAGGAGACAAAATTAATGCGACGTTGCCGCTTCATTTTATTGAAGGTCATTAGCGGGAGGGAATCGGAAACGGATTTGGTCGGGGGTCATTAGCGGGAGGGAATCGGACCCGGGAGGGAATCTCGGGAGGGAATCGGGTGCCGCCCGGGTGGGGATATCAAGAGGCTTTTAATGTCTGACATTAAAGTGCTAAATCCTAAGGAAGACTCTGAAATAATTAATTTGGCTGACCTTTAACTATTCGTATGGTTTGTGGCAGGCTGAAATCTCTGTGAGGTTCTTCGTGAGCTTTCTGCAGATCGGCCGATTCAGCAGATTTCAAAGTTTAGTTTACACGATTCGTGTTCTTTTCCCGTCAACGAAAATCGAGCTCAAAGGCACTGATTTTCAAGCATGTGTGTAAAGCTCAGCGGTATGGGAAATCGAAGAAACAGACGTGAAATAAGTGTAAAAAGGCGTACACGCCTAATTGAATTCCTTGGTAGTGGATTGTTGTTGAGATTAATCCTAGATTGTGTCACTGGACGCCGCTCATCTTACGTAATGACGTATCTCTCTCCTCACATGAGCCCTGAAAAGCAAGGGTCGTACGTAGAACAGGGTTCACGTGGAAATTGAGGTACGTTCTTACGTAGACGTGGAGAAGCAGACATGGCTTCTCGGCGAGGTGCGAGTGGAGAGGATTCGATAAAGCAGGCGTGACTAGCATCCGAATTAATCAAAACGGTTTTAGCGATAGTATGGGTGATAAAAATCTCCTTTTCCCTTGCCGCAGCGGGCACCGGGCATCGCTCTCCTCCAGGTCCAGGGCGCGGAGGCTGGGACACAAATAACGAGGCTAGTCAACCGCCCTGAGATGAGCCTTCCCTCCGCCTGGCTCGTGGGTCCAGGAGTCGCCGTGACCTTCCAGATAGCCTTGTTGTCGGAACGAAAATAGGACATTTATTTTATTTCCCTTAGTGTGATCGTTTGCGGGAGGAGGGCCCTTATCCGATCAGGGCTTGTTTTCAGTTGGAGTCAAAGGTGAAGGCTAAATTTTTGGGGATGAGATTTTCCTGGTGGTATGGGGAGGTAAACTAAAAAACAATATAAAAAACTCTCTAATATGACCAATAGTTCTTTTTTGGTCAAATTTATATGAGGGGAGGAGGGGCCTTAAATTGCTTCCTCTGCTCTTCCCCTTGTAGGTCCTGACCTTAATACCGAAAGATTCAAAATTAAGGAACTTAGACCATCATTACGCAGAATATTTTTTACTCATTTCAATCGAATATTGTGGCTCAGAATGACTCAAAAATATGATGTTAGACTGAAGTTTCCCCGGTCCAGGGTTTACAGTTCAAATAACATATTTTTCGAAAGAGCTTCCCATAATGTAATCTGTTTTGAGTTAATTTTACGCACTCTTTTGACGGAAGGAGGAACTAAAAAGTTCGCGACTTATTATTCCTTGAGATTGTGATTTTGAGAGTATTTTCCGTTGTCAATTTAAATATCAAACGTTTACCCAACTTGACAAAATTTTCAGAAGAATCATTGAGACGTCATCAAGAATCACCTAGAATCCATGTCAGGGAAAAGAGAGGTCAAAGATTTTGAGTCCCTAAAGTAGTGTATTAATTGCAGCAAGTTGGCAACATCATGCCTTGAACTTGTGTGGGAAGCTCGTGCCACCGGGGAGACTTCGGGTGACAGTAACGAACTTTCAGGTGAATGGGCCCCAGGATTTTCGGCCAACGCGTTCCCATGCTAATGTGGTAACCGGCAGGAATCCTGATCAAGCACTGATTATAATCCCAATCTGATGTTCGTCAGCATAGCTCACCGAGAAGCCATTTCATTGCTGTCGATGAGCGTAGCAGAACAAACTCCTATGTGTTGCAGATAGAGCCCTCAAGACGACTTGTCAGTGGCAGAAAGGTTGACGCACTGAATTTTATGTAATTCGAAGGGAATTTTCGATTTTCTATTCCCGGAAGAATTTTGAGATTCTTGTTGTCATTTTAACGGCATTACTTTGTACCAAAGTGATTGACCGTCGCTCAGCCGAGCATTTCCGAATTTCATAATGGACATAAAATGGGGTGAAGTTATAAATAAGGAACCCCAAAGCATTTTTACAAGAAAAGAAAAGAAAATAGATCAATGCTCTATTGATTTATCGCTCTAAATTTGTAAATCAGCAAAATTAGTGGGTTTTGAGTGTTTTAACAATGCGAAATAATAAAGGTTATAATTCTTAGTAAGAAATGATCATGCTCGTACGAATGTTTGGCGAATTATTTTTTAGTTTGAGTTGCGGGGTAAGGAATAAAGCGCGGATCCGTATGCGCACAAGGGACAGTACACATTACACAGCCGTAGAGGTCCTGATAGCATCGAATAAATAAATTCCGTTTCATTAAACAAGCTTGCCACTTACAGTGTCTGGATCAAAATGTCAAGATCGTTCGTCGTTATGTCGCAGTTCAATCCGAGTGTTCGTTTAAAACTAACCCACAGTAATTGTTGATTTGTTTTATCAACTGGACATGTGACACTTTTCATCTGATCGGAAACGGTGCACGTTGCAGACTTCAGTATTTGCTGAGGGAGGGTAGGGGGAACTCTTTAAGACATGCCTTAAGTGAGCAGTAAAACAATCACTATTTCTAAAAGCATTACATTAAAAAGGAAGGAAAAAGAGAATAAGGTACGGACCAACATAACGCCCATGCCTCTCCTGGAAAAACAGGCTCAAAAATTAAAATCAGTTCGAAACATCTAGGGCCCAATAAAAACATTAATATACGAGTCTGTAATTGACAGACCAAGAGTGGGAAGACACGGGACCAGTCTTGTTGTCAAATCGCCCCGGACAAGTACTAATTTTTGGGTTTCGCTTCGGTTAATTTACGTTTTTTGTGCGATGATCGACAGCGATGGACCGGGCTGCATTGTTCTTGAATCAGGGCAACAATCGCTTCTAAATTCCTGTCCGTTTTTTACTCCGCGCTTTTAGATTTTTTATTTAATTTATTGTTTTATTAACGTGCTTTTTTTCGATTTGACGAGGCAGACATCGGGTCTTGCACACAAATCATTCAAACCGTGGACCCATCTGTACTTCTTCAGAAGGTTCGTATGACAGCGAGTGGCCTCCGGCAAAATTATCGAGACAGCTCAGCGCTCAGCGTTGTCAGAATTAATTTCAATAATTGATAATCGAAATAATTCCTCCTCAAAAAAGTGGTCAATAGATTCATTATGCTGTATCAGCTCAGTAGCAGGGGGCTGATGGTTTTACAGCATGTTCCTTACATAGGCAATTGAAAATCGATGTAACACGTGGTACCTTCATGACCATACCTCGTCCAATATGTTGGATTCCAAGTAATAATTATTTACGTAGACTCCTTGCGTTTTTTATTTATTTTTTTTTTAAATTAAAAATGTCAACGAAAATCCACGCATTTTGTAAAATTCTTGAATTTTTTTTCCTTTACATCTCGTTTGTGTTAAATTTTTTATCTATTACCAAAACAGTGAAAATTGGAAATGTCTACACCATAAAACAACCTCGTGCTCTTTTTTTCTCTTCGGTCGTCAACTTGCGATTTTCAAATTTTGAATAAGTGCTTTAAAGGAGGAAGTAAAGAATTCTTGATTAAATTCGCTGGCGTTGCAACGACGCCTCAAATCCATTTCTCTCACCTGTTATTATGAAATCTCAGGAGTGCAGGCTGCGTTTAATTCCCACCTTTCACGGGTCATTATTTATCCCGCGCTTTTTTAAATATTGTGCCAATTTAACATCCAGCTCACACTTGATTAATTGGTTCGGACCTCCACAATCCGACGCCATATCAGTGTAAAATCACTGAATTTTGCATATTTTTTATCAAGATTTACGGATGCTGGTAATCTGTCAGCCCTGCTTCAGCTACGCGCACAAAAATGTAAACCTGCAGCTCGAGATCGGTTCGAGTTGGGGTCAGCCTCTGCTGAAATTAGATTAGAAAAATTACGTCAGAGTTGATTGGTCGTTATTACTAAAACACCTAGGCGTTTAAAATAGTTGATCACGCTAATTTACCGTCTTCCTTGCGTGACGCGTAAATTCTGCCTCCGCAACCTTGTGACGCAACGGTTCTTAAGAAATGTGACGAATTAAAGTGCCTGGATTTACGTGTTTCCTTACCTACATTTTCTATTTTTGAAGACCTATGAGCTTCAACCCTCGTACACAGTTCTCACATAGTTACCAGTTTAATTCATTCATTTTATCGGCTGTTTCAGACGGATGCCACCATTCAGTGGCGTGCCGTACTTTGCGGTAAATCGATTGATTTGTCATTTAAACCTATGGAATAGGATTGATAAACAGGGTGTTCGCAACGAATACCTAAATAATCGACTCTTTACCATAGATTTAAATGGAGAAATATCGAAAATCGATCATTCATGCCTCGCCACTGCCACCATCGTGCGTCTCTAGCTTTTGGATCATAACCTTTATATACTGATTTAGTGATTACGTTATTCGATACAATATCGAAATATTTGTTCAAAACAAACTTACATAACCTCATGCACAAATTTTTCATGAGTTAATTGTATAAATTTATTAAAATTTAGTCACTGACCGGTCATAAATCAATTAAAGACTCATTAAACACGAGAACTTTTGATTGTAAGGAACTTTTGGACGCATTTGAACACCATGGCGCGAATGGGCGCGAATCAAAACATCTGTGTTTGTTTACATTTCGATATTATATCGAATGACGTAGTCACTAAATCAATCTATTCATGAGACCCTAGGCCCTAGGTATTAAATCTGAGCGTATTTTTATCGTCCATAAGGACCGCGTAGTATCGGGATACTTAAGCTCATATCATTAAAGTTGTTACACACCATCTCCGCACATTTTAAGGCACTGCCTTATCTTCAGCACCGCGAGCTTAGCATACAAAAACCCTGTTTCCAGAGCTCCGAGCGATACTTCACCGGAATTAATCGCGGTCATTTGTTCCGGAGCTTTGTCCCTGAAACCCTGCCAAATTCGCACGATTACACCATGTTCCAGCTCGGAAAGTTTGCGCTCCCAAACCTAACTGCGACCGTTCATAAAACCCGATCCGTCATTTTTTTTCCCAGAGCCCCTCCGTCCGCGATTCCCACGGGAGGCAGCTCGAAGCTGCACTTGACTTCGTATTCTGTCGTGCTAAGGAAAAACGCCGTATGACCAGTCGAGAGTTGCCAAATTCCCGTCGATAAAATGTTTATTTTGAAGGAAAAGATATGAATATTTTTCCTTGAAATTTTCTGGGGCTTAAGGTGAAATTGCGAACAAAATTATCTGAAAACCTGGAAGGGAAGTATTCATAAGTTTACCAGGAAATTCGTGTTTTATTAAAGGACATTTGGCAACGCCTGAAGGTTCATACGGCGTTTTTCCTTAGCACGGCAGTATTTGTTGCCGCACGCATGACTTGGCAAGTTGCGCGATAAATTCATAGCAAAAGCTCCCCGTTTACCCCGTCCCCCTTCCCTTCCCTTCCCGCCGAAGAAATTCTAAATCCGTCACCAAGTGCAATTCGTCTTCTCCAGATGGATTTATGGGCTCGAATACATATCCGCGGCTTATTTCTTTGTTTTTCCTCGAATTTTGCCAAAAGGAGTTCCGATACTCGAAGAAATTGCATTTGTTCGTGGTTGTGGTACTTATTTTTTCCTCAAGGTTCCCGGTTGCGGACAAGCGGTGGTTTCCGAGAAACTTGGTGGAAAAAATGTGATTTGATTTGATGGAGCGTAGATGGAAATGCAGCTTTGTTTTCCGACGAAATTTGGTTGGGCTTCGTTTTCTCCGTTTGCTGGTTTGGAATGATGCCACATACAATTAGTTTAATGTGACAAAGAAGAAAGAAAGAAGGAATACTTAATCACTAGAAACAGCAGCGATTTTTCGTTCATCATTAGAAATTGAGCGAAACATCAGAAAATTGGAGACAAAGGGAGAAAAACTTTTTTTTATTTCTTTTTTCTTAAAAGAGAATTGTAACAGCGGGAGTTCTTATCCAAGTAATGTCTTCATGCTAATTTTAATACCAGCGTCCTTCAGTCGTGAAAAATACGAATAGTATGTAATATTTAAAGAATTAAACAGAGTCAGAATTACAAAACTTAAGCGCCCCCCCGCCCCCCACCTCACTGTGGCATGTACGAAATATGTAAACTACGATCATACGCCAACTGGACCAAGTTTAGCAGCAGACCGATTGCTCGCAGAAAATACATATAACCCTCATACAATTTAAAATCATTCACTTCTTTAAATGTTCGCGGCCGGTGAGCTAACTGACACATTAGTTTCCTCGAAAAAAAATGTCTCCTGTAAATCGCCTCATTATTTCTTAACTCGTATTTATTTCAAACATGAACGGACCCATTCGGAACCGTTTATTAGTCGCCCTACACCCCACTCTTATTCGTGTTTGCATTCCGAGTGGCGACTCGCACAATCACACCGCACCAAATAAAGTGGACACGATCCGAATGGACTCGACGATTTCGTTCGGAAACCGGGCCTAAATTGTCCGATTTACGGGCTTGTCGACAAGGACGGCGCGGCGCGGCGGCAATTAGGACCCCGATTTTGTATTCACGCGGCGGTGCGCTATCTGGCGGCTCATCAGAAAAACGGTGCGTCCAATTATATGAGTCACCGCTTGTTTCATCTGGTCGGTGACCGAGCTGGCCGGCCAGGGTCCCTTCGTCACTTTGAGTGATAAAGTTAGTACTTTGAATTGTGACTCACTATTTATGGGAGCATTTATCATAACGATAAAAGGTACGTAGGTACGTGGTCAGGAGGGCTTGGGGGGCTCAAGTACCCCTGAAAACTATAAAAGAGGTATTTTTCAAATAAATTTGAGGGAGGACCCCTGGAGCCCTCTTATTCTGTGGGGGCAGCCCCCCTTTTGAAACAAAATCCTGGTCACGAGCCTGAACGATTGTCGTAGCAAAAGAACACGTATCTAAATTCTGGTAGTTGAAAATGTTACTTTATCTTTATTTATTCACCACTTCTTACTTTGGTGAGGGCATAATTAGGTACTCTATTACTATCGGTTTAGACAATATTTTAAGCAGAAAAAAGATAATAATCACCTGAAAACTAACGATGATCAGCAATCTTTCGAATCGGTTAAGTGTTACAAGAATCTGCAACTTTGCAAATCGAGGTACATGATCTCGTAGTTTCATCATTGTCATATCTTCTTCGTCAACACTCAGAAGTGAAAACTTGCAGTCAAATAAGAGAGTGGGGTTGCTGAACGCTTCTCAACTCCCCTCACAATCAGCCTGGAAGCACTTTTAAACTCTCTTGACTTGAAACTGCTTCGTCTTTGCGAACCTCATGAGATAATTTTAAGATTTTTCTTGAAACCAGTGGCGTGGGGTGAATGATCGATTATCGATATTCCTCCATTTGAGCGTATGGTAAATAATCGATTATTAAGGTGTTCGCTACGAACACTCTGTTTACCGATACTTTTCCATAGGTTTAAATGGCAGATCATTCGATATATCGCAAAGCACGCCACGCCACTGCAAACCTCTTCGACGAAAGGAGGAGCTCTCCGACGACCAGCTAGTCAGGGGAGTTTGAAAGCACATATCTAACTGATAATCTCATGTGAATCTTAGTGACTACAGAATCCAAATTGACCCTGCAATCTGTTTTTCCTTCATATTTTAAGCCAAACTGCGCAAAAAATCACTTCCTAATCGTCTTCTTACTCTCTCCAATTCGTAGGTAACCAAAACCTTCTTCTAAACGTGGCAAGGAAACCGAAATGTTTATGAAGTGTGTTAAGTTCCTCAGGAAATTACGATTCCAGCGCTACAAAATATTCCCCCGCATCATCGTGCAACAAATCGATTCATGACTGAAAATCCGAGGATCTCAGGGCAAGGCCCAGTGAGGATGCTGATCCAAAACCTAGTGCACGTCCAAGGCGAACCTTAGTTTCGATATCGCGAAGTTTCCCGTGTGACGTCATCATGTTCCCACCGAGTGACGAAGTCCGGGCGCCGAAGCTGTACTCGCCGAGCGACAGCTTCAAGTCGCCGACCTCCTTCATCAACGGCTTCCAGCCGTGCGTCAACCACTTCAACTTCCACAACGAGAGCGATGCCAACAACATCGACCGCAACGGAACGTACGTCGTCAAACATGTGAACGGCGACGCCAACGACGTTACCAACAAGAACGTGTTCTTCAGGAACGGACATGACGTCAACAAAAACGGTGATAGGAAGAATAAATCGGGGGAGACGACCCCCGATGTCTGCAACCGGAACGGGTTCTTCGGGAACCGGAACTGTGTTTTCGGGAGGAGCCCGGAGGTTAACAACAAGAATATCAAGTCACCGACGTCCAACTTCTCCTTGCGCTCGCCGATCTCCAACACGCTGTTCCTGAACCTCCTCAACCGGAACAACTCGGCCGGGATGAAGAACAAGGTGGTGGAGAAGAAGAACTGCAACAATATCAACAGAAGCGCCACTGTTGGCAGGCCTGTCAACTACAACTGCAGCAGGCGCTACGCTGAGGTCGGGCGCTGGAAAAACAGGTTAGTTTTTTTACTTCGTATTTTTTATTGGTTATTTCAGGGTAGAGTACCTATATTGAGAGAGTATGGCCACTGGTGTTACCACCTCTGATTGGCTCAGCCATCTTAGGCTGAATGGAGCCCTTAGGACCCAAAAATGGCGGACGCCAATTAATGTGATGCAAAATGACTCAAAATGTAGTTTTCTTTGCTTATCGTAACGAGAAATTTACCCAAATGCACTATTGCGATTCTTTACATATTTTTAAGGCTATTCGTGTGCAATTTTTGAGAAGAATTATCTTAGATGTAGTAAGGTTGGCAGCAAGTGCGGTTGGTGAAAACCGTCAAAAGTTGGCAATGACCCCCCTCCCATCCACAAAAACAAAACAAAGCACCGCCATTTTTGGGTCCTAAGTCTCTCCATGGGGCCCAGTGGCCATACTCTCTCAATATAGGTACTCTATTTCAGGGTATTGTGCACGCGATATTATGGCGAAGCAGTTGGTATGGTATGGGCATGTGCAGAGGATGGCTGAAACCAGGTTGCCGAAGAAGGTGTTGAAGTGGGTCCTTCCAGGTAGGCGTCGCAGAGCGTCCTAGCACGCTGTAAAAGCGCCTTATACATACATAGCTCAGGGTGTCTACTAGTCCAGACTTACCGGAAAGTCCAGAAACAGTACTGATTTTTTAAGAGTCATCCGAAAGTGCTGAAAAAATGCGGAAATTCTGCTCGAAGGTCCGGAATATTTTCCTCCATACCACGCGTGTTCTTTGCCCGGAAAGTATGCAATCCCCTGCGCGTTGATTCTTAGAGTAGTATTTGCCCACAAGATTGCGATTGTTCAATCAGTTAAATCTTCCAACCACCAATGTAATTTTGTACCTACGTTACTTTTGTTCCAATTTGAGCGGGAATTTCAAAGTTTTTTTCCAATTTTATCAAACAGAGATACTGGAATAGTGCTGAATTTTTGTATCCGACTCCCTGCTAGTTGGAAGAAGGCTGTCAATAAATATGCTTGATTTGGTCCCTGCTGCGAGGAGACGAAGGGTGCACTTATTAATATCCATTAATTTGATGTGTATCTTCGATCATGTGGCCGTCGTGAGACACCCCGTCATTTTTCTGAAACAAATTTCCCCTACACAACATGGCAACCGCGTATGCTTTGCGAAGCTGGACGTGTTTTTCTCGGGCGTAAGGGGCTGAATAATGAATGAACGCATGTTTCAGCCAGTAGTGTAAGGAGCTCAGCTGAAATTTCAGGCTGGTTAGTTCAGTTAACGGTCGCTCGAACCCCTTCATCGATGGCTCCGTCGAGGCGACTTGCGGAAGATTGTTGTAGGATAAAACTCCTCTACACGTATTTTTACATGTTATACCATACACAGCACATGAATAATTCCGCAAAATATGACAACCTTGTTTCGTAGCAGTATTCCTCCCCCCTCCTACCCGTTTCTTTTTACTCTGTCCGCGTCTGTGTACGCCTAGTTCCCTGGTAAGTCAACGTATTTTTAGTCTGTGCTGTAGCACTGTGAACTCTCATCTGTAACCAATTTCTGAGTGAAATTACGAGTATCGTGATTGATTTAGCGTAACAGGAAAAGCCTAAGTCTGTCAAATAATATGTAATACATGTTTACGACTAAATGGAAGGTTTTTCTGGCAGCACAGCACATTACGATAAAATTTTAGAAAAATGGAAAGTATCGTACCACAATAAGGCTCATCACTGATCGCTGATGTCCACTGATTAGCATCAACTTGCAGAAATGATTTGAAATTTTTTTGCAGAACGAAACTACTGATGCAATAGTTTTGAACTTAGCCCCAGTAATTGACATAGGTTACAAAGATGAGTATTCCATGATGTTTCATATTTCCTTTTTTTTGGTAAAATGTATTTCTCCTGGATGGAACGTACTTGAAAATGATTCCAAATAAATGAGGAATACTTTAGTTCAAATTAAGCCGCGCGCTTTGCCCAGTTTTTTAGATCAGTTTTTGTTCATGCACACGATGAATTCACTTAAAAATTTAATTCAATATTCTTGCCTAAGTCTGGCAGTTCTTCGTGTGAGAAATGTTTTTTGCCCAGACCACCCATTTGATTTTCCCCAAATTCATCTCCTCCCACAACCTGTCTCAAGGTTCGCAACAAGCCCAGCCTCGCAAGCCTCTAAAACTTCGCCCCAAGAAAATATCTCCGTGGAGTTTTGATGTTTAAAAGATTTGTGGTTTACCAATTGTATATTCGTTAAATTATGTGTGAAATGTAGGATGACTCCTTTACTTCAGTCAAAAATCAACTCCTGAACTCGAATAAAGCTCTTTGAGTTGTGGCCGCTTAATGGTAAGCTGAATCGTATTGAGCTTAATGGTACCTGCAATGTAAAAAAGTCGTTCTATTTCAGTCGAATACCATGCATGCAGAGGAAGGATTAAAATTAGAAAGGTTGCTACCCTAAATTATTCGAGTTAAGGTAGAAACCAAACACGCAATTTGGCTTGGAGTAGAGAGCAATGATAACGAGGACTTGTGATGAATAGAAGCCCTCGGCGCGGTGGTCGGCATGAAATCCATGAAACGCATATTAGCCCCTACAAGACTGCGTGAATACTTCACGCATTGCATCAAACACTGTGTGGTCGGCGATCGGTGTGACACGCGGATTAGCGCCTACAGGACTGCATGAATACTTCACGCATTGCGCCAAACACAGTGAGGTCGGTGCGGCAGCGGCGGAAGCTATTTAAATTATTAAACCACACTTATGTTTGTTCTTTCACAATTGTTTCGTTTATTTCTTATCAATGGAAGACCTTGTCCACACAGAGGTAGGTTTACGGAACTTGACTTTTGCGCAAAGTTCCGTGAACTTATGCTAGTATTGATAGGGCTTTCACAAAAAAAGTTCTGAACACTAGTAAACGCGTCTTATGCCCCCCCCCTCCGGCACGTCCATTTGATAGTTCTGAGCAATTTTTCCAAACGAATGACAAGGGGGCGGTAAAATACAGGCGGTTCATGGGCGGCAAGTATATGCGAATCTGGCCCTGGTAAGGCTATCGATTTAAGTGGCAAAAACTTGTGTCACGAGTCTTTCATTGTCACTAAATAGTCGCATCCAGACATAGCTATTGAAAAGCCATCGATTAATATTGAGCGCTTTCAATTTTTTCCGCTTGTGATAACAAAATAAGTCACTCATGCATTTGTTAGTCGTCGTTGCACAGAAACAGGGTGTTTTGTGTAATTAATGAATTAATTGAGATTCCAAGTATCAAGGATGCGATTTTCTACCTACTGTCATACGTAACCTCACCAGTGTATTTAGCCTAATTGCTCCTGCTCAGAGAATCTGACCAGATTCTCAGGTGGACTCGCTTTTGAAATGGACTTATCTCTGCCCAACGGAACTATGTGCATTATGACGTGAGCCCCGTTATGCACGTATATTCAAGGATTTCAGGGATCATGTCTTACTGCACATAGTTCCGTTTGGCAGAAATACGTCCAAATATAGTGGCGTTCCATGACGACCGCGGCCGTAACTTGCAGTTAAAATAGAATTAGAACATTCAAGCTCGCAAAATCGTATGCAGAAACGCATTTAAAGTTCAACGGAAAATCCGCAACACATCTGGGAGCCCTTTTTTGTATTAGCCATGAGATCGTCCCATGCAAAATTGGCAATGCACGGTTTATTAAGCCTGAATTTGCTGATTGTCAGCGGTATCGACACATGGTCCTCGACCCCGCCTTCAATGTTTGCCTTCCGTCGTGCACTTGTGCGATGTTGTCAAGTTAAACCTTTTTCACGCCATTTAAACTCGCGATTGAGGGGAAATTCAACAAAATTGAACTGGCAACACGCCCACATCTACTCTGCTCGCTCAGTAGCTTGCTCGAGCTTTGGAGCTGTGCTGGAGCTCAACGAGACGAACACTGAGCTGTTTAAATATTGGTTAATATCGGACTCAATACTCTGCTTGTCAAATTTATTGATTGTGATTGAAGTTTTAAGTTGATCTGGAGGTAAATTGACAGCTTTGCGGTGTTTCCAGCAACTGTGATTGCCCTCCCCTACCGACGAATGCCGGACTGGGAAAAAGTGATCGAGCTTTGATTAGGACCCGTATGTGGATTGTTTGCAGGTTAATATTGAGTATTGGCGGGAAAAACCAGTTAAGCATTGGATTTGAACCAGGGATCAAAGTCTCCCGAAAAATAGCTTGTTACCCCCGGGGAACAGGAATTTCTACGAATATGACCAAGGAATGCAAGTAGAGGAAGTGCACGTTTCATGACCAAAAGTCTTGCATTCTTTGCTTGCTTGCTTGGTTACATGTAAAAAAAGTGGCAATAAATCATGATTTTTTGAAATCGGCAGTAAAACACTCCGATCAAAAAGAAGTGCCAGTAGACTCTCCACTCACTAAGAATTTGTTCCGTTGCTGCTATCTTGTCCAGACTCTCAACGGGAAGGGATAGGGGGTCGGACTTGGGGCACAATAGTAAGAATGAAAAAGATTACTCTCAGACCCTTTGTCCTCCTACTAGTCTTGAGGAACGGCTACACTTACGTCCCGCTCTTTTCTCTTGTTTTTCGCGATATTTAAGGGAAATTAATCAGGTTGAATTTCGGAACAATTCAAAGTCAAACGTTTGTTTATTTTTGCTTTTTTCGATTTCACGGTGGCGCTGCTTCCTTTTCATGAAATTGTATGGAAACTAGGTTTTAATAAACATGTAAAGTGTAAAGGTAATATAGTGCGACTGAAAGTTATTTTTTAGAAGTGGGAGGTTTCACTCGAAGTTTAGATTGCAAATATTGGCACTGGAGTCGCTGTGCGATGACCAACGAATTCGTCGATCGATAATCTGGCCTCAAAAGCTAAAAACGCAGGACAAGGCAATACTAATCGTGCTATTTGCTCTTGCAACTAAGGCCAGGAACGCAATAAATATCCTCTTACCAGCGTCCAATTAGACACGTCGTTAGGGATTAGAAACAAGGGTTCTTCCTGCCAAGACGCCAAACTTTCTGAAAAATCAAACTTTTTATGCGAACAGATTCAAGGCAGGTGATAACTGGACCACATTTTGCAATTAGAAACTGCTATTTCTGGCTCATTTCAGAAACGACTTACGTGCCATTAGTTTCCCTATATAGATAGGTGTTTTTATCTGCGAGCCACATATTGTAGTTGCTAATTGCAAAATGCAGTCCAACTATAAGCTATGATCTCAAACTAAGCTATTTGTTTTACATGAGCATTCATTTCATTCGACATTGATTGTAAGATATTTTGTCCCCCAGAGACGTTGATATTAAGGGCCTCTGATTAAAAAAAAAGAACAAGTTAAATGTCCGATTATGCACGTCTTTTTGTCCAATTATAAAGGAGGTATTACCAACTACCCGATGAATCTACATCAATGACGCATTCTAAGATTTCATTTTATTTTGCCGTTTTATCAGAGTTTGTCTGGTATTTTTCAGAAATAGAATTATCTGCTACACTGGAAAAAAACATATTGGATCTAGAATCCAGACTCTTAAAAACATCGACAAGAAAAAATACTCTTGATTCAATCAGATTTAAGCTTAAATCAAGAACCAAGTCTCTTAATTTGAGCCGATTTCCTTCTGATTTAACCTTAAATCTGATTGAATCAAGAGTACTTTTTCTTGTCAATGTTTTCAAGAGTCTGGACTCTAGATCCAATGTGTTTTTTTCCAGTGTATTTGTCATTTTGAGATTCCCTGACATCATCGGAAAGTAGCAAAACAAATATAGTATTTTTTGCGACCTGGAGTGCTTTGGCCACGATTTCTTTTCATGGTTTGTGTAATTTGTGTCAAATGGCCTTAGTCGCTTAGAAATTCAACTAGAGGCTCTATGATTGGCCAATCCTGTCGATTCTTGAGTTATGCGCACTAGAATTTCCGTCAACTGCAATATCAAAGAAAAAAACAAAAATCGATCCCGAAACGTCACGCAGACATATTGAATCCTGTCCTAGACAAAATTCCGAGCATTTGGCAACTTGAGAATCTCACGATGGAGCTTTTGAGTTTGACCAAGACTAATCCACTCGTCTTGGTTCAACAAATGCGTCTCCCTGTTTTCCCTTTTCCTTCTTCTTCTTTTCTCTCATCCGCGGCGTCTCTCACTCGGCGAAAGGGAATGTTCCCTCCTCCTCGTCTAACGGCTTTTCCGGCTAGCACATGGTCAGTCTCCTCCAAGTAAGTAATTCGCGACGGTCATTTTATCGATCCCGTACCCTTTTGATGCACTCGCGGGGTGAAAAGGCGGCACAGTCTTCACTGCTCTGCCGTACTAAGGAAAAGCGCCGTATGAACATTCGCGAATCGCAAAATTTCATTTGTTGATAAAATGTTTATTTTTGAGGAGAGTTATGAATATTTTCTCTAGAAATTTTTCTATTCGATAATTTAGATCTGTTGACGAATAAAATGTTTAAAAAAATTAGAGAAAAAATATTCGTAGACTTCCCTGAAAATTCGCGTTTTAACAGAGGACCTTTGGCAATCTGAAAGCAATCTGGCAATCTGGCATCTGAAGGCTCATACGGCGTTTTTCCTCAGCCCATCATCAGTGTAGATCTGCCGTGCTAAGGAAAAACGCCGTATGAACATTCGAGAGTTGCCAAATTTTCCTTGATAAAACGTGCATTTTCGACAACATTTATGCATCTTTTTCATTGAAGTTTTTAGATATTGTAGATTAAATTGCTTACAAAATTGTCTGAAAATTTTGGAAGACATCGTTCACTATTTTCCCAGTAAATTCGGTTTTTATCGGAGGAGATTTGGCAACGTATGAAGGTTCGCACGGCTTTTCCCTCAGCACGTCGATGTAGATATTCCGCCGTCCACGAGAAAGGGAACCTCAAAGCATGGAGGCAAATGTGCGTAAAGGCAAAACTGTTCCGATCCTTAATAATATCAGTGCTTGAAAATAATGTCGAAATATGCCCCACTCGCAATAATTTGTGCGTATGCGAGTCAGTTCCGAGTGAACTATTCGACAAATGCATGCGCGACAGAAATCCCAAAATACGGCTTGCTGCGCAGAATTGGCAGAATGACAATCGACTGACTATTCCGAATTGTTTGTTGATTTTGAAATCGGAACCAATTTATGACAATGTCGATTGTTCTTCCGATCGATGATGCAACTGCACCACGATGTAAACAATCGTGACATGAAACGGGGAAAGCGTCGAATTTCTTCCTAGCTGGAACGGAACGATTCCAAGAATCACACCTACGAAGGGAAAACTTCGGTTCGACTGTTAACAGGAGAACTCGGAAAATTTTACGTCGAGAGCTTCGAATTTTCCTCCTAAAATTAGAATCTATCATAAATTCCTAATCATTCATAGATTTACAATTTGTCCTTCTATCAGGGGAAGGTAGGACAGTGCCTCTACTTGTATCAATTTTTTCTTGTGCGTGCCCTATACAATAAGAAAATCAATTTTTTTTACATCTTGTAAAGATGAAAAAAGTAACAAACTAGGTTTGTAAATAAAACTGAACCAAAAATCAATTGTAGATCTTAGAATAATTAAATTAAGTAATCAATATCAAAGCCACTGACTAATTTGACCACTTTTGCCAATCATCGGAAACTACAATTTCTGGCTCGTCCATAAAAGTACTTATGTGCATAGGAAAGTGAACGGTACTTACGTTGTTTTTAAACCGAGCTCGCATTTATATGGTTCTTCATCGCAAAATGTAGTCCAATTGAAATTAATTTCGAACTTGAGTTGGAAACTTCATAACATGCAAGTTTGTGCACATACTGACGAGGCAAAGTGGACTACCGCGGCGGTATGAGTCACCCCAGAAGAGTGAATAATACGTTGATCCGGTAAGGTAGTTGTGAGGTGTCAGGTGAAAGGGGTGGCGGAGAGCAAGGGGTTGTTTTCTTTCCAAATCTTCCGCCTCAGTGAGCCGGGCAACCTTATGGCGAGCTAAATGACTATTTTATAGCTTCATCGAGTAAGCTCATTCCAAGCCCGCATCGCATCCCTCCCCCGCTAGCTCATAAATGCCGCAATCTGAACCACTCCCTCCTTTCATCTGTTCGTACCGTCCATCAAACAAGCTATAATTAAATTCTCGATTGATATAGATACCTTAGGTGAAACTATAGCGGTAAATGTTGAGCTATGAAATCAGTTTAGCGGAAATACGGGTTTCATCATGAGTTCCTAGCAAGAAATGGATCTCTCACGCTTAAGCATATTTCAGCGTTTTATTATATCAAAAAATGTCTATTAGGTGTTAAGTTGGTGTTTTGCTGTGGGGTTTTCAAAATAAATGTTTTGGGAGAAAATAGCTGAAATGTTCCTCTATATACAGGCATAGCGGATCCGTTTTTTTGTCAAACATTTTACTCGAATTCCTTACTAGAAGAACTTGTTCGAAATCTTGATGTTTGTTTACTTCCGGCTTACTTTCACCTAAATAACTGGAAGTGATTTGAAATATAAGTAATTAAATATACCTGGATCCTCACGTTGCACAATTCTGGGACGTTGGATTTCCGCAATGCTCAACAGTTCAACGGATGTGCGAAGTCATCAGTTTTCGGGACCACATTCCGAGGGATTTCATGAGAGAATGTAATTGGAGCCCTGAGAATACAGTGAAACTGCGCATCAAATAGGAATGAATATGAGCCCTTAGAAGACATAAGGATACTTAATTTTCTCCGCAAAATTGGCTCAGGAATTTCCACGTTCGCATCGAAAAATAGCTTGAAGCAAATTTGAGCTCAACTGCATTTTCACAGGGCTATTTTCCTTTATGTATGCTTAATTTAATCCGAATTGGATGACAGTAATTCACTGTGAATGTTCAAAACCGCTCGGAATGGGCTCTATTTTCTTTTCCACATTGTTACGGAAAGTAAATTTTTGAAATATTTACTTTAGAGGATACATAAAAAATGAAAATGAAATTATTGATTTAGTATATTCAATGAATTAATTCAACCAAAAAGTACCTCGATCAACGCCAGCCCGTTGCATTTATTTGTTTTAAAAATTTCAGGAGAGATCAATACTTGATTTGTGTGCGAGTAAAATTATCTGAATTTTGAAGAAAAAATATTCCTAGATTTTGCTGGAAAATTCTTTTTTTATCCAAGGAAATCCGGCAACGTCTGAAAGTTCATACGGTGTTTTTCCTCAGCACGGCAGAGCAGGATCCAAAGGCCACTGAACGTTACACATGTAGCTTGCAGTTAATTAAAATGGCATCAGCAAACACTGGCCGATCCAAATATCGAGTCAGGGCTGAGGAAGTCAGAATCGGGGTACGAGACCGCGAAAGGCGCGGGGGAGGAGAGAGGGCTCTGAAAAGCCCGCGAGGGGCGCCAAAGGGGGAGGACGATATCCCTTTGAAGAATCAATCTCTCCGAATAGCTCGCGGAATTGAATGCGCTTCTTTCCGTCCCGGGAGCAAATCTTAATCCTCCCCAGGAACCTGTCAACGGCCGCAGTGCCCATCTTCCCGCCGGGAGCCGGATACGGAAACGCCCCCCCCCTCTCCTCGCGAAAAAGAGGGGGGCCGAAATCTGGAGCGTGGGAGATTTCGCGAACTGGGGAGTCCTCTCGGATGAGTTTTGTTTTCTGGGTCTGTTTGGAGTGAGCCTGTCGAGGATCCTTTTCATCCCGTTGTTGTCGAGGCACCAACTCACAAAGGTGTGCGGGATTGTAATACTACTTACGTAAGTGTTTAGAAAAAAAGGAGTACTTTGCCTCAACAGCGGCTGTCAAAACAACGACGAGTGTCATTGTGCGTTTAGCAACGCATTCTGTAAAATTATCGTCAGTTCTTCGGTATAAGACAGAGGAGTGGTGATTTTTTTTGGCAATAGGGGACACTGCTCTAAAAAAAGTCAGTATGATTCATAACACTGGAAAAAAAACACATTGGATCTAGAGTCCAGACTCTTAAAAACATCGACAAGAAAAAATACTCTTGATTCAATCGGATTTTTGCTTAAATCAAGAACCAAGCCTCTTAATTTGAGCGGATTTCCTTTTAATTTAAGCAAAAATCTGATTGAATCAAGAGTAGTTTTTCTTGTCAATGTTTTCAAGAGTCTGGACTCTAGATCCAATGTGTTTTTTTTTCCAGTGGATGTCATTCTCCGTCAGGTTACCAATCCTAGGATAAGTGAGGAAACCAATGATACTTTCATCATTTATCAGTACAATTGTCACCAATTTTTCGCTCTACTTACAGAAAGGAACATCTAGAAAGGCGCCGCATTGACAGGAATTTCTGGTAGTCTCAAAATCCGCAAAGTTTAGGAAATGTGTGGGAAAAGTCACCAAATTTCGCAAGTAGTGCGTTGACACCTACCTATCGTCGGTAGCTCTTGATCAAATTGAGTGTTTACCCATAGTTTGAATCTTCAGAAGATGCATGTTCGGCTGAAGTTGGGCCAAAGCCAAACATTTAAAAAAATTCAAGTGGAGGACTTATTTGAGGGTCAGGAAAAGTCGGAAAACGTCACAGAAAATTAGAGAATTCGGAAATTTTTGAGTCAAGGAAAAGTCCTGAATGGAAAAAAATCATGGTTCATAACTTGCAAATGAAGAACACATTGAAAGCCTGGCTAATAATTACAAGTGCATACATAAAAATCCCGACATAATTGCACATGTTACAGAATCTAGACTGTCTACAAATGGTCGTGAAGGGATCCTTAGTGTGAGGAGGGTTGATGCCCCTCAAATCAATCAACTCTTGAAAGGCTTTATTAAAAAGCAGGAGGCTTTGTTAAAAGCTTATAGTCGCAACCGAGAGGAATTGGCCTTCCAAAAGCTCCTGCACTGAAGCCGTCGTGAGGGCTGGAAAATGTCAGAAATTAATTTTTTGCCTCTTAAAGTCCCCTTTATGACTCTTGAATAATGGGGTAGTTATTTTCCGTCCTTTCATGTGCTTCAAACGGAGGAAGGATGGACGGCTGATTCAAACTTCAAGTTTGCCGGATTGTAAATAAAGTTCGAATAAAGTTCGGGCCTTGTGTAGCGTTTTGAATGTTCCAAAATTTTGTTGACTTTTAACAAAGCTTATCATAGTTTTCAGTGAAAGTGTTCGCTGATCAGTTCCATGACATTCTTTGTAATGAAATTTTTTTTGCAAGCATTTTTGAAACTTTTTTTGTTCCCCGTATAATCTTCATTTCCTCACAAAAGTCAGCAGTATGTGATACCTTCTTTTAGTTCCCTTGGTTACGTGTCGTAACAATATGGAGGAAGTTGTGACTGCTGGCAGTTGGCAGACAAAGCTGTTTTACGTAGGTCAGCTGTATTTGCCTCTCACAACTGGAAAATCTGACTTGAATGAGCTTGTTCAGCAATTCGTGATTCTTGCATTTTTGGAAACTAGAGAGTGCACAGAGTTCACAGGAATTTTCCCCGATTTTTTTTAGCAATATTAACCCACGAAATACGAGTCCAAAAGTCCGTATTTTGGGCTCCCATTTAAACGCGCGCCGCTTGGCCCATCTCAAAATGGCGCCCATTTTCTCCGTCCGGCGGTGGCCACACTTTTGACCCGGCGTGCCGGCGAGGTACCTCTGCATGCCTCTGCCGTGTGTGGGTCGTATAAACAAACGAAGATTGATAACACAAATGATCCAAACAACTCGAAATCTCTTAATTT
>NW_017547145.1:1788134-1804833 GCF_001854935.1 Bemisia tabaci | reverse complement strand
TTTTTGCAGCCTCGCTAAACGACTTATCAACCAGAGATTTTTTAGGAAGCGGACCTCCAAAGAGCTTTCAAAATTAAAAGTATACAACAAGTGATAATGCCATGTATTCGCCATATCAAAGCCCAATACACATTTATACACCGGCTACGTAAATCTGCTAAGTTAAAAAACATGAATCGACAGTTGTCGGATTGTACATCAATGACAAAATGTGTCTAGGCCCTCATTCTTGACTACAACTACTGCCCCCAGAGCCGCTCTCCGACGCCAATGCGTTGGAGCTTCCTGCTTGTTTTATCATGGCGAGGGAATAGCGCCGAATATTCCTCGCTTCTTTCGAGCCAATCTTAATAAAATGTGAAATTACGGAGGGTTAACGGGGTTTATTTTCGTGCCTCTATGGCATGCGTCTTTTCCTCTCCCCCGGTTTCAAAAATTTCTCGTGGGCTATCGAAGTCTACTCATGATGTCTGAAAACGTACAACTTAAATTATTTCATATTTATGGGGCCGTAAATAAAGTTTCATGATAGAATATAATCAATCTGATATTCTGTGTCTTTTCGAGCTTGTATAAATTTTGCAGAGGTTTTTAGAGTTTTCCTGGTTTCCATTCCGTCGGTCATCAATTAAAGGAAACAGCTCAATTTAGGTCCTTTGCTAATTCCACTTTCTGCAGATCTCCCTAAAACTATGGAAACATTTTCCCCAATCAAAAATTGATTGTCCCACAAATAAGATGAAACCTCGCAGTTTACAGGACGCTCACACTGTAATCTTATAGTTCAGTTAAATGATTACGCAATTTTCCTCCTTTTCTTTCTAACCCTCTGCCAACGATGGTCTCATTGCAGATGCTGTTTCTTACTTCGCGCAAAATCGCTCAGTTCAACTGCTACACGCGGAAAGATGCGTTTACAATCCACGACCTTGTCGTCATGAAATTTGACGCGTTTTTTTCAAAATGAGTATATATTTATCAAAAGTTTTTACTTTCTCGCTCCCCTCGTTTAAAAGAAAGACGAATATTCAATAGTTTCGGAATTATTATGTTAGATAGAGATGCTTGAAATATTTTTACAGGCAATTCAAGGATTGCACAAAGTCGTAAGTTAGTTTGTACATTACGGTCGTCAGATTTTCATGAAAGCCCACTTTTCTACAACCAGTCGAATAGAGGCTTATCATGTAGAGAGCCAGACTCTTGCCATGTAGGTACTCTAATTGGACCGAGTTCATCAGAAAGGAACCAACCCACATTTTCGAAAAAAAATCGAGTTAAGAACGTTTTTGAGTTCCATTAGTCGTATATATTCCCCCGCCAAAAACTAAAAGTTGAGAAAGAAAATTCGTCTGTTTTAAGAGGAGTTAAAGTTTATTTTCTACATTGAGCCTCATGGAGAAATAAAACTTCAAACGTCTTTTTCTCAGTTTCCACTTAATGTGGGTGGTTCCTTTCTTTTGAACTCGGTCCAATTTTACCCTTTCTTGCCTCCAAACTCCGATCCTGAGATACAGTCTTCCCCTCACTTGGGGCGGTTCTTCTTAAAGTAAAACAATCAACGTCGATAGACTTTTTTTTACTTGCATTCATTTATGCTATTTCTTCAATATCGTCTCCATACAGAAATCTCCCATTCTCTCTTTGTTTATATCCATTTCATACGACTTAGGAGTGGCCGCACAGCACGATTCTCATTCCCATAGAGCTTGAATCAGACGTGGATTAATTCTATCATAATTTCATCTATGCATCATACTAGTGTTGCATCATCGCGGACTTTCGGATCGAGCTGCGCCCTGCGACTGCGGGCACAACTCAATGGCGTGACGTTTCCAATTAGGTCCCACATAGCTCAATAGGATTATCATTTTACGGCCAGGCTGAGCTTTCAAGCCCGCTCATTCTCGTGCTTCGGAGCTCGAGGCTTGCCTGGTTTCCACCCTTCCGTATTAAATTAGCCAGTGAAATTTGACCCCCTCTCCTCCTTCACCCAACCGACGAGCCGTGAAAATAAGCAGGGTGCCTTGTGTTTTCCAAGGAGTGCAGTTCTTATAGAACGATCCGAGTTGTTCTCAATGCTTCTGTACCTTCACTGTACACACATACAGGGAAATTAGAGGTAGGGGTTAAGTTCCAACTGTTGACTGCTATCGAATCAATTGTGGTAATACCCCAATAAATTAGGTTACTAGCCCAAATGTCGCCGTACTTCTCCAACTGAGGTAGATCTAATTAGTTTTTGCTAATGTGTAAGCTTGAGCTACCGAAATAAGATTCAATGACTACTGCAACTGCCCAATTTTTCTAACACAAATGACTCGGTTGCGTTGGTCCCAGAATCGTGTTTTGATGCTTGATTCCTTTAGATCAGGTAATAATAATGAGATCTGTCTAAACAGCAACTTTCTAAGTTCAATATTAATCGAGATATCGCCCTTTGAGAAATTCGGATTATGACGTCATACTCGTCCGCGGTAGTGACACCCTCGGTTTCTTCCACATATCTTTCATCAGTCGGTGGGACGCGCATTTTAACTGGTTACTCAACGTAAATCTCGGTTGAAAGCAAGGTGGAAGAAACCAAGGGTGTGATTACCGCAGTGGTCGACGGCAAAAACCCGATTTTTCAAAGGGTGATATATCTCGGTTAATATTGAACGTAGATAGTTGCTGTCTGGACGGGTCTTATTATTTTTAGCTAATCTACAAGAATGAAGCTTCAAAACACGATTCTGTAACCAACGCAACTGTCTCATGCGCTCGCAACAATTACTCGAATCGAACCCTCGTAATATTCAAAACAATCGGCCAGAAAGGCAGCACTGTTCAAGGCCCAAAACGTTTTTTTCTCGCATCTAATCCATTTGCACGTCGATGATCGCGTTTGATTTCAGGGCTCGGAAGCATTTCGACAAGGATCCGTTATTGATGTCGTGTAAGCAACAAATGTGATCGGAAGAATAAGCTTCGGCGTCATTACGGGGAAAACAAGGCGATAAAAAAGCGGAACTCGTCGGCCGTTCTCTCCTAACTGCGGTCCACACGGGTATCGCGATGAGTAAATTACTCGCGGCCTCGCTCAACTCCGATGCACTTCTCCCCGTTCGTTATCACTCGACCCGACGTCCAGTAGTTTATTTCCACCCCCACTGCCATGCTGAGTCAAAAACGCCATATGAGCCTTCAGGCGTTGCCAAATGGAGATGTTGCATGTGTGAGGAATTTGCGATTTGACTGTTGATTCTTACGTAAAAGTTCGCGAGAAACACGATGGTGCTACTGGTTTTCTCTGAAATCAACAGTCAAATCGCAAATTCCTCACACATGCAACATCTCCATTCCTCCATCTCTCTGTCAGCTTCAATGCTTCATAAATAATGCAATGCTGTAAAGTGCGGAGGTTTTCGTTTCACTTCGAAATCTCTGTTTCATTCGATCACCACTTGTCGTCAATCAGGCTAATTTCCAACACTGCACATTATGTGGGTTTTCATATACGGAGCACACAGTTTTTTTATTCGTCGACTTTCCATCTATCAATCCACCGCGTTTTATAATTTTTTGCTGGTTTAATTATAATCCCGCAGTTTTCCTTCATTATTTGTATAGTTTAAATATCTCGTTTGCGAATCTGTGTAAATGTTGCGTGCGTATTGTCCTCTGACGTGCAGTTTGGTTTGTTCCCATATTTGAAAGTATAGCTTAATTTATTTTTTATTGGCGCTCAAAAGTATTGACACTTTGAAATCCTTTTTTTGCCGCTATAGACGGTATTTGTGGCGCGTCATCATAGGGACTCTCCATAATATCGAATTGGATCCAAACAATAACATTGGCATACTTAACCTCTTTTAATGCAACAAATGCGAAAAAACCGATAAATATATCGCTTTTCTGTGACATTTTCTCCCCAATGCATTCACTCCCCAGTATCACATATTCTAATTAAACTTGAAGACTGGCTATTATAATTTAGAGGCTCGGCAGACAAGGCGCATAAGTGCAGTTTTTGAAGAAATTGAGATATTAATGATTTTCAGTATAATTAGTCTTGATGCATATGCCGTGAAAAATTCACTCCCAAACTCCAAAAGTCAGTTTGACCTTTCTTTCCGCCTTAAGGATCCATGTAATTTCAAAACTTCAAATACGTATACCTCGAAATAGCAAAAACTGCACTTATGCGTCTTGTTCTCCAAGCCCTTAAATTCAACCTTCTCCAAAAATAATTTTACCCGCATGATACATAAAAAATCTCTCTCGTTGCCTTCAACTCGTGAGTTCCTTTGGAAACAATTCAGTCGCTCTGCGTCTACACGCTCCAATTTTTTTGTATAGGTATGAGCATAAACAAAGATGCAGGCGCCACGCTTGGGCCTCGGGTAGGAGGAACCGGAGAAGCAGTTGGATGCAGTCGTAAATAAAACTGCTCGCATCGCACAATCCAAGTGGAAAATAGCCCGAGAAGGGCTACTGCGGAGTGCAGTTACGTCCGTACGTTGCCGCATCTCATTATTCATACAACGACGACCGCCGTAAGGAAAAACACCGTATGGGTATCCAAACGCTCCGCAATTTCTGCCAAACAATTTTTTTTGGAATTTTTTTTAATATTTCGTTTGAATTCGTAGCAAATGTTTATCCACGAGTTAATGTAGTGTATTCGAAAATTTCTAATAAAAATGTTCCGAACTTTCGTCGAAAGTAAATATTTTGTCAGAAGACATTTGACAACCTTCGTATGTTCCTCTTGACTCATGTTGCTCTATGTTAAGAGTTTATAATGGTCTTCAGTCAGGTAAACTGAAGACTTTGATGGCCATTTTTTTCAAAATTCACTACCGTAATAACTTAATTTTTACACAAGTTCGATCCCCATATCCTCCCCCAACCCCTGTCCCACCCCTACCTCTTGTTTACCCGTGTGTCAATGCGGTATCCGGTCAAGCCATAAATTTTTGCATTTGTATTTAGAGAGGTTATTTTACTAAAGTTAGGTAATAGGCAGGGAAATTCGACGCTTTGCTAAAGTTGCTACCCTAATGCTGATCTTGTATTTATAATCATGTAATTGAACATTTACAGCTAATATCAAACTTCATCAGAATTTTCTCGTTATCTTAAGCACGTAGATTCATCAACCACCAATCAGTCAGCCAGCCAGTGGCTTCGAAGAAAAAAAATCTGAAAAATTCAGGTTTCAAATCATAATTACGAAAATTAAAGTTCGTGCAATACAATCTCCGAAGCAATTGTAAAATCAGGACTTAAATTATCTTTTTTCTCATTGACGTTGGCAGGTTGCATATCAGACAAGTAAGTAGCTTCTTTTAAGACTATCAAGGAAATCCCAAAAAGTTACGGATCTTTTTCATTCTCATAATGTCCGTAAGCACTAGACGGAGGGCTTTAAAATCACTAAAACTACGATTGCGGCGCCATAAGCTCCGCTTGGCAGCGGCCGCGGCCCGAAGCGAAAGCTCTCGAGTTGTCAAAGGCAGAAGCGTCGCGGGTTGCCAGGCAACGGGGAGGCCGCATCCGAGAATTGGCGGCGGGCCAAAGGGATGACTCACAGCCACCCCCGAGCCCCGGTCCCATCCGCGGGCAAGATCCGAGTTCAGGTTCACAGCCCGGCCGGCGCGGCGGCGCGGCGGGGGAACTGAAGGGTGTATTTGAATGATAAACCCCTATGATGTAAGTTCGAGGGGTAATGAACAGATATGATGTTAAAACAAATCTTTACCCCCATTCCGGTGCCCCTGCCCCTGGCCTTCCCAGGAGCCCTTTTTTGTCCGCCTGGATTCCGCAACACTGTTGTCGGTTACCTCCTCGAAATATCTCCATTTTTACTGTTCCTCTTTTTGGGAATTGTTTGCCGCACATTCACAAAGTAACAAATTCCTGTAGAGTCTCTGATAACTTTTACAGTTTCAACGACCCTGGAAAATCAGGGAACAGTTAGATGATTTCAGTGGCGTGGTGTGCTTTGCAATATATCGATTGATCTGTCATTTAAAACCATGGAAAAGGATCGATGAGCAGGGTGTTCGCAACAAACACCTTAATAATCGATTCTTTACCATAGCTTTAAATGGGGAAGTATCGATAATCAATCATTCACGCCTCGCCTCTGGATTATTCATCTGCCCGACCTTAAAGTTTGCCGAAGTAGTGTGTGTTGCACCACAATTCAAATGAAAAGATAGATTATTTTTAGCCGTTGGGCTCCCTTTCTTTCCCTTTTCGTGCA
The DNA here is from genome assembly GCF_001854935.1 of Bemisia tabaci. Classification (NCBI taxonomy): domain Eukaryota; kingdom Metazoa; phylum Arthropoda; class Insecta; order Hemiptera; family Aleyrodidae; genus Bemisia; species Bemisia tabaci. The sequence continues at coordinate 1,798,580 of NW_017547145.1, read as the reverse complement.
TTTTCCATCAGCAAGAGCCAAACTGGCACTATCTAGTTTCGATTTGTTTCATGGCAGAGCAGCAGAGCATTTATTGAAATGTGTCATCCGCTAGTTTATTTCGGCCTCACTGATCCCCTCCAAATTCATTTTTGAATTTTTTCCCCCTCTCACGTGTTTGATATGCATAGTACTTGATGTGAACAAAAGTTGAGCTTTTCGCCGATTTTACAAGTATGAGCAATGATGGCAACTCAAGCCATGCTTATGAGTAGCCGAAAACCGAAAAATCTTGCTCTTGATGTGCATAGTTCAATTCTATACCTCTACACTTAGATCGTGAGGAAAATCGTCTTTCTCTCGGGAGTTTCGAAAATTTGGAAAATAGATGGTTCAAAAAGCTTGAAAAGTTGGATGAAAGTGAAAATTCGAAAATGGAAGGAAATCTGTCACCGTGGGTAACGCACTCGGTTCCGCACTCCGACCCCCGCTGAGCTTTTGAGCCGCGTTATTTTGTGATTACTCTTCGGTATTAGTTATGCGCTCATGTGCTTATGTGAATGAGGATTATTCGATTTTGAATGGGGGCGCGAGGCCGGTGAAGTTATGCCCGGTGATAATTAACAGCAACGCAATTTTAATTAAAATAAGCCCATTTTTTCCGCGAATTTCCACCTTGCTCGAAAATCATCTCGTTTGTTTTGAATGAAGCTATAACCAGCACTCGTGCATATTAATTTTGCAACAGCATGTGGCATTGGCATCTTTCAAACGGGGCTTTACTCAGCTATGGTGCCTAGTATAATGTCGAGCAACTATTTTAACTCCGCGGAGATCATATTGCACACTGAGAAAAAACTATGGCTTATAAACCTATTAGAGGTAAATATGGAACACCACTAATAGTAGTACCTCTACATATAATAATAGCACATATACCTTAGTTATGGTCTCTGTACCTTAATTAGGTACAGAGACCTTAGTATGGTTCACAGACCGAGAATCATTAGTTTATTTACGACTATTATAGGTGTTCCATATTTACCACTAATAGGTTTATAAACCATAGCTTTTTCTCAGTGCATACCCAACTGAGTGAAGGAGTTTTGAGATCGTTAGCTGATTTGTTGCTTAACCCTCTAGTCTACAAACAAAGATTTTAAGTCTCCTAACACATGTCGGGTGAGAATACTTTAGAAACCGGAAGAGGTGAAAGAAAAAGAATAAGAAGGTAGAGAAGAAAGAAAAGAGAAACGAGAAGAAGAATACGACGAAGGAGAAGAGAAACGAGAAGATTTTTTTCCTCTTCTTTTTCTTTATCTTTCTCTTCTTCCTTTCCCATTCTCTCGTTTTCCTTTCCCTCTTTCTCTTCCATCAGTTTACCCTTCCTGTTGCTTTTCCTCTTCTACCTTGAGTTCCAATTTCTAATGTGTCCCCTTCCAACATACGCCAAGAGTCCTAAGGTATTGCACATAGGTGGTTTTTTCTCGAACTCACCATTTTTTAAGTTTAACCATATTGAAGTTTTCGCAAGCCTGGATTCTAAAAGATCCACGTTATTTAGATCAGAGAATTATCAATCCGATAATAAGGGCATCACTAGGTGTATTTAAGAACTCCCCTCGAAACCGTAACTCCTCTGGCAAAAAATTTTAAACCCCGAGATCAAAGCTCATTCTCATGCAATATCATAAGTTTTCAGATTTCCCGTATGAAACTGCACCCTAACGAACACCCGCGAAATTTTACGCATGCACAGATGACTAATTCGAAAATCTTCGACACAAATCGAAATTCTACTTCGAGGATCCCCGTGACGAATTGACCGGACAGCCGGGCGGAAAGCACGTCGCCACCGAAAGTCGCGTCATCGTCGGTTGACGTCGCGTCGCGTCCGTCGGGACGAGCTTTTGTCGCGGTCGAGCGGGTCTAATGAGTCAGCGACACGGCATGAGACTTGTGCGGCTTCCTTCGGTGCATCCGCGCTCCCTGGTTTAGCAACAACCGCGTATCTCCCCGGGGTTTCTATCCGGAGTTACGGTGTTTTTGCATCGGAGCCCCGATCCCCGATGCTGGAATTAATTCCGAGTGGGATTTCGGATTGGGACTAACTGCCCACGTCGGTCGTCGGCGCTAACGGCGAATCGTTATCTGTTTACTCTGCGGCACCCGCACAACTCCATGCGCCCCTTCCTATTTTGCACCGAGCGGTCATCCTAGGTGCTCTGCTGCCATCGCATCAGCAAAAAATTGATTTTTAATCGGCTGGAGCGTCGAAGTTCATCACATAATAATTAGGGTCATTGGGAGTTAGCGCGGGGGTGCTTTTTTAGCATGAGCTCAGGGGAAAGGACCTCAAAAACTCACCTGCGACGCCCTGAAATGATCGAATTTAGATCAGTCTTATAATGCGGAAGGAGGCATTGGCTTCCGACTTTCGCACGGAGAAAAAAACTTCGTGCGTGGGACCCGAAGTTTAGATCATATAGATCTCTGAAGTTTTCGGATTGAGCATCTGAACACTTAAGGTCTAGCTGTCGAGGTTCGGATCACACATCTGAAACTTCAGTTCTTACATCTGAAGTACTTCAGATGTGAGAACCGAAGTTTTTCGGATGTGAAAACCGAAGTACTTCAGATGTAAGAACTGAAGTTTCGGACTTGCCTTAGTGGAGCTAAAGATCTGAGCTTACGTGACGGGTGTAGGCGAAAAAGGGTTGTCTGAAACATTGTGTGACGTCACGCAAAATTTTTTGTATGCTTGTGGGAACAAGTGGACATATTAATGCTGAAAGGAAGTATGTTCTTAGGGTTTGTGTGCATCATAGTTTTTTTTAACATAAAGATGTCCACGTATCGACAAAAAGCGCTGCTTTTTACGGGGAAAGGGAGGGGGTCAACAGCAAAGCGTGACGACATTATGTCTCCAGAAAGGCTATAGACTCGTGTGACGAGAAGGGTACAGAAAGATCTAAAATTTCAAATTTTAGGCTGAGGGAAGTGAAAATCTGAAGCTCCATAAGCTTTTTTTGGGCAGCTTTTCTATACGAGTTTTTAAAATCCAATATTTTTAAGGTGATCATCCTCAAAATCAATGGGAGCCCCATGAACAAGACTTGGCAACTCATTAGTTAATGTATTTACTCAGCAGTCACGTGGCTAAGTTACGTGATTCGTCGTCCATTAAAGTTCCGTGTCCTGTAAGTACATTGGTGCCAGTCATCTGTTTTTACTGCCACCATGCACAAGTCGTAAAATTACACATCTTTATTACGTTTACAAGGTTGAAAAATACAGGGAACCCGGAAGTCCGTTGAAAATACTCGGCCAAAAATAACATACTGAATTTTCTTCATACTGAAGTTTTTCATCCTTTGGAATGAACATTTCGAAAACACATAAATGTTGGAACGAGAAAACGGTAATAAATTACTTCTGGAAAACGTCGAATACGAAAACTGAAAATATCGAAAAATCTCGGAATTTCGATTTTTGGGCTTTTAGCTGTTTTTGAGCTAACCTTCATACCCCTTTTAATCTTCTTTTGCGAATTTTCTTAGGGATTAATCGGAATTTTTCAGTAATTTGCACTACTCAAACATGAGGCGCTGGGTGCAGAAAGGGCATCTTTTGCTTGCGGTGTCTCAGAATTTTTGCTAACGTCTCATCCATTATGTTGTCGGAAGCAAATTTATGGAATTCGTTAGAGCTTTTACTGAATTTTCATTATTATTTTATAATGCTGAAAATGATTTTTTTTTTAGGAAATTCACCCAATAGTTTCCTCCCTACTGTAATTTAGCAGTGGAAATTCTGAACCAGTGCAACCAAGAAATGCCCTTTCTGTATTCAAATGTAAAAATTGCTGTCCGGTAAAACTTTGAAAAGTTGCAATGCAATTAATCCCTTTCAGTTCTCACCCCTTCAATATGCGGCGGCTATTGAATCAAAAGCAAGCGTCCTTGATTTAAGTGCTTGCGTCAACAAACTTTAAAGAAAAAAGAGAAAACTAAATGAAGAGCGGGCACCGAAGCGGAGCCGTGCGAATTTTCAGGGGCACTTTCCAATGCCAGGCGGCGGCCCGTTGACCCCGGCGCCAAGCGCCCGGAACCTTTCGCCGTCCGCGAAGCCTTTCGCGAAAATTTTAATTCCGTCCAATTAGTCACCCTTTTGATCACCGAGCCCGGATCACCGCGTAAAAACATCAGCGACCTCTCCACCTCTCGCTTCATTACCGAGACCTTGTAACTGTCCGTGCGCTTCTTTATAAATACGTCAGCGCTACAAAATCGCCCGCACCCCGCCCGCCCCGCCAAGTACACGCGTAATGTGTTTTTTGTGTATTTCGAGCCGAGAGGAAATAAGGAAGAAAAAACTGCCGAGGATTTTTGGGCATCGTCCAACGCGGCGTCGGCGTCGGTCGGAGTGACGAGCCGGGAGGAGGGGGATGGGGGTGGGAATGGGGGATGAGGGAGATTTTGTCAGGTTTTGGAGTACTTATTTTCGGCATTTACCTACGCCGTAATCCCACTAACCTCCTTCGCCGATTGACGCCACTCATTCATAGATAGAACGTGTCTTGTGGGTTGACAGCAGTGGCGTGGCTTGCTTTGCGATATATCGATTGATCTGTCATATGGAAAAGGATCGATTAACAGGGTGTTCGCAGCGAACATTTTAATAATCGATTCTTTACCACGGATTCCAATGGGGAAATATCGATAATCGATCATTCACGCCACGCCACGCCACTGGTTGTCAGATAGGACTTGGGCCCGATGTGTTGAAGTACCATCAGAGCAACAGTCCCAATAGATGGAAGAACAGCGCTGCCTTTGTAGTACGTTTGCACGAACATGAATCGAATTATTCAAAATTGAAATATTGGCGTGATGGAGAATTTGCAGGTGTCTGAAATTTGCTGAACTCCCTATTTAAGCGGAACCTACTTAGTGAACTGAACACGGGGATACCCTTGGTTCATCAACTATTGCCCCTTTTTGCCCTCAAAATGAAAATCTTCACCCTGCATTGGTTCAGAAATAAACTTAACTGCTCACAACTCAATCTTGCAGATATCGGAGCTTACACTGAAAAAAAAGTAGTTAGCGTTGAGAACTAATTTGGTAAGTTCTCGCCAAGTAGAATCAAAATTAGGCTTCAGAACTAATTTATTGTACTGAAGCACCAATCAATTCGCTTCATACGCTGACTTGACTTTACTAGAGCGCGAACCAGAATTGGAAAACAGCACTAGCTGTAAAATTAGCGCTGTGGTAAGACAAATTCACTTTCGGGTCAAACTAATTCGCCCTCAACGCTAACTGCCACATTGTCCGTTACATTTATTTAGTTTCGAAAAAGTGGCGTCGGTACAACAGCCTCAATCGCGTCAGCTCGTGAAAATCAATTAAAATGTGAAATTTCGGGCTCGTTTGACAATGTAAATACTCCCGGTATGATTTATAGTGTCCTCTCTTTCTTGAAAACGTTCGGAAGCAACATAAATAAACCTGTTAAGGTTAGAAATCGTCTGTTCGATTCGAAACGTAAACAAGCATGATATTCGTTGGAGTCGTCAATCTTCTGTATTAAATTGCGATTAAAGCGTTCCGCGTTCAGTTTATATTTTACGAAAATCTGTGAACTTACTGCTTACTTCTATAGTTCGTGTTCTCCCGTAATTTCAAAAGAATATCTCAAGTGTTCGGACGAGATATGTTTATTCAGTGTGAACATTCGTTCCGTTTCATGTGTGAAGGTGTCTCTCTCTAAAGGATAATTCTGTCTACTTGCACATACCTATGGGATATTCCTTTCCTCTGCCGTTCATTTGGAACCGGTCAGTTTATTTTTACCTCTCGTCTTTTAAGAAATCTTCTTTTCCTGAAAGTATTGTCCAGTTATCATTCGCTAAGCCGTTTTCTCCTCTCTCAGTTTTGAGGTTAGGTTGACCCAACCCTACCGAATGCGAATTAGAGTAGCGGAATTAGTTTCCAGCACTAATAGTGGTTAGTGTACAGAAACCAAAAATCATGTGTGTCCAAATCACACAATTTGAGTTAGTGTATAGAAACCATTTTTAGTCCTCTGACGCTAACTCATTTTTTTCAGTGTAAAAAGTATTTGTTTTCTCAAAAACTCAAATCTCATTTTTTTATCTGGCCTGGATACATATTTTTCCTCTAATAGCTTTGTTCCTGGGAACTGAGGTCCCTTTTCCTGCAGTCGGTCACAAATGAATTCATTTTGATATCATGCGATCAGAATTTTCTAATCTTCAATCGACAATTGAATCAGTGAGCACGAAAACACACCAATTCGGAAAAATGAAAATAATCAAGACACACGCAAAACTGCACAGTAGGTGAAGAAGTTAGTTTCAGAAAAAGATTTTTGCTACCGAAAAACAAGTACTTTTGGACACTTTAAAGGTCCAAGTTGGAACAGACGCACTATCTTCAATGACCTTCGTGTAAATCAACTGTCTGAGATGGAAATTGAGCATTTTCGAGTTACCGAGTTGGTGTGTCTTCGTTCTCACTGATTCAATAGCAATTACGCATCAAATCACTCCAGAAGCCTTTTTTGAAGAGACCAGCTGCCTTTTTCCTCACTGGCAAACAATATCTAAGAGGGCAAATGAACATAGCATCATGACCATGACCAGCAATTAAGTTCCCTCATTTCAATTAACAACTCTCAGCGCCGTCAAAGATATTGCAATTTTCCCGGATGTCTTAATTAATGCACCCCAATAAAGACTGCAAAGCGACAACTACTAGGCTAGGTCTTTCGCAAAAAACCGGCAACCCGTCTCGTGGCGGCTGAAACTGGTAGCGCTGTCCGAGCGCTGTAGTATTAGTATCGACGTTTTGTTTTTTTTTGCGGCGATTTGCACTCGACTAAAGCCGCTATTTATTCCTCCACTGCTACTGTTGACCCTAATTTGTGCGCCTTGATACATTCTGGTCGTTGTATAAGTAAGTCCATGTCCGGTCATCATTCACAAACGCGGAGAAATAAAAGTTCTGCTGCGCTGCGATTAGAACGCCGCAAGAGCTTTTGCGTATTGATTGCCAAATGATCACCTATAATTTTTTTATTTCTGCGAGGAAAGTTCTTTGTATACCTTCTTGACAGTTTTTGGTGCTTGAGATTGAGCCACGAATGGAATTCTCCGAATAATTCCGGGAAATAAATTCTGAAATTTCTCAGAAAATCTGTGATTTGTCGGAGTGATTTCGCAACGTTTGAGTGTTCATGCGACTTCTGTACTCTGCACTGAGGAGTGGTTTTGCCATTTTGTAGATTATCTGGAAAAAATTCTGGCGGCAGCATTCCACGCAGAATTTAGGATTTACGGATTTTGACATATATGGACTTCAACGCTCGTCTATCTTGTAAGTCCTATAGTTTTGAGATTTGTCCCTTTTTGGAATTTAAAGTCACCTCAAATGTAGATTTAAAAAAAAGCTACCTCAAAAATATTTGATAAAATTAACTGTTCATAATATGATGTGATATGATTGATGTTCATAATATGATTTTTCCGGGAAAATTTGATAGGGCAATCGACATACGCACACGCACACGCACATCTGTTTCAAGTAGTTTTCCTCACGCTGAAAATCCGAGCAAATGCGTGAGAATTTCCCGGGAATTCTCCTCTCCTTTCCTTGCACTCAAATTTTACTCTCTAGGGTGACTGATCAGATTTTTCTTGAAACATTCATGGGAATTTTCTCGGTAATTTTCTTGATTGTTTTTTGCACTTAAGTTTGATCCCTTAAGGGGACCGACCAGATTTTTCTGGAAAGTTTCCTGAAAAAATCACTGGAAAAAAACCACATTGGATCTAGAGTCCAGACTCTTAAAATCATCGACAAGAAAAAGTACTCTTGATTCAATCAATATCTAGCTTAAATCAAGAACCAAGCGTCTTAATTTAGGCTGATTTCGTTTTGATTCAAGCAAAAATCCGATTGAATCAAGAGTATTTTTTCTTGTCAATGTTTTCAAGAGTCTAGACTCTAGATCCAATGTGTTTTTTTTTCCAGTGCACTTAAGTTTGATCCCTTAAGGGGACCGACCAGATTTTTCTCGAAAGTTTCCTGAAAAAATCTGGGGAACTTTTCCCCGGAATTTTCTTCCTCGTTCCTGGCTCTCGAGTTTGATCCCTTACAGCGACTAACGATATTTTTCCGTGTGTTTCAGAGGCGATGCCTTTCTGGAGCCGTACATGCAGGGGCTGGGCATCAACGACATGCACGTCCCGGCGCCACTCCCGGGGCCGACGGCTATGGTGAAGCGCCGCTCCCTGGACAGGGACCCGGAGACCTCGTGCTCCGACGTGGAGCCCCCGCGGAGTCGCACCTCCTCCCTCGGGGCCGACCCCCTCGACTCCTCGGCCTCCGCCTCCGCCCGCACCCCGCCCGAGTTCCGCCTCATCCGCCTCCACAACAGCTCCAGCCAGAACACGCTCAATGAGGTCAGTTTACTTTCAGCTACTCTTTTTTTTCTACCCTTTCGATTTGGACCCAGCTTAACGGAAACGCAACAACTCGCATCGAGTTCGCAGAATCAAACGGAGAATCTAATGTCACAAATGTTGTGTCTCGAAAGAGTTAGAAATAATAGTTCTTTATTGTAAAATGTTGTCACAATGGCGACACGAGTAAACCTAAGACTAATTGAATTTAAAACTACCCCCAACTCATTTTCCTCAAAAATGCGACTTCGCGCGTTTCCCATGAACTCGATCCATTTTGCAAGTATCTATCCACTCCTTTCTCGTGGGTTTTGCCTACGTTCGTTTATATTTTGCAAGTGTCTCAATGACTTTACAACATGAATCGTCGAGAAAACGCGAGAAAACGTGTATAGATCATGGAGAAATTAGGGAAAAAGTTCTCTGACCCGTATCTTCAATTTTAAAATTTAAAAATACCGCAACTCCTAGATAATGTATGTATTATGCTCCCTCGTGGTTCAGTCACTCAACATCCACCATAGATCTGTACACTCAGTTTCTCAGTCTTACAGTCGATGGATGTATTCGTGTTCCATGGATGGGCGTGTTGTATCATATAACTTGAAGGCGCCCTGACTTTTCTTGCCTGCACCGAAATGCGCTCCGCTCTGTGCCGCACCGGTCATCGGATCGTAGGAATTCGATCGTGAATTTCTTTCTTGTGCACAAAAATGAGCATTATAGACAGAGGCAGCATCATCTCAAATATGGTAAAATTCCTATCAGATTTATTGCGTCATCGACCAAAATTACGACATCACCTGGAGCCTTACCCGCGCACCGCTACCCCATGATTTTAAGTATAACGTTAATTTTAACATAAATAACAATATATTTTGTTCCCCTGAATTTTTTAATTTTGTGTAATGCCTCCTGTAATCTCCTCCGAGAGCAAAAGCCTGTGCAAGTTTCAAAAATACGAGCGTATATCCTATCGCGCCGTTCCTATGACTGCGGGTTAGGGCGTCAACGCGCCTCTCGTGGTAAGAGTATAATGCGCCGATTTGTCACATTCAGTCTAGCCCCTTGATTTATCCTCGTGTGCAAAACGCATGGCGCGCTGCCACTCGCCAAGCAGGAATTATAGCGCATCGCTGCCACATAGCGCCATCGTAGAGTATTATCAATGCAAGTTAGATTCCATTCATACCCGCCTCTCACAAACTTACCACATCTTAAATAATTGTTGAGCTGTGAGTTCGTTAACGAACAGAGACCCTCAATCAACCCTTAGGTTGCAGGTTAAAATTTTTACTAACCAACTTTCCCATAGGTCTCTTCCAATCAACTTTGAAAACTACCCTCTCGTTGGCCGACGAGGTATTGTTTGACAAACAAGCTGCAGTCTGTTGAATTTTTTGCTGAGTTCATTGTTCATCCTTTTCCTAAACGGTGAGAAACAGGAAGGTATAAGGAGTGAAAGATAAGCAGCTTTAGGTACGCCATGAAAAAGCAGGCCCGCCACAAGGGGGGGGGATACTGGGTCCTTGGTACCGGGGCCCGGGCCCTGGAGGGGCCCGTGACGCAAGTGACAAACCACTACGAATTCATGTGTAACCCTTGTCTCGCAAGGAAAAGTGAAAAAATTACCCTAAAAATTCCGCAAAAGGTGAATAAAGTTTCAAAAACACGCTAGGGCACTATACAATTTTTCTTACTTTTTTAGAGATTTCTATCTATTTTCAAAATTTTGAGTACATGTAGAATGATATTTTTAGTAACTGCGTTTCATTTTCTTCCGTTGTCGAATGCTGAGAGGCTCCTGTCTGGGCATCCTCGACTTCAATGGCTCAACTCCCTTGCCATAGACGTACGAAAGGGGAGTCCAGGGGGGCCCGGCTCCCCCTAGAATTGAAAAGTATCATCTGCCCCCCTCAAAAAAAATTTATAGATGTTTTGAATGCAACAATTCGAAAGTATTTGGTGCTGAAAGT
>NW_017547145.1:1735468-1788067 GCF_001854935.1 Bemisia tabaci | reverse complement strand
GGGGGGGGGGGGGGGGGCCCGGACCCCCCTCTGTGCTAGGGGCCCGGGCCAGAAAACTGATACCAGGGCCCGAGATGGGATGTGGCGGGCCTGTGAAAAAGTATCAAGGCCCCCGTCCCCCCAAAGTTTAAGGGTCTCCGTTGGTCCCAAATGTCTACATATATTCTATCGCACCAAATCTTCGATGGTGAAAGTACCAAACCACATATCTCAGTTCCAAATCTCCTGACACTTTTTACGTTCTTAAAGAAGGCCTGGTCATCGTTTTGCACAAAAATTTCATAGGACTTTTTTCCCTGTCATCAACATCTATTTTCTGAAAATTTCTCACAGAAATTTTCAGCATTATATACTCTCTGAAAAAATGAAGTTTGGATGTAAATGCTCAAACGCTGCGCCGCAATGGAGATCCATGGTTTGGTAAATTCACCATCGACATGAAACGAAATTTTGTCGTTCTGCAGACCATTCTTACCTACCCATTGTCTACTAATAATGTTCGCATGGAAGTAAGTGAAATAGTCGGTGAAATATTAACCTAGATTGAAGGCAATTATAGGCAACCCTGCAAACAGGAATGCGAGGTAGCAGGTAGCCTGCCTAACCGTTTTATTGCATTGTGCGTCTGCTGTTGGTAAATGAAAGCGCTCGCCGGTTGCCATGGATACAGGGTGCGATATCAAGAGGCACGCGGTCGCGTTTTTTTGGATTCTCTATTGTGAAAAGTGACAAGCGATATTTGATACGCACTCGTCTGTAAGGAGAACCACCGCTCCGCGCTGTCTTGGAGAGCAAGAGCGCGAGGTGGGTGGATGTGAAAGCAGTTTAACAAACGCACACCGGAGCTACCAGTCCGACTCTGTATTGAGGCAATTGTGTTACACCCCCTCATCCCTTCCGCCTTGCCCTGCGAGTCGACGGAAAATCTTTTTTTTAACACAAGCTTGAGAAAAAAGAGGGAGCCGTTGAAGAGACTTTGTTACCGCTCCTCTCGTGATACGAGATCGGAAGAAAAGGTCAACAATTTCGAACAATTGGACTAATTTTTGCAACAAGCGAGAAACAACACTAAATAATGGCCCATAAGGTGGAGAAATGGTGCTGAGTCCACACCATTTCACGGGGAAATCAAAGCCAAGAAATTCCAAAAATTACTGTCAGAGCAGTAAGTGCATTTAGTTTCAGTATAAAGATACATGCTTTTACAAATGAGTTGGAAATTGTAGTTCCTTATTACGAAAATTACAATTAGAGTCAAAACATTTTAACTCTAATGAGTACCAGTACAAAGCTGAGGGGGAGACCTGAGTTGAACACTCTCTCCCCTCAGTTTTGTACAGGTGCTAATTAGAGTTAAAAAAATTTGACTCTAATTGTAATTTTTGTAATAAGGAACTACAATTTCTGACTCATTTGTAAAAGTGTTTATCTTTATATTGAAACTAAATGCACTTACGTCGTTTCTACAGTGAGCTGGAAATTGTTGTTCCTAATGGCAAAATGAAGTTCAATCTGAATACTTCTACGCTGGGTCGGGCCAAGGTGTGAGTGAATCGTGGGAGATTCTCTTGCCGACCCCTATTCTGCCGTGCTAAGGAAAAACGCCGTATGAGCCTTCAGGCGTTGCCAAATTTTCTCTGGCAGATCACTAATTTTCAGGAAATTTTTTGAATATTTTCCCGCCAACTTCTCAGAAAATTTTATTTGTAATTTGGTCTAAAGTGTCTGAAAATTCCAAGGAAAAATATTCATAATTTTCCTCAAAAATAAACATTTTATTCAAGAAAATTTGGCAACTCTCGAATTTTCATACGGCGTTATTCCTTAGCACGGCAGTATTAGACAGGTCATTTTCGGTGTAACTAACTGGAACAGCCTGATCGCGAGATAAGTGCATGGATCTGCATGTACTTTGACTTCGAGGAGCTCATCACTTAGCGTGGATCAGTGTGGATCACCCCCGTCGATCATCACGGACATCGCGGGTGAGACTTCCGGAGCCATCCATAACTCAACGCTCCATCGGTCGAGCCATCGCTGACGTCATCGAGGACTCGGCGCTCTGGCATGGCGGTGCGGCGCCCGATTATTCGTGCACCCGGGGGTTTTGGCTCCATTCCATTCAGCTCCCCAAACCTCCCCCCGCCCCCAGCTTTCTCTCGCCTCACTCGTTGCACTACTCCGAGGTTATTTTTCAATTCAGGTTCAAGGCGATGACACTGCCCCTGCCCCCGGCGCGGACGCTGCACTCATTATCCTGAAAAAGCGTCGAGTCACCGCGGAAGGTCGCATTTTGTGGTCCGCGATATGAACCGCCATGAAGATACGGACACTACATTACAGAAGCTTCGCATAATTACTGGAGGGTTGTAGATAATATATCCTGCGATGGAGACCACTTTTCGCTTAATTTGACCGCGTTTAGCAGATAGGAACCATGCCGCATCAGCTTTTGCCAACTTTCACTGAGCATTTTAATTTTTTGCAAGAGAACTTTTATAGCTGATGTGGCTTGATTCCTTCCTGCTTAACGCGGTCCAATTATAAGTGAGCCACATGTCGAAGGATTTTCCTTGCAAGTTTTCCAATTCATAAGTCTGGTTCACCCGCTGAAAATGACAGCTGAAGATACATCGAGAGAAATTCGGATGTCGAATTAAATAACTATTGCTCGATAGAAAAATGTGCGCCCCTGCAGTTGAATTAACATCTTTAGGACGTGAAATTTACTGCAGGAGCAAATGTTTTTAGGTCGTACATCTTTAGGACGTGAAATTTACAGCAGGAGCAAATGTTTTTAGGTCGTTACACACATTTTTAATAACCAGAATGTTATTCAATATCCTAATTTGTATCGTCGTGTACAGGTAGATCAGTGCGTTTTTGCATAGCTTTCTAAGATTTTCAGTTCCCATTTTCAGCGAATAAATTATTTTCTAGGCACTAGCCGTTCCTCCAGTCGCAAATCAGGGTTTGAAATAGGTTTATCAACCTTGCACTGCCGGTCAATCAAGGCATGCATTACATCAGTAGGATGATCAGAGATCTAAAGAACCTGCTGGGCGATCAAAGCGCTAGAAAAGGCATCGATTGCTCCAATAGGGCTATTATCGTTGGTTTGAACTTGTACTAACTACTGGTCAATCATGGCGCTGGAAGAGGCATTCATTAATCTTATTTGTAAAGCAATTAGCCGCTTGTAGCGAACGACGAGATTCGTTTGACCAACTTGTTTTACAAACCGCTGTCCAGAATACTCATCAGTCATCATTAGGCGAAGGAAGTGCTCAACACTTGCCTCTCGCATAATTTGCTCCACTGCGTGACTCCTCGTGACTCACATCCCCTTTTATCCCGCTTGCAACTCGGAGCCGTAATTGCTTATTATTATGTCAAAGAACCCCAACTTGATGGTTCTGAGAACTCGAGCGATGATATGTGTTTATGATCTGGAATCTGCAATATTTACGCTTCATTATTACGTTCGTGTCACTGTCGTCTCATTTTCTCCCTCACCTCGTATTTTTTACTTTTTCCTTTTCATCCGAAGAGTCATCGTAATTTTGTATGTTGGTGTCACACACTAATTGGCCTTAGTGATTCCATCTGATTCAGTGCCGTTCACCCAACGCAGCCACGGCGAAAATCCTATTGGCCATGGTTTAGAACATAGCTCGAAATTGGGATTGGAGTTCACAAAATCCCCATATATCCCGAAATTTAAATGTGACCACACTCAGGACATACTAAAAAAAAAAAAATCAGAAAAAGAGGAAAATAATCACAAAGACAGTGACAATACTTCCATAAGTTTTTTTTAATAATTTACGTTTCAGGGTCAATCAAGATAAAAAAGAGAAAGAAGTAAAACTTAGAAACAGCTGTGGAAGTGGCAACTTTTAGGGCAAAATTGTTTTTGAACACTCACACTGAGCTCGTTCCTCTTTTAATGCAATTTATCCTGTTTTTCAATCACAAGTGTTCCTTTTTCAACCTCTTCGCTACATCACGGGTACAACATTTCCAGTCCGCAAACTTAACTCGCACCTTGGACCGCGAATTTGTTTTCTTACAAATAAACAAATTGTATGAATGAGAAACATGCTCTTAAGTGGAGAAAATTCAGTTCCGATCACGAGGCAGTTTTCAGATCCAGAGATTTTCGGTCCCGTAAATGCTATCAGGCGAGGAAATTCAATACCGTTCAAGCTCAGTGGGATATTTTTTCCCCCCGGCGCACGATCTCGGAGCAAAGGGTGGGAGCGATAAATTCCGGGCAAGTCATCAAAAGCAATCGAAAACGCGTGTCGCGGTGACATTTCAAGTTACAAGTTATGACATTTGCACAAAGGACCGGGGGTGGCTCGGAAAAGGGCTCCCGAACGTGAAGGAAACAGGAGTGGAGGGGTGGAAGAAAAGAAAATGTATGCGGAGGGAAAGGGAAAGAAACGGCCGAGACTGGAGGAGAGTTGAACTTTCCCTGCGTGCGGCGCGGCGCTTTGTGTTTTGTCGAAAGTTTGGATAGGTAGACTCTTGTCTAGCGTTTTGTGTGGGGGATTCTATGCTTTTTTGCCGGAGAGAGAGAGAGGAAACGTGCGCTGAGGGTGGGGAATTATGGAGGTAGGGAACTTTTCTCCGAAAGTTGATCGTGTGAAGCTTTCACTAAAAGATCGGGCAAGCGAAAAACTTGAGGCCAATTGAATTACCGGTCCTTTAACCGCGATAGCAGCGGCAACTCCCATCTTTGCCTCGGGTCGGTGTTGTCAACGACAGCAAGATTTTGACTTATTGCTCTTGCCTTCTGACGAAGGGAAGCAGTTTGACGTATTCATAGTTGATCAACGAAGCTCCCTGATGACTCCATCGATAGCAATCAGAGTGTCGTGCGTCCCAATAATTTTCGAGTCCATTCGAGGGTAGTTTACTTGGACGTGTTAATGCTAAAAGAAACTATGTGCATAGGGTTTGCATACAACATAGTTTGTTTTAGCAAAATACATCCACTTCTCTTACTCCCGTTTTGAACCCCGACAAAGCATTTATCTAGAATGACTGACTCGAGCTAGGATTCCGTATAAATGCATGTGGGTCAGGTTTACTTTGGTTAACCTTGCAGCTTGCTGTCCAGTCCATTTACCAAACTGGCGTTGGTATACTGGTAATTTGCGTTTTTGGAAATGAAAAAATGACTTCGAAAGCTTATTTTGCTAGGTTTCTCCATTGGACTAATGAGAGATTCTAAGATATTCTCGCAAATAATTTACAAAATAGTAATGTAAGGTGTTAATATTTACAAACATGACTTCCGGCGAGAAACCACAAAAACTGAGACTAAATTTTGGTTTCTTAAAGCAATTTTAAGCGTCAAAATGAGTTTGGTAGCATTAATTCATCGATCGTGGCTCAAAAATGCACGAGAAGTTCACTCCAATTAATTGACAGACAGTCTAAGGAAAAACCACCTATTTTCGGATTTTCAGCATTCAAGTAAGAAGTTAATTGAGCGTAAACAAGATAATCCCTCGATTGACTTGATCCCAGAAAGCAATGCTGGCATGACGTAACGTCTTTAAGGGTCCGTATGGTCCCTCTGGAATTCCAAGGCATGAAAGCTCTCAACGCGGTAATCCATCGGCAACAGGGTTTCTGGTTAGCAGCGACTGAAAATCAATCAACGTCAAGTGATCTTAAGAGCGGGAGACGGATTTAAAAGCCCATTTTTCAGATCGGGAATATCCGACAGAGGTAAACGGGGGTAATTACCGCGACGCCGCCGTCGCGTCGCGTCGGTCTTGCCGGATACGGAAGCCGTCCTCATGGGCGGATCTGATAGGGATAAGCGAGACACCGGCGCGGCATAGGGTTATTCCGAGGTGTCGCCACGCGCCGTGTCAAAGGGGTAGCGCCTATCGGTTTATAAATATAGGCAGTGCGCGTGGTCTAATCAGGGCGCATGAAAAGTCGTCAATCTCAATAGGTGTGCAGGAGGAGTGAAAAGTCAATCACAAGTACGTGTGTTCTTGTGTTATTTTTAGTTAATATAGGGAGTGAAACACAAACCAAC
Source organism: Bemisia tabaci (assembly GCF_001854935.1). Classification (NCBI taxonomy): domain Eukaryota; kingdom Metazoa; phylum Arthropoda; class Insecta; order Hemiptera; family Aleyrodidae; genus Bemisia; species Bemisia tabaci. Next base: position 1,782,003 of record NW_017547145.1, on the reverse strand, counting down.
CCAAACTTTGTGTTGATTTGCGCACAGTTTTCGGTGAATTTAACGCAGAAAACAATGGAGAGACTGGGTAACTTAGAGTCAACCGAAGGCTTGGGTTATTTTGTGTTTTACTTCCTGTTCTAACCAAAATTTTTTGTAAAGTTTTCTCTCCGTGTATGATCTCTCTGGGGCAGGGTAACATCTAATAAAAGCGGGTACTCGCATCGCCAAAAATTGACTATCCGTTCGTCCTGATCCATCAAAATCACATGTATTTGAATGGGCAATGGTATTTCCGTCATTCTACCCTCCATTGAATTTTAGTCAATTTCATTGATTTCAATAGCATTTTGGAGCTCTGATCGTCGGATTTTCAAAGTTTCTAATATATTATATTGGTGGGTTCTCGAGAAATTTACCAAAAAAATCCCACCAATTCTTCGCTTATGGACTTTTTTTCGCGCGCTTAAAGTCGCGTGACCAATCAGAAAATGGACTATCCAGAGCCCATGCTTTCTTATACGGCGATCCCTGAACGCATCTCTTGGATCGTCGATTTTTTTGATTGGTGGATTGCTGCTCCGCGTAAGACGGGAGTGCAGTTTCATGCTGCTCTATATTTTCTATTGTTTTATCGTGTCTTACAAAAAAAAAGGATACTACCCTCCACTTTTCGTGAGTTTCTCATGTATTGTGAAAAAACATATGAACAGTAGAACTTTAAAGCAGAGCATTGTTTAGTTTCATCGTAAAACAAAAATTGAAATTAAGCAGACGAAGTGTGATATTGTCAGACTGATTTTAGTCAAAGCCATCCAAATGGTAGCATAGGAGCTAAGCTTAACTCAGAGCTTAACACTGAGCTCAGTCACCCGGTCTTGGATTCCGACAGAATGTGTCTGACAATGAGCTGTCGAGTCATGAGCCGACCTCACGAAACAAGATCGCCAGTTTAGGCCCGAGCTGCAAATTCGATAATTAGAGCACTATTTTTTAATCTGACCATGCATAGTTGCCACACTGCCGATGGTCATCCGAAAATCGAGCTTTTCATCAATAGGTAACAAACAGATAGACCGAATTCATTGTATAAACCATCAGGTTTTACTTCTTTTTTCGGAAAATTCCATTGGAAACATCATTTTTCGACTCACATTTTCGTGCAAAAGAACCAAGAAACTTCCAAAATACATGGTACCAAAAACAAAAATCCTCAGTTATGGGTAACAAGTCTCAGGAATTTTGGAAGAAGAGAGCTCTTCCTTCGGGTCATAAGCTGTTGTAAAAAATGTCCTGCAGATGTAGCCTTGCTTTCACATTATCCATCTTAATTGCAAAGTTTCAACATTTTTTCGCAGACTTAATTTTTAAAGAGAAAAACTTATCAGCACCATGACTTGAAATTTTCTCTGATTATTCTTCATTATTTAATGTTAATCCTGCATACATTGCAAGCTATAATGTAATTATGTTTGCTAACAATTAAGTATAGTTATGAAATTTTTTGAAACGATTTGCAAGTAAAACTTATGGCTTTAGACTTGAGCGGAGATATAGTTCCTTTCATTTCTATAATAACGTGTAAGATCTGTTGAATTATCGTATGATGACACATGCCCAAGCCTCTCGACTACTTTTACTTAAATTTTAAAAACAAATTGAACCATGGCATCCTTGGGCGCCTGCTTACGCAAGTCACGGTGGGAGGCGGACAGGACACCCAAAGACGGTGGGCAAATCCTGCTAAAGCCTCGCGTTGTTGTAGGCCCGAAGAGAAGTTTCCCTGTATTTTACGCCGTTGTATATAAAATGAACGCATTCCTATAAAAATCGGCATCACCTTCTAAACTGCTCCACAAACCTCGAAATGATGGACTGGTCAGGCCGCACGCCGGTTAATTGAAACGGAAAAAACAGTAAACTTTTTTAGCTCCTTGCATCCGCGCCGGAGCAGCGCGGTGGAGCGATTACTTTTTGCTAGTTTAATGTTCTTTTTATAGAGCGAATCCACCGTCCTAGGCCTCCCTGTCGATCATGGTATCCTGCTGGTTTGAAAGAGAAAAGAAAAAAGTGAGGGAGTGATCATCGACTTTTCTGTGTTACATACGAAGCACTGTAACTTTCCAGTTGATTTTTTTTTTTGGGGTAGACTTAGTTGACCTTCTGACGAATTCGCATCATATCCCGTCAGGTAACTGATTTTCGGTAATTAGTATTTCCCGCCTACCGCAGGAAATCCGGAATCTTTTAACAACGACTCATTACAAATGAACTACATTTTGCAATTAGAAATTATCATATCTGGCACAGTTTAGAAACAACGTATGTACCGTTAGTTTCCCTATGCTCATAAGCGTCTTTATGAATGAGCCAGAAATTGTACTTCCTAATTGCAAAATATAGTCCAAATGAGTAGATTTTAAGAATCAAAGCGGAATAAAGCCTGCGCACCCTGCTTCGACCATTTTCCGCTCTTTTGTTGAAAAACTGTTTCTATTCTGGAGGAAGATGGCAATTGATTCGCACCTCAAACTTTTCGGTTTTCAGTTTTCTTTTTCGGGAAAACTGTCATCAATTGAGATAGTTTAAATTTTGTCGCCGTTAGAAAGCAGGGAGTCCTCTTGCCGTTGGTAAGGAACCATAGTATACTTTCATGCAATTGTTATCCTACGAGAGTGAGCGGTAATTGGTCTCAACTTTCATTTTTTAAACGGCGAGGAAGGAACAATAAAAGCTCTGTTCATTTCTTTCAAATCTGGCCCCAAGTGCCCACGATGTTATTGTTAACCTGTTATTGACGGCGCCTTCAGCCCCAGGGTTGCCTGATTGTAACAATACCGTATAGTTTGAGCCGACTTCAAACAGAGGTACTTCGTTGCACCAGCTTGACTACGCGGTCTTCGGCTATCTTTTCGAAAGTGAAATTGCAAACGACCTAAACGCTGCCACCTCTTCATTTGCATAATAGACGATTCTGTGTGGTCTCTGCGAACTGTGAATTATAGTCTTGAGGCACTTGAACTCACAAATCAAAACGCAATCAAACAAATCAATGCGAGGATATGGACCGATTTCAAGAGACCGCCAAGCGATTGATATCGCGATGTTTTGGCGCCGTATTTGCAATCGTTCATTAAACTTAAAGACTTTATCCAATGTATTCCTTATGATTTCACAAAGCTTCTTGGCGACAGGTGGAAGCTTTTACTTTCGGAGATTAAACAGATACTTATGGACAATTATAAGGGAGCAACGGTCATCACTCTTCTCGCGGATGTTGACCTTACTACGAATGGTGGATGATGAGCTTCGGATGACGTCATGAGCCAAACAAGTTACCCAAACTTCGGCCATTTTCGGCTTGTTTGCAAAACGAAACTGTCAACACGTTGTTAAACACCAACCATGTAGGTAAGTTCACAGTAGAATACTGAAGTCCCGAAAATAAAAGCTTTCACCATTGCCAAGATACTAGTGGAGGGTTTCTTGTCTCTGACCCTGGTACAAGGGTTAGATTCCGAAAGTAGGGTTTATAGGAGATCTTCGGCAGCAAGTGACTTCTAAGTTGAGGGCAGTTGAGCACAACTCATAGAGGTCAGCTGAAACATACAAACTGATGATTAAAGGTTATTTCATAAAAAGTCGACCTTCATAACGGACCTCTCCCCTCCTGCTATACTATTTGTTGTTCGTAAAGTCTTACCTTTAAATCCTTTCCCTCATTATTCATTCGCCACACCGAAACCGAAGTCGTTATAAAACTTTGTATACACCACTTACGTAATGCTCAAAGTTATACGCACAATTTATACTTTCATTCGCCCATTAATTAAGAGGTCATAAATTTCTGACGACACTTCAACTTTCAACTTTTAAAAGAGATCCCGGCAAAGCTTCCTTTTTTCTAAAAAAAAAGAAAAAAAGCGGAGTTTTTAAACAACCTGAGAGGCCATTTTAATGAGGGAAACATCAGTATAAAAAACCTGCAACCCTCGTAGAGCGTTTAGCTCAACCCTCTTTAAACTTGTTTACCTTTATTGGCTTTGATATATGCTCACATCGCATAAAGTCTTGAAATAAAGGGACCCCCGGGCAAAGTAGGGTACTCACATGTTATGATCTTTGATTTAATATGTAAGCGTGTTGCGGGCTCTTACCGCGCGCTTTTAATATAAATATTTTCAAGGAATTCTTCCACCCGGCCACATTTTTAATTTATTTCGCGGAACTCCCCGTTTCATGAGCTGTGGTCGAATTTCGAGGGTCGGGCGAGGAGGTTTAAAAAAGAAAAAAAAGAAAGTACTTCCGTTATTTTCTCTTGTTCGCAGGGATGAATCAAAGGAAGACTTCGGAAGAGCACCCTTCCATTCCTTTTTTTCAATTACTTTAATTTTAATCTCGCGATTCATTCGCCAAAAGCATCGCGCGAACAGTTTTCACGCTCTTCGGAGCCTGACCAATCCTCTGATGCCAAATTTGTCGGTTTATAGTCAATTGGGCGCTTCTGGGTACCAGATGCGCCCTTTCCAGCCGTTCAACTCCCCCGATGTAACATGTACTATACTACATACCGTTTTGCCTTATGGGTAATGACGCCATTCTGGTACACCCGGGAAAATTTGATTTTCTTCTGCATCTGGTATTCGTAAAAGTTTTCGTGAAATGTTTTGCTTTTAAGCATAACAATCTCGCACGGACGTATTACCTGGTTAAACTATTTTGGGGCTTCGTTATGCTTAAATGCCTCATATTCGAGGTTGTAGTTTCAGATTGATTCGAAAAAATCACGAACAGTCACGTGATCTCTTCATTTTAGTGACGTATTACTGTGCTATTTTGTGATTGGTTCATTTTCTCGGCGCAGCATCGTCAAGCGTCAGCTGTTTGCGGCTCTGGCAGAGACAAGAGACCCTCCACTGGCCTCCTAGCGACAGGTGGAAGCTTTTACTTTCGGGGTTTCAACAATTCCTTATAGACAATTATTAGGGAGCAACAGTCATCACCCTAGTTTCGGCTGTTGACTTACCTACATGGTCAGTGATGAGCTTCGGATGACGTCATGAGCCAAACAACTTTCCCAAACGTCGGCCATTTTCGGCTTGTTTGCAAAACGAAACTGCCAACACGTTGTTGAACATCAACCATGTAGGTAATTCAACAGTAGAATGCTGAAGTCCCGAAAGTAAAAGCTTCCACCATGGCCAAGATACTAGTGGAGGGTCTCTTGCAAAGACATAAAGACGGAGCACTAAAAGCAAAAAATGAAGCTTCTAGAGCTTCTTTTCAATCACCTCTACTATTGGCTAGAGGATTGGCGGCGAAATCGGGACAAGTTTGAATTCAAATGTAGGGCGGGAACTAATAAATAAAATTGCGGAAACAAAGTATTTTAGGTTGATTTTTGCCCAAATTCAGGTACACACTCATATTTTATTAACTTTAGGTTAGTTTCGGTCCGTCGTCGACCGACTGATTTTATTTGGGAGTAACGTAGATCTAGAACTGTAACGGCCTGTTTGAACCTGCAGAACCACCATAAGCAGAAGAAAAACTAACTTTATCTGAGATTACTGCCTGTTACCGAGCAAAAGTAGGTGTAATATATTAGGACGCAGACCGAACTTTCTTAATATAATCGTTTTAAGCATTTAAAACACGTTTCGAAGAAGAAATAAGGAAAAATCAAGAGGACAAGTTCAAATCAAATTTCCGTTTGCCGCCATGGATTCCCGCGCTCATTTACACACTCACACAAACGCGCAGCGCCGAACCTAGCTTCACTTTTTCCCCGTGCTTTTAGATACGAGCACTCCGTCTTTATGTCTTTGGTCTCTTGTCTCTGGGCTCTGGGTTGAAGGTTTAAGGTTATGTCAGAGAGAATAGAAAGTTAGAGGCCCGACTCGATGCTAGGTAATTGAAACAGATGCGCTCGCCGCGCGCTCGCTGGCAACGTACGCAACTACTATTTTCTATTGTTTTCCAGAGACTAGCGGCGGGTATGTTGCTGCCGGACCACCTTCACGTAGGCAATTTGTTATACATCGTCCGTCCGCAATACTCTCGCTTGGCCGTATGAAAACGTTCCTCGCATGCGCAGTGTTAAAGAAGCGCCCTCCAACGCTTTGGCGTTGGAACTGCTTGTTTTTCCTCTCCACGAATGTTAAGATGGAACATTACGATTTTAAGGCGGTGAATTTTCAGGAAAACTCGTTATGCCTAGTCTGGTTATTTTCTCATTGTTTTTCGTTTTTGAGGGAGCTCCAGTTGAGGGTGGATCGGAATGGGCCAAAAAACTGCTTTTGTTCGAAAATAAAACGTTATTAACACCAAAAAATGCGCACGAACACCAGCACGAAGTGCATCGAAGTTGTCTTTCCTACCCCGCGCTTAGGAGTTTCTGCAACAAAACAACAAATGTAATGAAAAAACGAAAAATTTGAAACAATTTTCTTAAAAGTTTATTTCAAGGCGCAGTCATACCCAGGAGTAGAACAGAACAATGCGTTTACGTGCGATTAAGTATTTATGTTCCATAACGAAACTTGCATTGCGCATCTCTTAGAAGATAGTCTTCTACAAACTTTCCACGTCATAGCGATCTTACCCAAATTACATTGCGGCTTCTCCCAGCTAAAACATCACAATCACCACGCGAAGTTTCAAAATTTCTGTCGTCACTTCATTTTTATACTGAGAAATTGTTCAACGAAGCTGTCTGAAAATTTCACTGTATTTTAGTGTCATTTCGATAAAATTCAGTTGAATTCCCAAACAGATTCACTCAACAATTCCTCTGTAAATTTTATTTTTTCATTTTGTTTTTTTACAGAGAAATTTTTCAACGAAGCTGTCCGAAAATTTCACCGAATTTTTGTGTCATCGATAAAATTTAGTGAAATTTTCAAACTGATTCAACCAACGATTTTTCTGTAAAAAAATAAAATGGCGGCGGAACTTTTGAAACGTCGTATGAAGCTCGTGATGCTTTGGCCGGAAGCTCTAAGCGATGGTGCCCAGATCACATTTTGATTGCATTTTGCAAAAAGGAACCACTAGCATTGCAATGATGCTAAGATTGTGCAACTTCATCTTTTGCAATAAAATTGTGGAAATCGTGAAAAACTATGAAATTTAGATGGTAATTTTTGTCTTAAATTTACAGTTTTTAGCGAGTAAAATAGAAACTATTAATAAATAAGGGGATAATCGGATAAGGGATAATCGGGTTTTTTCCTCCAAGAAAAAATAAGTTGCACAATCTTAGCAACATTGCAATGCTGGTGGTTCCTTTTTGCAAAATGCAATCCATTTAGGCGCCAAATCTATGAGGATCTACCTCACGGGTTGAATTGGCATCAAGGGATTGGCGCGGCCTTTTTCAAGGCCTTTGTTCCTTTCCCCGCGATTTGAGCGAAACTTTTATCTTTGGGCGCTTTTGTTTCGTCCCCCCCCCCCTGGACCCGCGCCCGCGCGTCGTTCCGGAAAGCTTTCACATCTCAATAGTTCTCTCCCCTTTGCTTCTGCTCGGAATCGTCGTTCCCCGTTCGGGATTCCATCGGAAAACTTGCCCAACTCGCCCACCAAGTTCTCAAATAATAATTCACCCACATTGACAACCGACGATAGAGCCCAGCGTAAATATTTTCCCCAAGTTATGCCATCAATCTGCCATAAAAAGGGGGAACTCATTTCGGATCCCGCGCGCTGCCCGTCCATGGAATTGGAATAATGGGGTTTTGTTTTCTGCCCTTAAAACCCGGAAATAAATTTAGAAAGAAAAAAAGTAGTTGAAAGCTCGTCAAAAATGATTGGAGTCGGTCGTTTTTTTCTTCTTTGCTCCCCGAAAACATATGTTACCTGTTCATAATTGATTTTTCTCCAACTCATTATCAGCGCTTTAAAACAGCCGTCTCAACGATGATTTCAAAACAAAGGTGATTCTCGAAAGTTGGCAACATTGTTTTTCCTACATTTAAATGTATGTAAAAAAATCGATTCTTGCGAAGGCAGCTTGCCTCGCCTAATATCGATATTTTTAATGGATGTAAATGGAGAGAAAACAGTGTTACCAACCTGCAAAATTGCCACTGCTTCAGAAGTAATTTTATTAAGAGTTTTTACTGGATTATTACATTGAAGGTTCTGAGCCTATAAAAGTTACTGAACAAGCCACTTCAGGTTATCAAGTTTAACATCCATATTATTTTCTTGTTGAGGCTCGTGATAAGTTAAACATTTAAACTTCTCTAATCTCAGCTTCAAAACAACATAACCAATAAATTAAGAATTGAACTTAACAGTGTGACACCTTTGAAATATGCAATGAGGTCAATGTATGATCATGTGAACGGGACTCACGCTCACTTGCGTGTCATTTGAAGCTACTCCTGAGGATGAGAAACCAAGAATTCTATTCTTAAATCGTAAAAAAAATTACCCTGACAGCAAGATAGAGAAAGGTTAAATTTTTTTACTTTTTTTTCAGAGCGCGAACAGCACGCACACTTTTCTGTCACACGGCTTTCGCCGATGCCTGTCTCCAAGTCGATCACTGTCATGAAGAATCTACACGAGAAAAAGCGCATCGCGATGTGTTTTTTGAAAATGTTTAAAAGATTTGACATTTACGATTCAGAATAAGTGACTTTTTTCTCAACCTTGCCTATAGTTTGAATTTAAATGTCAGCATGGATGATTCCCTCTGTTTGTTTTTTCATGAGGCACGAATTAAAGGGCCGTCTCTAGATTGGATCTTACCACTATAAGAAGCAACTGAGATCTCTTAATGAAGTGTATGTCAAAAATCAACATACCCGAGTGCTCCAACAAGTGTGCCGTTTCTCTCAAGTTTCTGCACGTAGATTTCCTCAACATAATGACTTTCCGGAATAAAAACACGTGGAAGGGAGCAGGTGTTCAGAAAATGCCCGATGATGTGGAAGGAGGGGAAATTTTGATATCCCGTTATTAGTCGAAAGTCAAAGAAAAGCAGGGAAAAAGGCCATCTTTTTTTAAATGCTTGGGAAATTTTGTGGAAAACCGATGGAAAAAAACGTTTAAAGCCCGCGGGCCGGCGCGTGAAAATGTGGAAACTATGGAAAATTCTGCACCCCTGGAAGGGCGGAAAGATTTGTTGTCTAAAAGAGAGAGATAGCTAAGCTCTGAAGCACTTTCCGCAAAAATTGACGCAAATTTTCAGTAATCATGGAGGAAGAATTGGGAATTTCAAAAAACGAACTTCATTGAATACCTTGTACTTCTCTTTAGAATGGGCGGCGGGAGGGTTTATAACAAAGGAATGACATTTTTAAGGATTTTGAGACCGAATTGTACAGGAAAAGGAGGTCAAACATTACCTTTTATAACTTTGCTCACAGTGATAGCGCTTCTCTGTGTATGTAGCCTAAATGCAATTCTGCGATGAGCAGAGAAAGGGGGTACACTGAAAAAAAAATCTCGATGTATTTACTAAGAAAAGAGTAAAATTACCAAGAATTCAGGGTTCTATTTGATCTCAGTTTTTTCTTGGTAAAATTACCATTTATGGCATTGGTAATTTTACCGAGAAATCTCGGTAAAATTATTGACTTTCTCGGTAATTGTACTGGACCCCGGTAAAAACGCCAATATTTTTTATCGACTGTGGTAGAATTACCGAGATAAAATGGAAAAGTTACCGGGGATTGATTACTAATAAAAGTGGTATTCTTACCTGAAAAAACAGTAAAAATACCAGTTTTTAGGTAAGCTTGCCAGTCTGTCTTGGTAAAATTACCAATAATTGGTAAAAAAAAGTGCGATGGTAAAGGTACCAACGGACCTTGGTAAAAACGCCGAGAATTTTTTTCCAGTGTAAAAGGAGGAAAAGAACGAAATTCATACTTTTTGCACGCGATCATCGATCCTAAAAAAAACCCCTTTTTCGGGAAAAATGCTAAGTGCTCAAAAAAAATGTCTACTCAAAATGGTTTCTCGAAAGTGCAGCTGATTGGACGGCAGGAAAGGTTCTCCGTATCCCTCTGGTTTTCTACCAAAAAAACACGAATATTTTTTGATTTGATTTTTTTCTCTTACGTTGTTCTCATGCGTGATGGTGGAAACATGTGCACTACTCCCTCTCTTGAAGCTGATGGCACTGAGATTGATTCTCGTTTTTTAACCTGCTGAACCCGCGGCAAAGTCAGTCAGTTTCATTCTTGTTTTCCATCGTCACGTCGCTTCACACCACTCTAAGTCCGAGTTTTAGAAATTTCGAAATGTCTCTCTCAGATTAAAGTATAGTTATTGACCTATATTGTTCTTTACCAAATTGTTCCCGTCAATCTTGAGAAAAGCATGTATTTCCAACGGTTGATCCTTACCTTCGTAATTCTGAGTTGTTCTCATACGATGAGGGTAAGTCTAATCTACTGTAATCTGAAAATATAGCAATTGCAAGTTTGTTCAGCTTTTTAGTGTACTGATGGATTTATTTTGGCTTTACAAGTTGGTCAATATACGTAAATCAGATCGCTCGCATGTAACTCCTATCAAATGTTTTACTCACATCGTATTTTTGAAGAAAAGAGTGAGTTATTCGGAAAAACGTAATCATGGATTGTTATAATCAATTATTTTTGTCTAATTTGTTTCCTGCCGTTCACCCACTTCACAAACGAATATTTATGAGTATTAAATATCGATCATGAATGTAGGAAAAAATGTTCCCCTATTAAAGTTTCAAAATTTATGTTAAAGCTTATTTTTTATTTCCTGATATATGAGTGTAAATGTTTGAGGATTTCCCAAAATATTATTTTCATGATGGAAATAAATAATTTAATAATCCGAGGAATAATATTAAGTGTCATCCTATGATACCCAAAAAATGTGAAAAGAAATCTACATCCTAGCAAATCGATGTACAAGTTTTTGGACCTTACAACCACCAATCACCATTCACCTGCTGATTTAGACGTAAAATCATTTAATTCTGGGGAAGAATATCACTTCATTCTGATACTGAGCCTTCACTCTCACAATTAGAGATTAATCTGCGTTTTGAGGGTGGATGTAAAAACGCGTTTACTGTTAATATCAATCCAAAGCACCAGCTATCTCATGGCGTCGCATTTCCGAACATCTATTCACCTTATCTAAAACTCAAACTGGTTTTTTTTTTTTACCGTGCCTATAATCTACGACGACACCGGTAAATGAAGTTGAGACGCCCCGAACATACTTTAATCGTAAGAGTGATCATATTTTATTTTTGGGTACCAAGGTTCAGGTCAATCAGTGTACCAAGCCAACATCAAAGCGTTCGAATTCTGAACGGATTGCTGAACAGTTTACGAAGGTTTTGATTTAAGGGTTGCCGGCCAGGTTGGCCTATAGCTGTCAGCGCGTCTGTCTCTAGACTAATAGGTCTGGGGTTCGAATCCCGGTGGAGGCGACAAATTTTCACGGCACTGACGAGTGAATCTGCAGGAACAGAAACTACTCGCCCTTAATCCCTGAAAATTTGAAAGCCGGAGCACGGATGTCCCTAGCCCCCTGTTGTTCAAGGACATTAAATCTCTGTTTATAGTTGGCTGTATTAGACCTCTGAGAAGAGGTATAAGCCATTAAACCTGCAAAAAAAAAGAAAGAAAGAAAAAAAAAATAAGAGTTAAGTGGTAGAGAGGTTGAGCTCCGAAAGTAAAAGTTCCTACCGTGTGTCAACGTCGTACGAGTCCTCGGACTTTGCCGTATTTCTCTCGATAAAACACAAAACTCGGAAAATTGTGTCTACGTGTCTAAATTTGTCGGAGAATTCTGTCAAACAAAACAAGGAAAACTATGCATAACTTTTCTCAAGAATACATGTTCTATCCGGGTGAATGTGGCAACTCTCAAATGTTCATACGGCGTTCTTCCTTAGCGCGGCAGTATAATGAGCTCAATCCTTCACACTGCACAACTATTCTCGCCACCCGGATATCCGTGTAGCATACGTGAAAGAATGAAGGCTTTTCGCTCTAGTTTTGGTATTCTCTTTTCTTCAGCCACCTAGACCAGCTCCTCTACGTTCTGGGACTGCAGGCTATCGGGAATGGCAGCCCGCTGGTAACGGCGGCAGACGCCAACAGCCACAGGGCACTCTCCCGGCCCAACCTCCTAGTGACAGACGCCTACAGCCATCGGCGACTTTTCCGGCGCGCCCTCCTGTCAACGACAACAGACGCTTCCAGCAATCGGCGTCTTTCCCGGTCGGATCCAGATCTTACACCGTATTGACATCAAGCAGTAGAATCGAATCGACAGCTGACTCTGCGAGGGTCTCGCCGACTTTTCTCGACGTGAATCGCGACGCCCATTTGGCCTTCCTCATCCAAAACAAAGACGCCGACCCTTGCAAAGTGCTTGATCCTCACCGCCGTGAAGATCCCAATTCTCCAAGATTTCAGGAAGCTACACGTGTATGCAGCGGCGCCTATTCAGCGTACTATGACCTCGTTCAGGAAAAAAGGCTTGGAGGTACGTCATGCTGAGTTCCTAATGGCTTAAGTTGAAAAGAGACTCAGAACCCAAGAAACGCAAAGTTTCGTTGCCACCATCGTACACTCATTTCGTCTAATTTTTGTATCTATGTTCACAGAACGGAAGGGTTGTATTTTGACAACCCAAGAAACGCCCCTTAAAATTTTTAAAATTCAGCCCTGGGCCACTCTGTGTTGGACGTGCTAAAAGAAACTAAGTGCATAGGGTCCGCATGCAACATAGTCCCTCTTAGCATAAATACGACCTATTAAGCTGTTCTTATAAGAACCGTTTAATACGCCGTACTTTCACAAATGAAAATATTCTCCTAATTTAATCTAACCTAATCGTAACTTATCTTACCGGAAATTCCCCTGGTTGGACCTGGGGCATTCTGTACACACCTCATCAGTGCTTCCATTTCCCGGAACTAGTTCCGAATTCCGGATCCTTTGAGATTTCCCTGAATTTTTCCCGGAACTTGTGATATTTCCGAAATGTTCCGGATCTTTTGAATTTTCCGGAACTTTCTCGGAACTTCTGAAAAATCCAAAAGGAATCCCGGAACTTTCGACAGTCATAGAGTGGGAGAAATGGGAACAAAAAAATTCCGTATTCCGGAATTTTAGACGGACATGGAATGGGAGCACTGCACCAGTGGCGTGGCGTGCATTGCGATATATCGATCGTTATGCCATTTAAACCTATGAAAAAAGATCGATTATCAGGGTGTTCGCAGCGAACACCTTAGTAATCGATTCTTTACCATAGTTTCAAATGGCGAGATATCGATAATCGATTATTCACGCCACGCTACTGCACTGCACCTCACCGCCACTGACTCACACTGCGTCTGTTTTGAAAGCAGGTCCTTGCCGAGAGCTGACGGACCCTGAATGCCGGCTGATCAAGAGACGAAGCACAAACCGAAAGGAATGGACCTGCACTGTTAAGGTGCGGAATCCGGTGTTTTTGGCCGTTATCATTTGCGAACCGTTCCGCGTCGAACACTTGGAGTGGTGCGTTCTCAATCTGAGACCTGCGATCACGTTGAAATCTTTACGCTACGACCGTACCACTAGCCTCGGCCGGACCGTTTCCAGCTCGGAGGGTGATTCAACCCCCAAACCGATTTATACACCCTAAAGTAAGATGGCCATCAAATAGGGTTGCAAGGGCAAAAAAAACCAAGGGACTTCCACTGTTTCGTGGCTGGAATCGCTGAACCAGACTAATCATAGAGGATTTGCACAAGAACATTTCTCTTACAGAATGTCTAGCCCCAGGATTTTCCAGATATTCCCGATTCTATCAGGATTTAATCCCGATTTTGTCAGGATTTTAGGAAAAATCGGTCGTAAAATGAGGATTTGAGAAAAGTCGGCCGTCCGATCGGATTTTCCTATCATACTATTTTTGTGAAGTCACATTCGCCTCCGCAAAAAATCAGGATTTGGAAAAAATACGAAATCAGGATTTAGCAGTCAAAAATCAGGAAAAATCAAGATTTCAACAGGTTTTTCCCAAATGGAAAAAAGAAGGAAAAAAAACAAAAAACTAGACACCCTGCTTACTGAAAGTGGAACTAATCTGAGTTCACAGAGTTTTTCATAATTTGTATCTAAAGCGGGGAGTAAGAGAAAAGTAGACTTAAAAGAGGACCAGTTTTCCACCATGTGATGTAAGGAAGCGGTTTCTCACATCTATAGAACACATGTATTTTAGTAGATCAGATTATTCTGTTGTAACTCTTACATTAATCGTTCAATTTCGAAACAGAGGATATTATTGCGTGCTCAGTCCGTGCAGTAGTTACCAGCTATAAATGAGATCCGTAGAATTTCAGACGCCTGTAATTTTGGGCGCTTCTGGGTACCAGATGCGCCCTTTCCAGCCGTTCGACTCCCCCGATGTAACATGTACTATACTACATACCGTTTTGCCTTATGGGTAATGACGCCATTCTGGTACACCCGGGAAAATTTGATTTTTTTCTGCATCTGGTATTCGTAAAAGTTTTCGTGAAATGTTTTGCTTTTAAGCATAACAATCTCGCACGGACGTATTACCTTGTTAAACTATTTTGGGGCTTCGTTATGCTTAAATGCCTCATATTCGAGGTTGTAGTTTCAGATTGATTCGAAAAAATCACGAACAGTCACGTGATCTCTTCATTTTAGTGACGTATTACTGTGCTATTTTGTGATTGGTTCATTTTCTCGGCGCAGCATCGTCAAGCGTCAGCTGTTTGCAGAGACAAGAGACCCTCCACTAGTAACTTGGCTATGGTGGAAGCTTTTACTTTCGGGACTTCAGCATTCTACTGTTGACTTACCTACATGGTTGATGTTCAACAACGTGTTGGCAGTTTCGTTTCGCAAACAAGCCGAAAATGGCCGACGTTTGGGAAAGTTGTTTGGCTTATGACGTCATCCGAAGCTCATCATCGACCATGTAGGTAAGTCAACAGCCGAAAATAGGGTGATGACTGTTGCTCGCTCATAATTGTCCATAAGGAATTGTTGAAACCCCGAAAGTAAAAGCTTCCACCTGTCGCTAGGAGGCCAGTGGAGGGTCTCTTGTCTCTGGCTGTTTGCGGCTCTGGGTTGAAGGTTTAAGGTTATGTCAGAGAGAATAGAAAGTTAGAGGCCCGACTCGATGCTAGGTAATTGAAACAGATGCGCTCGCAGCGCGCTCGCTGGCAACGTACGCAACTACTATTTTCTATTGTTTTCCAGAGACTAGCGGCGGGTATGTTGCTGCCGGACCACCTTCACGTAGGCAATTTGTTATACATCGTCCGTCCGCAATACTCTCGCTTGGCCGTATGAAAACGTTCCTCGCATGCGCAGTGTTAAAGAAGCGCCCTCCAACGCTTTGGCGTTGGAACTGCTTGTTTCCTTTTTTTCTCTCTGGAAAGTCTTGGAAACTTAGCACACGCCTCGCAGTTTTTTTTTGTTTTTTTCGCAAGATTAGCGTAAATGCTTTTTAACGCTTTTAGTCAAGTGCGATCTGCGTAAATCGAGAGAAGTAGATATGAGTCGGACAATCTTGGCAAACGTAATCACGAACTTTTTTCTAGAATTCAGCCAGGACTCTCAAGGACAGGTCAAGAAAAAACACAGTGCAGTGTAGACACATAGGCACTGCGCAGTGAGGCATCATTTGGTGATGTTGAAGAACTGCCGGTCAATTTAGCATGCATATAACCAGGGAAGTGACAGAAATGTTGGGAATATTGCTGAATTTCAGGAGGCATCGACGGATCCAAGAGAGTTCGCAACGGCGAGTATTCCCGTCTCCTCTCCTTTCCGTGTAAGAAGTGTGAAAATTCTTTACTTTTGTTGAGAGTTGTACTTCGAGATTGAAATTTGTGTTTTAAAATAAGAATAAAAACTAATTGTTGGTTGTCAAATTTTGACTTGGTTAAGATCTTACTTTTTTCTTGTTGCCTTTTTAACGAATCCCCTATTTTTTTAAAAATTGTCTCGTTCTGCTGAAAGCATGACCAAGCTCGTATCTACTCTAATCCACTCCGCAGAGCGTTGAGATTTTATATCAGGCCTGAGACTTGCCGTATTTTTTTCGCAGATGCGCAGGTGTGCGAAAAACGTAGGGATCGTAAAAAAAGCCGACCGTATGAATTGGTGATATTTTATGGGCAGTTCTGGACAATGCAAACCATTCCGAAAGCGAAATGAAACTCCGCATCCTGAAAGTTGCGAGTATCCGCTGCTTTCAATGTTGCCTTTTTCACGGAATAAACAAACATTTCACCAAACGATTCGTCTTGAAACTTTCCTTTTCCCCAATTAAACGACAACAGAGTTTCTCGACCGAACAACATGCTCGTAAAGTCTGAGCCGCACTGCGACCGGAACTAAAACAAGAAGGCGGAAGAGAGCGGAAAAATGAACGATACAAAAGAGAGGAACAAATATGTAACATCTGCGGCTTTTTAAGGTTCATGAATGTACCGCAATGTTGTTGTAACTTAAGAGGTCAAGGTAAAGTGCTTAAAAGTTCCATTGATTTTCGTTTTTATTCAGTTTTATACACAGTGTCACACAATCATTGTTTTACACCCTCCTATTAAAAATGTCTCTTCTCGGGGAGATAGAAAGGTGATGAAAGGGAAGAGGGGAAGGAGAGATTATCGACGATGTAAGTGCACAACCACGTATCTCGCTTGCGGAGCTTGGAAATTGATGAACACACTGCTCTCTATAATGGTACGGCAGTCTATGACATCATAGAGAAAAAAAAGGAGCTGGGCGCATCTCGAGGATTTTTTACCCAATGGAGTAAGTCTCTACAATATGGCGTCGATATTCCAGCGAAATCCGAAATTCTAAATGCAAAAAACGGACCATGAAGTCTATTTTTTAATAGATGAGCTCGAAATCCAATTTCAAACAACTCTCTATAGCATGAATTTTTCCACAAACGGCGCCATTTTCAAGAAAACCAATGATAAAAACCGTTCACATACCGACCCACGTTATCGACAAAATCTAAGATTCGCGGAATGCGGCCACCTCCATTTTTTTCCTATGCTATGACGTTCTTCAACGCCATGAATCGAGAAATAAAATCTCACCGATTTCCATCGAATTCGCTGCTGCAGAGTCTAGCAGTACCAGAAGCGAATTTTATTTTGAGGTTTGGTACTACTTTTGTGCCCGAACCTCCGAGCTGCCATTCTACCTGAGTTCGGAACTTCCGATTCGGTGACTAACAAATTGCAACGGTGGTGCGTGATTTTGGTACCATCTCGCGAGGTGGTTCTAAAAAAGGTTAGGTATCGAAAACCAACGAATCTGATTGGTCGAATCTGGTACCAACGGTGTCCACTGGTATTAGTGATTGAATAGACAAACCAGGATAGAGCTTCCCAAAGAGGTTAGGAACTTTAAGGTAGCTCGATAGACGCTATATTTAGGGTCAGAGCAAAATGCGATATATCGCATAGATTGATTCCATTTTTTCAGTTACTTGTCATTTTTCTTGAATTCTGAGATCACAATTCTGTTGTGAGGATACTAAAGAATTCACTTACCAATTTTGACAATCAAATCTAACGTAATAAAGGCGTGGTTTTTATAGGGGAAAAATATCGCATTCGAGTGCAGTTTCGATGTCAGTATCGAAATTACGTTGTTTGTCAAAATTGGTACGTGAATTTTTTAGTCTCCTGACAAAAGAATGGACCACTAGACAAGGTACGAATTTAAGCGATCTGATACATGTTTCTTAACCAGAATTTCATGTAGAACACGATTCACACAACGAAAATTACGGAAACCAACTCCTGACGAAGATATTAACGTTTTTATTTCACATTGGTTACGAGGAATTTGAACTGCCCGCTCACAAGAAACTCAAAGCTCTACGTTAGTCAAATGGCGCACCACAACGGTTTCAGCAAGCTTCTCAATCGAGCAATGTTCATTTCCAACCATGTATTGTTCAAACTATGAGCAATGTGCTATAGCTGAGCCAAAGCGTCAAGATTGAGGTTGCCAGATTTTTATATCGCAGAGACTGTCATGATAACGTTTAGCGCGCGATGTGAATCACGTAGAGCATTGAGTTTTCATGAGCGGGTGGTTTGAATTCACGCATCAAGAATCATTAAATATCTTTGGAAGGAGTTGATTTCGGTAATTTTCGTTGTGCGCATCGTATTCTACGTTAAATTTTGGTGAAGAAACATGTATCAGAATGCTGAAATTCGTACCTTGTCTAGTGGTCCATTGCGATCTCAAAATTCGAGTAAAATGACAAGTAACTGAAAAAATGGAATCAATCGATGCGATATATCGCATGTGGTTCTGACTTAAAATATGACGTTCATCGAATCACCTTAAATAAAATTCGCTTTAGCAGTGCTGTGCAGTACTAGCGCCCCTAGCGGAGAAAAGAGCAATTCGAACTTGGTCCTTTCCATCATCGCCCATTAAGCCCTCTGCTCTCTCCCTCATGCAATCCCGGTATTAGCCGCTTTCCGAGCGGCTCCAGGGTTTTCCTCTCCCAAGTTCATTCCAATCCAGGAAAGTGAGAGCTCGCAACGAAAGTCGATAAAAATTGAAATAGAAGGGGGAACGAGTGCTTACTGCACGTAATCACCCACCCCTCCTATCGCGCTTCCTTCTTGAAATCTTTTTACTGTCAATTATTGTCATTGTGTTTATCAGACGCTTGTGCTCGTTACGCGATGCGAAAGTAAGTGCTCTTACTCCTCACAATTTCGCCTCCTGAAATGCCGGTAGAGCATGCCTTTCTATTCACTTCTGTATTTAGATCTCCTCACTCTTTTTATAAGAAAAGATCTGTGTCTGAATTCTCTGTTCAAGAGGCAGTTGCGCACTCTGCCATGCTGGGAGAGAACGCCGTATGAGCCTTAAGGCCTCGCCAATTTCCTTCGATTAAATACAAATTTTCAGGGAAATTTGCTTTTGTTTCTCTCATAATTTTTTAAAGAGTTTTATTTGTAATTTGATCTTCAGTATCTGAAAATTTTAAGGATAATTATTGATAAATTTCCTCCAAAACGAACGTTTCAGAGGGGAAAATTTGGCAACGGGGTCAAATCAACTCTTGTTTTGGAAACCAAAATTTTGTTCAACGTAATAAGTTCCTGGAAGTAATGAGAATTTTCATTTGCGCAATGGAAAGTGCCTAAGGCATGGGTTTCGTTGCCGCAAAGAATCCGATTCTGCCCAATGTCTTTAAGCACTAATTGTATTCCAAAATTGTCAATGAAGAAATACTGATTAACTTATGTGATCCATCAATCTAGTGCACTAGTCTCGGGTAAAGTTTTTCTATAAACATGTCGATGCCTCTTATCCCGTCTAAGTCCAAAATCCATTCTCCAAAAATGTCCGCGTTCTCACGTTAAATAATCAAAACCGTGCATCACTTGGCAGTTGGTTAATGGATTTTCTCCAATCAAGGCAGACGCATTCAAAATTCAAGATCTTCCCAACAGAATTTTTCAAGTATCCCGTTTTATGTTTCCAATCGCTCGTTGAGCTTCGAACGCGTCAAGAGAACAGCTCTATCGATTGAGCCGTGAAATAACCCGACAATCTCTAATTATATGTATACACGGCTTCGCTCGAATTTCTCGGAGGTATTTCTAAGTTCCCTTTCCGGCGTTAATAAGTGCCAATTAAGAGGGTGTGAGTTAGTGGGAAGTTCGTGTTTCATTTCCTGCCCATCCGTCAGTGTTACAACTTACCTACCTTCTCAGAATCCGCAGAAAACTTTACTCTAACTTTCTGCGGAATCTTTTAATCTTGAATTCGGCAGAGTTCCATGTGTCACGAAATCGGCCTTGCCCAAACCTACTTGTCCCATTGTAAGGCGAAGGGGAAGATCGATTGCGTTTACGAGCACATTTCAGTAGTCTATTTTCAAAAAAGCTTGGTCAAAGACAATAAATTTAAGAATTTAAGTCAAAATTGTATTCAAATTGTGTCATTTACCGTTCAATTTAATTGGCTGGTTGCAGAAAACCGCGCCGTACAATTTTGAATACAGTAAAAGTTTTTTCTTCTTCTTTTTTTCTTGAATTAGATACCTAAAACAAAAACGTCAGTATCAAATTCTGCCAAAATACTTTTTTGTTCTCAATGTTCAGCGAAAAGTAGATCGATTGTGTATAGAATATTCCATAATAATCTTTTTCGGTGGCTGAAAATGAGGGACAAAAGTATAGGAAGGTTATGACTTTCGCATCGCGGTGGATGCTAAATTCTAAATAGAATTTTTGTCCGTCGACACTTTTGATCTCTTGTGTTTGTTATTTTATTGTTGTTTGTAGCAAACTAGGAGGAAGTTTTCCGACCAAAATTAACCTTTTTGAATTTTCTTTCTGTTACAGGTGAGAAAACTACAAGCAGTTTGAACCAAGTAAATTTCTCTATGTTGGCAAGTACATTTACCCCTTTTATCCAAGAATGATTCACTTGAACGGAAAAAAAACACCATGCAATCCCATTACTCCTTCCCATTAATTTACCGCAGACCACGGTAGAACATTTAACGGGTTTTCTTTTGAAACCCACATTAGAGATGACCTATCTTGGTACTTTTCCTCTTGTTTACTATCGCGTGTAAAACAAGAGCTTTTAGTCACATGTCATTTTGTTCTCACGTATCAGAACACTTTGTAAGCTTTTCATACTCCCTTTTCATGTCCTGTTTTTATCAGAAAAAAATGTTGTCAGAAGATCCCCAGAGCAACTTTGAGCAACAAAAACCTTTGTCATCCGTAAAGTTTGGTCGCAAACACCGTTTTGTTCCTTTTTTCTTCTCTCAGGTCGACCCAATAAAGGCGTCTTGAGAATGTGGTACGTGGTCTGCGGGGATATCGGACTTCGGCTAAATTAAGTGAAACCTCCCTCCATTCGAGCCACATCGTCTGAAAAAATAACGGTTTATTTTTTTTTCTATCTGATCGGTGGGGAAACATGTTTTGAACAGCCAATCAGAAGGCTCTGAAGTCATGTGACCAAAAAGAAAGGTTGCGACTCGATATAATTTTTTCTCCTGTAAAATAATGAATACAAGAGATGAATTCAAGAAAAAAGAGAAAGAAACAAATGCAACAGCCTATTGCCTATTGGTAGGTATCGTCTCCTTATAGTACTCCGCCGTGCTAAGGAAAAATGCCGTATGAACATTCGAGCGTTGCCAAATTTCCTTCGATAAAATGTTCATTTGTGAGGAAAGTTATGAATGTTTTCCCTGAAAATTTTCGGACACTTTAGATCAAATTACAAACAATATTATCCCAGAAATCGGCGGAAAACTATTCAAAAATTTCCCTGAAAATTAGTGATTTGCCAGAAGAAATTTGGCAACGCCTGAAGGCTCATATGGCGTTCTTCCTTAGCACGGCAGTACTGACCATTTACTTGTGTTTTCACGTGTTTGGGTCGTGTCGGTAGAGCCTTAAAGAGGAGCTTTGTACTTGGAGAAAAAAACTTCGTGCGTGGGACCCGAAGTTTAGGTCATATGGATCTCTGAAGTTTTCGGATTGAGCATCCGAACACTTTAGGTCCAGCTGCTGAGGTTTGGATCACACATCTGTAACTTCAGTTCTTACATCTGAAGTACTTCGGTTCTCACATCTGAAGTACTTCAGATGTAAGAGCTGGAGTTTCAGATGTGTGATCCGAACCTCGACAGCTAGACCTAAAGTGCTCAGATGCTCAATCCGAAAACTTCAGAGATCCATATGACCTAAACTTCGGGTCCCACGCACGAGGTTTTTTTCTCCGTGAAAATGAAACTCGGAAGCTCACGTTTCTCTTCCGTGGGCGTATTTACCAGCTGCGAGGCGTAAATGATCGACAATCGATATCTCCCGATTGATTCTGTGTAAAGGATCGATTATTAAGATGTTCGTTGCGAACGTCCCGTTTATCGAACCTGCTCCATTATGATCCAAATGGCAGATCAATCTATCGCAAAGTATGCAACGCCACGGGTATTCACGAACACAGCCAGTTTCATTTTTTAAGAATCCTGAGTTCGTCTTAAGTTTTTTCACTATCGTGTTGTAAGTTTTCGGAATTTCTCAGTTTTTCAAATGAAGGACTAACCAACGTAGGGCCCTCGTAGCAGCTCAAGTGTCGCCGTTTTGTCATTTCCTTTGAACAATTTGGCGACATGTCGGTGTCGGACCCGGTCAACGAAAAAATAACAAATTGAGAGGCGTGAAGCGAGAGGAAGGAGAAAGGAGGGAGCTCCACTCCATCTTAAAGTTGAAGCTGTCTTCCCCTCGTAGGACCTTTGTCCGTGCATTTTCGACCATCGACCTTTGCCAAATGGAACTTCCGGCCGGCCGATAACTTATGGACTCCGTGGATCACAGGAACGTAGTCGGATTGTGCAAGATCCCAATGGTCGAAAAGCATTTGAGAAAATATATATTTGTGAGTTTGCACTGTACCGAGATGGGCAAAAGCAAACACATGATACGCCATAACTTGATGTGTCACAATCAAGGAGCGGGGGTGTTCGGGTTCCCCATTTAAAAAACGTGATAATTTTTCCATTCACTCATAAGGTTGAAAAGCCCTGAAAATTTTGTTGAATTTTTTTCGTGATTTTACGAAATTCTCTGGACTTTCTAACGAAACGTATGTATGTCCATTTAATGGGCGGGAAATTGATTTATCTTGCGAAACTTTGCAAGGTTGCAATGCAACCAAGCCTTTATATCTGTAACTTCGACATTACTTTCCTCAAAAGCATGACAGGATTAAGTCTTCCATGACTGTCTAGTAGGACATTCTTTATGGGACATACTGTAGCTGCTCGAAAGAATTTCATGAAACTATTTTCATATCGTGATTTTTCCCCCTTCGATTATTTTTCTGTTCGTCCATTCTGTAGGCCTTCCTTTTTTGTTTCTTCGGGAATTTTCGGATTCTCTTTAACAGTTTCATTTTAGAGGGCACTCTTTTTCCGTAACAATAAATTGAAATGGCACCCGTCCAATTTCCCGCAACAATCCCAGAAGATGACTCTTTGGCCTGATCTATCAATGCCAGGTTCAGAAGGAGGTGAATGGGTGGAGGAAGATCAACCGAGGGGCTGGAGGATGAAGGGGTGATTAGTTCATTACCACGTGGCTCCGGTCCAAACTCTAGCCTGTGGTTTCTGGTGCGCTAATAGAATTACTTCGTCGCGTATTCCATCATCCCCCGCACGTATTTTATCGCGCAGCGTCCAAGCCTGACCTCCAACAGGGTGGATAATACGACTAACACCCCTCCAACTCCCCCCCCCCCCCCTCTAGGACTGTTGCAAACTTCAGTTACAGCAAAAAGAATAATTATTTTTTATCGATAAGATTCAAAAATCACGGTGAGTGGGTCAGGAATGGCTGAAATGTATTCCTAACTTTACAATCTGCCCAAGGATTTTGCGTTTTTTTAAGGGTCTCGCTTCAATAACGATACTACGGCACAGGTGAACGTTTCGTAAGAGGGGTCGTTCCATCCAACCTTTGTGCACTACTGAGGATGCTACGCAATATTCAACATGTGAGACGCAATCCCACCGAAACACACGTGACTAGACGGGATTTTAACAATCGGCGTGTTTATATTTACAAAAAAAAAAGAAAAAGAAAAAAAATGGTCCGAACTGTCGCATGTAACATTGTAACAAGGTAGAGGAACGGTGATGGGTCCACACCATTTCGCGAGGAAAACGAAACCAAGAAATTCCAAAAGTTTTTGACTCCAAATCGACAAATTTTTGGAATTTCTTGGCTTCGTTTTCCCCGCGAAATAGCGTGGACCCAGCACCATTTCTCCATCTTGCTTATATTTACGTTTTCCTTGCGTTGATGAAGACCGTCTTGGTGCCTCCTCAAGATTTGTGGAAGCGTCAGCCATGTTGAATGTTCTGTAGCCTAGTGTGCAAGGGTTGGATGAAACGACTCCTCTAACGAAATGTCCATCCGTTATGTAATATCGTTTTTGAAGCTGGAAGTTTAAAAAAAAACGCAAATTTCTTACGCAGATCGTGTAGTTAGGAGTGCGTTTCGGGCTTTGCTAATGCACCCATCGTAATGTTTGAGCCATTTTTTATGAAGGACAACTCTTCCTTCTGCTCTAGCAAAAGTTTGCAAAAGGCCCATGCAAGATAAATTCTTCTTGGTCCGAATTCAAAAACTTTTTTTTCCCCAAGTGCAGGACCGGCCACCTCGACGCGCACTGGATAGAGTCAATAAGAGAAGTCGGACAAAATGTGGAAACTTTAAAAGCCTTAACTTCGTTTGTACAAAACTTTGAAGTTCTAAAAGTGTTTCCATTGGTTTCCTCATGAAATTTTCTTCTAGAGGCTCCTCTTACAATTTTAATTGTGAAGATATAAACATATAAACATAAAAATTTATAGTTTTAGTAAAACATTCAACGTCCGACCTCTTTGATTGACTCAATCCACTGTGCGACGCAGCGAATGAAGGTGGAGAGGCTCAAGATAAAATGAAGGATGGGCGCAGGGAAGAATGGATAGCCGCCCACCCTTTGAATCTGTAACCTCGTTTGAGGTGGCGCGGCGTAATGAATAGGCCCTGATTTACGGCCCGAATTCCGCGGGGTGGTTGCACGCGGAAGGCGCCGCGAGAAGGTGTTAATCTAGGGGTGCGTCTTCGCGGATTAAGGGTTGATTGTTTCATTAAATGTTTAACATGATGTAGCATCGAGAACGCCCGGATATAACACAGAGAACAGGGGTGGCTTTGACTAAAGCAGAGCTGCACAAACGCATATTAACAAACAAAAAGTTGCTAGCATTTCATGCGTCCTTTGGTTGATCAGCTGAGTCACCCATCTACCTCACACACATCCCCCCCCCCCCCCCCNAATGTTATTTCTAAGCGAAACGAGTCTGAAAATTGTCTAAATTGGAATGCGTTCATAAATTACGTAAACAATTTTGTCCGCATTCGTGACCCCCTCCCTCCCGTGCAACGCTACGTAACGCAATCCCGGACTCTCCCTTAATAATTACGTAAGGCTAGATGGATCCCCCTAAATATCTCCATAATGGACCACTAGACAAGGTACGAATTAAAGGATTCTGACACATGTAACTTAACCAAAATTTCACGCAGAACACGATTCGCGCAACGAAAATGACTGAAACCGACTCCTAACGAAGATATTAACCTTTTTATTTCACATTGGTTACGCGGATTTTGAACTACCCGCTCACAAGAAACTCAAAGCTCTACGTGAGCCAAATCGCGCACTACAACGGTTTCAGCAATCTTCTCAATCGATCAATGTTCATTTCCCACCATGTGTTGTTCAAACTAAAAGCAATTTGCTATAGCTGTGCCAAAGCGTCAAGATTGAGGTTGCCAGATTTTTATAACGCAGAGACTGTCATGATAAACGTTTAGCGCGCGATGTGAATCACGTAGAGCATTGAGTTTTCATGAGCGGGTGGTTTGTATTCACGCATCAAGAATTATTGAATATCTTCGTAAGGAGTTGATTTCGGTAATTTTTGTTGTGCGCATCGTGTTCTACGTGAAATTTTGGCTAAGAAACCTGTATTAGAATGCTGAAATTCGTACCTTGTCTATAGTGGTCCATTCTGGCAAACTGTGGAAGACAGCTGGATAAAACTAATCGCCAGGACTTTTCTAAGCTTTCGACTGTTTTTTTACGGGGAGAGGGTGACGTAACGCTGACTTCAACCCTCCTCCCCTTCGTAACGCAGGCTCACTCCCCCTTTCCCACCCTATAGCGTTACACAATTTATAAACGCCTCCGTATGGGAAAACGAAATTTTAAAAATTGCTGCCCCAGTGCTGAGTCTTTGGTCAGGGTGTTTTGTTGTTCCATCTACCGCACCTCTGTGTACCATGAAGCTATGCCTGAACCGGGATGACGATTAGATGGTCAGGTTAGCTCCGACTGCGAGCTATCAATATGGAGGGAGTGGCGATTTGAACCATTTGTGAACACAGGTTTTCCTCCGTTTCAAACTATCATAAATAACCGATTCTGGGTGAGGCAGTCTGCTTCGGTACACATCGATTTTTTATTTTACGTTAATGTAAATGGACGAATACCTGTGGTACATCGGTGCTACTGGAATACAATTAGTGCCGGAAGTGGATTCAGTTGGTCTCACCTCACTTCCGATGAATCTCGTAGCGCGACGAAATGCGAGGGCTCTACAGAGCCACGGGCAAGCAACATTGCATTAGCCTCTGCTTTAATGATTCCTCTTCTTATCTAGCTAACGCAAATCTTGTATGAGAGGATCGAAGGATTGACTCAGAAAAATTTTAAGTCAATAACGTTTTTTCTCTTTACGAGGCAAAGAACAAGGAAAATGGGAAACTGACGGAATATTTAGATTGCGGATGAGTTCAAAGGAAAAATTGTGGTCAAAAACTTTCGTACGTGCTGAAGAGTCACAGCGCAGCAGGTTACTGTGAAAAAACTGTTTCAGGTATAGGTATCATAAGAGGAAAGGTTCCGGTGTGGATCATATTCGTTACGTCGGTACAAATATGTATTAGTCCCGTACTATTGTGTCAAAATCAAGAAAAGTTCATCGCGAGAAGAAACTCTCGTCGGTGCATCTAAAATCTACTCGGCGTACTTGATATTGGCGTTGAAAGTATTTCCTTCCGCGCAGCCATGCAGAAGAGGTCAAGGAAAGCTGCTTACCTGGTAGCGATGGGCTCAAATCCTCTAACTGTTAGTTCAGGAAAAATTTATTTCGGTGCTTGATATCTAGATCAATCTAATCGCCGATTGGACGCATTTATGCTCAAAAGAACTAACCGAAAATGAATTGCATCAGAAGCAAAGGCTTGGCATGCTTTGCGATAAATCGATTGATCTGTCTTTTAAACTTATGGAAAAGGATCGATTAACAGGGTGTTCGCATTCTTTACCACGGATTCAAATGGGTAAATATCGATAATCGATCATTCATGCCACGCCACTGATTAGAAGTAATAATGTGTAGGGTTTGCATGCTAAATGTTTTCTTCTGATTTTACTCATTTACACATTGTTCCTTATAGCATAACACGAGTACGTCCAATTATAAGTACCGAAACTTCCAAGGGTAGCCACACTCAGAGGCAAAAACTTCACCAAGTCTCGGCAGGATCGCGAAGGGGATGTCGCGCTTTCGAGATAACCATTAAAGTTCAAGAATGGACCGTATCCATACAAGAAATTCGCAAGCGACGTTATTATTGCTCTTCCAAGATTCTTGGAGGCGCCAGTTCGTCGTGGTAAATCTTCTCTGCAACTCTTCACAATCACATCGTCCCCCTCCACCAATTCGGTCATTATCACAAGCATACAGACACTTGTCAGATGATCGTAACGAGGTACCAATTCCTTTTGTTACGACGACGAGAAAACGAATTTACGTGCAAGATTCGGCAACAGCGCCGCCGATCCCAACTCGGTTGATCGGCGGCCAATTCAATCAAACTTTTGGCCGTCGGAAAAACTCGAAACAATGCAATCGAAAGCTTAGAACTTTCGGGCGCTAATTGGACCAGCGTATTTAATTTGTCTCGTCCTGTTCTAATCCCTCTCCAAATTTCCGACGAGCCCTCTCTCCTCCTTCAGTCGCGACCCCAAATCTGTCTCACCTCGCCTCACCCCTGTGACCTTTTTAAAACCTCCCCCCGTCCTATTCTGGACTTATTTCCTCGTTTGTTGTCCAGCAGCGTTGTCACATTTTCGACAGACTATCTGTGAAAAAAAAGTCTAATTGAAAATACCCGCGGTAGTCCCTCGGATGGAAGCGTTTTTTTCACGACCAATGTGGCACTGCGAGTTTTTGGTGGGAGCTTCGGATGCAGAGAAAAGATATGTTATCGTCACGGAAACAGTCAAAATAATGCTGCCAGACCCTATAACTCGCACTTGACTGCGTTCGAAGTTTTGGATCGAAAAAAGTTGACGCTGCTCACCCCTGCCCTCTCGGTACGCTGTTCTCGTTTCTGGGGAAACCAATAAACACTTAATCTCTTTGACTTGTGACACGTTAACTGCATGCTACATGTTCGTCAACTATTTCATAACTTGCTTTAGTGGGGACAACATTGAAAACTTTTGGATTTACCTCCATTTTATTGAGTCTTGATGGGGCATGTTGAACAGTAACTATTCTGCAGATTGGCAACATTAAGTTTCGCTCTTTTGAATGCATAATATGTTTATAGATACCTTTGGCTAACTTTGTCGATTAAGGTCTTTCGACGAAGGGCCATGAAGTTCTAATAATTAGCCTGTTCGTCCTGGGGCAAAATATCTTTTAGACCCTGCACAAGCCATAATGGGTCGCTTACATAATACACCCGTGCAACTCTCTGATATTCATCCTATGTTCCGGCTTTGAAAATCCTCTGAGAAAAATGAAAAAGAGGTTTTAGATTTAGCCCGCAGGAATTGAGGCAGTTGATTCGAAAGCCCATGAGAAATAACGAAGATGCCTCTGATTGTGAGCTCAGTTCGAGCAAGAATGCGTGACCAAAACTTGACCTTCCTTTTCTAAGCTCGGTAAATTAAATTTAGGACAGGTTTCAACCCTGACATGCCTGAGTTTTAATCCCTTAAAAAGCCCGAAAGTCAAGTTGCGTTTTTCTCGACTGACCCGAATCCATCCGCACATATCGTGCTGTATCCTGTGACCCGTTGCGTCGCGTCGTGACAAATTACCCGAAAGAGATGTCCTTCCGAAAGCTAAAATAGATTAATTAACGAACGAAGCTAAAGGAAAAGTTCGATTATTCCATAAGGCCGAGCTCATTCATGCGTATCTCCCAAGTGAATTTTTGAATTTTTGACATGGACTCCAAAATATGTATACCACTAAAAACACCCCGCAAATTTAATTGCCCTACCGTCCTTTAAATGCAACATAAATTACTCAAGCTCAAAATTTCGTATCCTTTTATCGCGGGAAAATCCCGAATGATCGGAAGTTGCCAAATTTCTTTGAGAAATTGTGAATTTTCTGGAAAATTTCTGCGTATTTTTCTTCAAGATTTCAATGTAATTCTGTTTGAAAATAAACGGATTTTTCTCTATGAATTCGACCGAGACAATCCATCTCATTTCTGTAACATTAATTTTTTGTCGGAGGATATTTGGACTAAATTTTGCAATTTGGAACTATAAATTCTAGCCCGGTTTAAAAACAACGTATGTGCAATTAGTTTCCCTATGCACACAAGTGTTTTTCCAGAAGAGCCAGAATTTATAGTTCCAAATTGCAAAATGCAGTCCATTCGGCAACCTACGTATTTTCATAACTGGTTCATCCTCAGCATGAACAGTAGCTTAAACTACCTCTCGAAGGATATATCGACGGTGAAACTACCAAACCACGTATCTCGGTTTGCGACGTCGCAGACTTCCTGTCATACTTTATTTTTTAAATGAAAAACTACTTAACATCCAGTCTTGAAAATTTCTGTGATTTTTCCTCTTTGTGCGGAGAAAATTCCGTGAAAATTTCGAGGAATGATATTGACTTGGTCTACTTCAAAAAAATAAAATGTGAGCGTAGATTTTTAAACACCGCAAACGAGATACGTGGTTTGGTAGTTTCACCGTCGATATCTCGAATGTAATGAGATTCATCATGTTTTGTAAGGATCGAGAATGGAGGTTTTATAGCCGTGGCCAAAAAAGCGCTCTACGTCTGGATTTAAGCTCGTCTACTTAAGTGCTTTTCTATTTCTCAATCTTCGAGTGAGGCGTGAGGAATAACCGATCAAATGAGAGGTAATCGTTAAGTCGGACGTTAATTCCACAGGTCGTAAAAAACTCGACTTTATACAATTCTGTGAGGGTGCCGTTCGCCAGCTTTTCAATTTTAGTAGAGCGCGTTATTGACACGGCGACTCTCCAATAAAATTATTAACTGCCTCTTTGCGCATGCATCTGCTCGATGGATTTTATGTCTAGTTTCCTCTGGATTTTATTCTCGCTCGTCTTTAGGAAAACGTTCCATAGAATTTACCGCCGCCGCTCATCTGTGCTATTCCAAAATTCCACGTTGCCAGATGAAAAACTAGACTAAGATTCGAGACCGAGAATTAAAATCTATGTTCTGTCATTCAGAGACTTTTATTAGAGAGAGCTTTTTTCATAATTAGAGTTAATAAATTAATTTTTTTTTGTTGACATTTATGGAACTTCGTTGTGTTATAGTTCTAGGAACCAAGATTATTATTTTTCTCCTTTTAATTAGGTTTAAATTCATTTTTCACCAAAAAATTACTGCAAATAAACCTCCAATCGAACTTATGAATTGATTATTTCTAAAATCATTTTATTGGTGTGCCAAAGCGTTGATTTTCAAGTTTGTAAATTGTAACTGTCCGCTTCCTGAAAACTACACTACATTGAGTCTACTTTACTGTGCCATTCTTCCCTTAGGGCACCAAGTTTTTCTTTACAAGTCTATAAATACTGTGCACCAGAGCGGGAGGAAATTTTAATGAAACGCATTTAGTTGTTTGCCGAACGATACGTTCCTTGTGGCCTACTAGACTTCCGTTGATTTTGGTCGCATTAAAAAACGAAAATTTTAGACTTACCTGTTCTGCTGTAAAATATAATCGCTTATTTGTAATGTACAAGTTTGTTTCGGAAATTCTCCAAGTGTTCAAAGCGTGTTGCATAATATTCAGATGATAAAAAATCTCTCGCGATGTTTTAATTCTTACCTAGGTAAATAGCCTATCGTACTTAGAAAAAGGAGAGAAAAATTGGTATAATAAAAAAATCGTCATTTGTTGCGTCAAAATGTCGTATTATTTCCATCGATCCTGCAATGGTGGACGGTTCCTGATTCCACATGCAAGAATTTTCTCATCTCTAGGCCAGGAAACCGTTAACGATTTTATTGCATCGTTGAAAAAAAAGAAAGAAAAAAAATCAGTGGCGTCAAACGGGTTCAGTTCAAGTTTTAAACTTTTCCGTCGCTCCCCTTTGATAGTGAGTCGTTCTCATCCATCAACAGGAAACGAAAAACGAATGCAAGAAATATAATGTGCTCCTTAACGCACCCACTACCGGGCCCGAATTCATAAAAAGAAGAATGTCGTTTGGTATAGAGTTACTGAAGCCTCAAAATCTTCTGAAGAAAATTCCGTCATCTCGCTATCAGAATCCACCAATCACCACAGGATTCTTCATTTCAATGGTAGTTTTTTTATTTATTTATTTTAAAGTGAAGAATATGTTAGAATAAGAATACATTTCTTTAAAAACATATTCAATCATTTTCAGAAATGAGACAATTAGTCTTTCACAGTTCTTGGCGAATTGAAAATTTGCAATTTTCTAAGATTTAATGAACTGCATGTATGAATGCAGTTCACGAAGTTAGCTAAGAACGAGATTTCTCAGTTTATTTAAAAATCATTGAAGAAGTTATGACAACAGAATAAGTTCATCTTCCGTGATGCACGGATGTGAATGGGAAATTCAGTTCAATGACCTCTCGGGTGGTACGTGGTTGGTGATAATGAGTGGTAAGGGATTTCACTTTCAAGGTAGTTTTTTCTTAGTCTACCTCATTAGAGAAAATTGAACAAAAAAGAGAGTAGAAAAAAGAAGAAGAAAAACGTTGAATTCAGCTCACAAGCACTTTCGTCTACACCGAAAAAAGTTATGGTGTTTTGCGCCAACTGCGCGACTGATTCTGATCGAACTAGTTATGATGACAAAATTGGTTTTGAAGCGTAAAGGCCTGCTAAATTAGAGCATAACACCATTTGCTCGCGGCGTAAAATACTAATATTCTCGGTGTATATCATCACTAGGATTACGTTGGCAGACACTATTTTTTTCCATTTTCTGTGAAGCATTTAAATTTTCTTTTGTATGAAGTCCTCATTCTTAGCATACAGTCAAGTCAAACATTGATTATATTGTCGAATTGAATGGTGGCTCATTGCTTTCGGACACCTTCTACTTTAACCCGAGGTTTTTCAACGAGGTTGTTTGGAAACAGGTAATGTAAATATGCATCAAGTCGTATGAACCGTATAAAGGACTGTAGTGTCATAGATTTAGCTAGCTGGTAGCCCCTGCTTCACAGGGGGTTTTGGCAAATAGGGCTCAAAGCTGCGGAAAAAGCAGCCTGTCTGGGAGACGGTACTCCGAAATCAAATCCTGGTCCTCCAAGTTGAGGTAAATCACCGGGCTGACTCCCTGATACCCGTAAAAAATGTACTGTTAAAAATCCTAGCGTATTAGCTCTTTTATGCCAAATTTTGAAATAAAACAAGATTTGAGAGTTGACACTTCAGCACCAAAATATAGGACACTCGTTAGCGAGCTGAAATTGCACCGCTGGCCAATCATAAACGTAAGGACGGGCTCAAGTGCGGTCACGATGTATACAGGGTGATCCAGGGTTAACCGCTCAGATTGTGGAAGCCGAAACACCCCCAAACCCCTTCTTTAAATCGAGATTTCGATTTGGAGCACACATTTTCATGAGATTTGGTTCACAACCGTTGCCAAAATTCAGGAAAAACTATTTACTTACCGAATTTTTTTTTTTTTTGGGGGGGGGGCATAGCTCCGACAGGTGGCACTTCTCGAAAAAACTTTACACAACGAAAAGTCTTATTTTGGCCCATAGGACACGCTGCTGCAGTCTGGCCGTTCAACCCTGGATCACCTTGTATATTTTAGTGCGCCCGTTTCCTCAATGAAATTCAGTGCTATTTTGTTAGAAAAAATCAACACCCCGATGTTCGCTTACCCTCGTCCTCGTTGCAGATTCACCTTAATCGCGGAAGGCAACATCCTGAAATTACGGGGATTCCTGCGGCGCTGAAGCACCCAAATCTCATCACATTTTCCACACTCGCCAGGGGAGCGGGGGGAGCCGAATTCAATAAGTTGAAGCATCTCCCCTCGTAATGTGAATACCATTAAGCCCCTGATAATGGAGTCCTCCGGAATATGTGTCGCCGATTGTCTCGGCCCGATCTCCGGGCTCATCTGTATGCGCCGCGCGCGCTCTGGTGCCCCGCAATGCAATTACCAGACAAACGCCCGCCCGCCGGGTCTTGCGAGTGTTTTTATGTGTTTCCGTCGCGAGACGCGGCGACGCCGACGCCGGGTCGTGTGACAGCTCATGCGACGACAGCGACGCTCAGGAGGCCGCGAGGTTCAGCCGTAACTCCCGGCTCGAGTTTCAACGCAAAGCTCACCGCGTGAACTGAAGAACGGTGCGAGAGCTCCGATTCCAAAGCCGGTGAAAGCGGGGACACAATGGCTAGTCGGACAGTCGCAATCTGATTTTAATCGTACGCGTACACTGAAAAAAAAGTTACGGGCTATGTAGATAAACCGTCCGTTCCGGGCTTAGAAGCCGAAAGTTCCGGGTGCCGGAGCCGTAGCTTAGATTGCTCCGTGTGCTGCACCTGGAACTTTCGGCCTCTGAGCCTGGAACGCGCACGGTATGTCAATGTAGCCCGTAAGTACGGCTTCCACGACCAGAGTTTTTTTTCTCAGCGCAGAGCGAAAAAACTCCCATCCATGTGGTATACCAGAGTTTTCCGTCATAGAAAGGGCACTTAGGTTTGGTTCATCAAATTCTACTGCATTACATTATAGAACTTCAATCACCTGTGTCGGAAACTTTTTTGTACGTATGAATGGAAATTCGCTCAATATAATAGAAGTGTTTTCCCCCTATGCGATGCAGAAGGACCGCATGGTGTAATTAAAACGAAAATTTTGCCGATTCCAAGAATTCACGGAAATGAAATGAGAGAGGAATTTTTATACGAATTGCAGTTCGGACGAACTGAGAGTTTTTTTACATACTGCATGGGGTCGGAAGGAAAGCCGATAAGTTCAGGGTTTTTTTTTCGGATAACATATGTCCGGGAAAATGTGGAAAGTCAGAACTTTTCACACAGCTGGGAAACAGAACTTCGAATTTTTTTCAACCGCACTTACGAGCTGTTTTGACAAAATATTGCAGCTTGCCAATCAACATAAATGTTCAAGCTCTAACCTTTTGAAGGCTGAGTGAAAAATCAGTGACGTTTTTTCAGGAAAATTTAAAAAACTCTGGGTAAAGTCGGAAAATTCAAAACTCCCAGAAAAAATATCACTCTTAATTTCATGTCTCACTGCAGCCTCACCTAAGTGCATCAGTTTCTGAGCTCAGGCATGGGAACGCCACTTGCGTGGTGCCCTATAAAAGTTGCCCGGGAAAGCTAATTTCAGCCTGGAATTCTCGGGAACGCAACCGGTTGCTCTCGGAAAACAATAGCTACTTATTGTTTCGGTATCCAAACCGCGTGCATGTTCTAGGAAATTTCCAGGGAAAATAAATTCCATTGGGGCATTCCGGGGATACATCCTACCTCGATCCCTAGGAGAGTTATAGACATTCGAAAAGTGGCCCCTTGTGCGGTGCGATGCAGTATGCTATGCAGTGGCGTGTTCGGTAAGCCTCTGTGACACGACGCACGCCTTCTGCCGTTGCATTCTCCAAGGACCGAAGTCGTCATTCCTCTGATGTAATAGCTTATCTCAATTTCCACGTGAGCTCTGTTCTCCGTATAACTCTATGCTTCCTGGGGTTCATGTAGAAATGGACATACGCGTTTACGTCAGAGGATCGACGAAGTGTGCCCGACGGATGCATGCGACCTCTCCGTCCGTGTCGGGTCCGCTATTCCACGAGAATCCACGGAATTCGGGTCTGCTTCTTGCTGGCGGTCGAGTTCCAAGATCAACTCACATCGTTGGAACTTTTTTTCTTCAAAAATGAACCTCGTCTCACCTAGCATTGCAGCTTGGGTTTAATTGAAGTGGTCGTACCTAAAGGGACGTAATTGAATCGCAGTATTGCGAAGTTTCACCTCACTAATTCATAAAAGAATGCATGTTTCATACCAGAAATTCTGATTAATTTTTACAGGTTTTCAAGAAACTCGCAAAAAATTTGAAATGGAAATTTGTAACCGTTCAGGAATGAATACACACACTTTCGAGAAAACATTTATAACGTTGAAACGCAATGAAAGCATCTTGATTTTAAAATCTTTAATTATTGCATTGAAAATGGATCATTTAGTTACCTCAGCGAATTCTCTTTTACCTAGGAACCAGAAAAAATGAAAACAATCGAGAATATTAAGTCCAATTGGAGCCCTTTGGGCTGTGTAAACCTCCTTCCCCTCAACTTGAAAATCCATTGAATGTGCTTCTTCGGTCAATGAAAGAGTCTAGAAAGACGTTGATTGCTCCAATTTCATCCCCTTCCTCGTATCATGGGCATGTTGTTAGAACTTTTCGTGCGGGAGGGCAGCCAGAAGGACATCTTATCAAGGGGGCTTTGTGGGGCATATTGAAACACCGAACTAAGGGGGAGGGTCTATGGGACTACCTTAGCTCAAAGGAAAATTTCGGGGACTTTCCAAGCTCAAAATCGGACGAAGAAGAGAAGGGGGGGGGGAGGATTCGTCATCGGATGAAAATTGTAACTTCGGTAGTGTTCATAGTTCGGTGCGCGTTAATGACGGCGCAGAGATACAACTATTCGTACTCGATGGATGTCCGTGTTGCGTCTGAAAAACTGAAGGCGCGATGTAGCGAGGCGTAAACTTGCAATGCTTCAGAAATTCAAGGGGAAATTGCTTCAGGGAAAATTCAAGAAGGAGGCCCGATCACGTCTCTCCTGTCTTCGGCTGTGTTGCTCACATAGCCCTTGAAGCATCACGACAAATTACACAAACGGAAACAACACATTATTGAAATAGAGCAAGGGATAGGATGCGCGATGCTAACGGCGCAGAGATACAACTATTCGTACTCGATGGATGTCCGTGTTACGTCTGCAAAATTGAAGGCGCGATGGCGCGAGGCGTGAACTTGAAGTGCTCCGTTCCACGCTGCCAAACAGGTGTCGTTCAGATTTGGGAGAAAAGTCAAAAACCCAGCTCCAAAGGGGGGTCCGGGGAGTGAGGGAGTCGCCCCCAGAAAATTTTGAAAAATCGAGCCGTTTCAGGAGCAATTTTGAGCTGTTCTCGTCCAAAAAGTGATCCGATCCTAATTTCCAAAATAAAACATATGTCCCACACCTACTTGGCATGATCCTTCACATTTTTTGGGAGGGGCCAGGCTAGGCCCCCGGTTTCTCCCCTATATCCACACATGCTCCTTATTGACCGGTACCCAGTCAATCATTTGGACCGACTTAAGCAGAAAGGAACCAACCCACATTTTGGAAAAATTGAGTTATGAGTGGTTTTGAACTCAATTACTGCTCTACTATCTATCGCCAAAAATTCCTAGTTTTTGTTGGAGCGAATTTTGCAGAAATTGAACTTGAAGTTTAACTTTTACATTGAGTCTTATGCAGGTCGAGTCGGTTCGATCCCGATGTGGCTTGGTTCCTTTCTGTTTAACTCTGTCTATTTTAACTTGTGACTTCTTGCTCGTATTGAACGTTGTTTTTGGATTGTTCGCAGGTGACGAGTTGCGATTCATCGATCGTCAGCAGTGACGTAGATGACGACGAAGCGGACGGAGAAGGCGACGGAGACAACGATGAAGAGACCCCGTGTGACATCACGCTCCTCGAGAGGCTCATCCGGAGTCACCCGGTCTGGTTTCTGCCCGGGATTCAAAGAGCCGGTGCCTTCCACCTCCTTCAAGGCAAAGAGGATGGGGTAAGCACATTTTTCTTATGCTTTTTGTACCCGGAGAAGAAGTTTGACTCAAATTGAACACCAAACTTTTTTGATTCAGGTAATTTAAGTTCTCAGTCACACACTGAGAAAAAAAACACATTGGATCTAGAGTCCAGACTCTTAAAAACATCGACAAGAAAAAATACTCCTGATTCAATCGGATTTAAGCTTAAATCAAGAGCGAGCCTCTTAAATTAAGCGGATTTCCTTTTGAGTTAAGCTTAAATCTGATTGAATCACGGGTCCTTTTTCTTGTCAATGTTTTCAAGAGTCTGGACTCTAGATCCAATGTGTTTTTTTCCAGTGCAGAAACGGAACTGCGGTAACTTACTGAAATTCCGTTCAGACTTATATGACTGGAAACTTCGGTTATCCGAGTAGAAAGAGTTCGAGGTTGAAGGAGAATCGAAGTTCAGTCCTTGCAACCAAAGTTTTCTTTCTGTGTACGGTCATTTAATGAGCGCGGTCAGATAGAGGAGATCGGCCCTAAGGTTAGCGATCAGGCGCTGCTAAAATCCGCCTGTAACTCAAATCAGTTCCGATGAAGCATAAACTTGAGGGGAGGCGTCAAAAGGACCGTAAGAGCTGAAACTCGGACTGTGGTTTTGTGCCTTACAAGCAGAAACTCCCACACCTGAAGCAAGGGGCTGGATACATTTTTTTTGACTCCTAAGTACCCGAAATTGCATACCCATCTATCTGAAGGAGAACTCACGCTCGAACGATCATTGTGTTTCGAAGGATTTTTCTTCTTCTGCGTAGCACTGCATGTTTTCGTCAATGTGTGTTCATGCGGGTTGCATATTCCGCCCCTAAATGAATGTTTCATATTTTTCAAAAATTTCAAACGCGTATGAAATTTCATGAAATATTTCACGAAAACTTACAATCTTTTATAAGTTTCTTTTATTTCGTGCCACCCTGGTTCCTGATTACGGTGCGGTGGCGAGAATCTTTACTTCGAGTTTTTTTTAGCAATCTCTGACTGAACGTGAACAATTAAAAAAATAAAGGTAGTTCCTCAGGGTTGCTTCTTACAGAAAGCCGCTTTCAACTGCTCAAAATCGCCCTGAAGCATCGTAGTTTTCTCTCGCAAGTTTTATCTTTGCCAAGGTTCTTTTTATCTCGATAGTCCATTATTTTTGTCTTTCCGCCCATGTTTTCACAATCCCTCTACTCTGCCGTGCTAAGGAAAAACGCCGTATGAACATTCGAGAGTTGCCAAATTTCCCTTGATAAAACATGTATTTTTGACAACATTTATGCATATTTTTCCTTGAAATTTTCAGATATGTCAGATTAAATTGCGTACAAAATTGTCTGAAAATTTGGGAAAACTATATCCACAATTTTCCCAGTAAATTCGGCTTTTATCGGAGGAAATTTGGCAACGCCTGAAGGCTCATACGGCGTTCTTCCTTAGCACGGCAGTACTTCGCAAAGTCGTATTTTCATTGTTTCGTACATCTGCATCAATCAGTTTCCGCAACAAGATCGAACCTTTTTTCTCCTCTGTCAGGTTGCTGGATTTCTCGAAAACTGGTATTCGAATTCCAGCCCTCGAGATGGCCATCTTAACTCGAAGCCACGGCAATCTCTCTCGGGAGTCATTTTCAGTCTTCGGAGGTGGGTTTTTGTTGTCTGGCGTCGTTTTAATCCCGCCGGGAAACGGATAATCACGGAGTTAAAAGCTGCCTGCCGTAATGACGACCGGGAAAACGCGCATCTGGAGGAGCCCTCCGGTGCTGCTCGCTTTGTTCTCTCTCGCGTCTCGATTTGATCGGGAGCGACAGCCGAGCCTGATTGGTCGAGGAGGACCCTCAACCTTGTATGAAGAGGAAAGCTTTTCTCAGACATCTGATAGTCTTTTGTGATTCTTAAAATAGTCGCAAAAAAGAGAGGAAAATCTTCTGTTGCTTTTCTAGGTGGGAGAAAGTTGATCCAGACATGATTAACATCCCTCCCTCTCGGGCCAAATGGGCGCATTAATGCAAAGAAGTCTATCTCGTCACCTTCCGGCCTGAGTATCACAAGCCCCGTATGATGTTTAAAAATTTCCGCTAGCATTTTATTTTTTTTTACAGAGCAATTGTTAAACGAAGTTGCCCTAAAAAATTCACTAAATTTTCTTTGTGCTGCCGATAGAATTCAATGAAATTCTAAAACGAATTCAACCAACAATTTCTTTGCAAAAAATAAAATGGCGTCGGAAATTTTAAAACGCGGCATGGCGTTTGTGATACTTTGGCCGGAGGGTAATCTCTATCAGGAACTTTTACGTTGAGTCTCAGCTTTGGCGCATTAATGCTTTTTTGGTGCAATCTATGAAGTTTAAATTTTCACCATTAGGCACCAGGGCTACCACTGCTACCAGGGGGCGTCTTTTGAAATGAACAAAATGTCAGTCCCTCGGTTTATCATGTAGGAATGTTCGCACCTAAAATGAAGAGGTGAGAATCACAGGATTCTTAATGAATTCCGAAGTTCCAAAGTTTCCTCTAACAACTTGTTTCTTTATTCATTAACATTTGCATATTTTGCAGCACAAAAATTAAGTAATTTTTCCAAATTATTAAAACAAAATCACAAAAAATTTAAAAACAATCACAACCGGTTTTAAATAAATGAATACATTTACACATGAAATTCTTAAACCTCGCAATGCAATTTAGAGCCACTGGTTATCACCCCTTAAAATCATCCCTCGCAGACCGAATTCGCCGCAGATTGCAATTAATTTCACATGTCTCGATTCTCGACCTAAATTTTTGGGGAGGCCTCCAGTCTCGGTTCGTCTGTGTGTCATAACGCAGTTCTCTTCGGGTGTCGTGTAAATCGATAGCGGCCACTCACACCCACGCACACGCAAGCTGACAGACAGTTCGTTGTCGTTGTGTTGGTGAACGGGAAAGCAAACTGTGCACAGTTAACCCAGCGAAACGCGAAAGCCGAGACCGAAAACTCCTGCATGCGTTGGCAGTTCGTGGCAAAATTTCAGAATTTTTCTCACCAGGTAGATTAAGGAGCAGTGGTGTGGCGTACTTTGCGATCTATCGATTGATCAGTCATTCAATCCTATAGAAAAGGATCGATAAACACGGCGTTGGCAGCTAACACCTTAATAATTGATAATTTACCATAGCATCAAATGAGGAAATATCAATAATCGATCATTCATACCTCGCCACTGATAAGAGGTTTCTAGTTTTACGAGGTTGAAAAACGAGGAAATTGAGGAAAACGGGACAAGTAAGGCCAAACTAAAAGTAAGAGATAAGAAAGGAAACAAATTGGATAAGGAAAGAAACCATTGTCAAAAATGGTGAGTGAAAATAAGAAAATGTCAGGAACTTTCATATGATAGACGGTAAGTTTTTCCTCTTGCTCGATTTTGGATCATGTGAGATTGCGAGATCTTCGGGAGAATGCTTTTTGAGAGTATAGCTAAAACACGCTGGTTTTATAAAAGAAACCGAAAATTGTCTATTTTTTCCTATTATTGTCGTCTATCAAAAGTAATGCAGACATCGGAGTAAAATCACTTGTGGTCAGCAGAAATGTATACCATTGAATTAATTTAGGAGGGTTAGTCGGAAGAAAGCAACCTTAAATAAAAATTTGTTCGCAAGAGCTTTTAGGCCTGTAATGGAATGGTTTCAGGTGAATATTTACCTGTAAGAAATGGAAAAATCGCCGTTTCCATTTGATATCCTAAAAATAATTTCGCTAAGTTCCCCTCCAGTCTCCAGTTTACTATTTGCCTCTACATTAAGAGAGCACTTTGATTATCTGGCAACAAAAGCTTTGCGTAGGCCAACTACCGACAGTCTGAATTGCTAAGTAGAGCATGCTAGGATGAGAATGAAAGATCTCAGCTTTAAGAGATAGGACCAACTGCCAGGGACATTCTGTCACTGTGTTGCCTATCTCCTTCTTATTATTAGTTTCTCTTAGCCCCCCCCCCCTCCGCCGACTTGGTTTATGCACACTGCACAGTCTTCGGAGACAGTTCATAAGCACCCAATTTTTTAAATCATCTGTGAAATATTCTGTTTTTTTGGGAGGAAAATACAGGAAAGAGTGGTTGAGGTTCTTGTTGCGTATTTATATTGGTATCAGGGTTGGGTCTGCGTTGCGGGTATGTAGGGTAAGTAGGGTTGAAGAAAATCAGGAGAAAACAGTAAGATTTCAATCTTTTAAAAAGTCTCAGAAAATCCGGAAAAGCCGGCAAATTTTTCTCATTGTTAGAAATTAGGAGAAAGTCTTGAAGTATTTCTGTGAAGCCTTGAATTTTCTTAAAATTCAGTCTGAACTCTTAAACGTCCCTGACTGCACGTATGCGCTCTATCGGCAAAGTTCGAACTTTCCACCAGGACCAGGCTAGTCTCGTTGAAAGTATGTTTCATGCTCGATAGCCGTAAAAAGTTCGAAAATCGTCTGGCCATAAATGTCACAACGCGATGGCATTTGAAACCATGACGTGTCAGATGAACTTAT
The DNA here is from genome assembly GCF_001854935.1 of Bemisia tabaci. Taxonomy (NCBI): domain Eukaryota; kingdom Metazoa; phylum Arthropoda; class Insecta; order Hemiptera; family Aleyrodidae; genus Bemisia; species Bemisia tabaci. Next base: position 1,740,758 of record NW_017547145.1, on the reverse strand, counting down.
CTCAATATTTCGAAACGCACACGACACAAAAAAGCTTTCTAGAAACCATAATTTTGATTTCACTGGAAACTAAAAAGTTCAAGGCTTGGCAACGGACAGGTCTCGTCTGACGGCAGAGCTTTTCGCTTGACATTCGCCGCCCCACTGAGACTGGGACAGGCAGGAGGGGGGGACCCCCCTCACCCCCCGCGCCCCGCCACCTCCGACTGTGAAGGACGTGCATGCGTCTGAGGCCACCCGATATTTATTCAGTGCCGTCATGCCTTCAGGATCCTTGAATCCTGAGTTAGAGCTGTAAGTTAACACGCGGTTTCCGCTAAAGACCTCTTCACTCAAATGAAAAAGCTCGCGACGCGACGCGCCGCCCGAGTCTGAACGAACGCAGTCGAGGAGAAATCATCGCGAACCGAAAAGAGACGAATGATCCGAGGTTTGAATCCATTTGCGGCACCCTCCTCGTCTTCGAACAGTTTCTTTCTCACACGTCATTACAGTTGTGAGGGATATTGATTTTGCACTCGGCTGCAAGAAGAAATTAGAGTATCTTGGACCCAGAGAAACCGGGAAACTCATCATCAGGGAATCATAGACATGCGGGAAAATCAGGGAACTGGTCAGGAAGTTGATGCTCAAAGCCGGGATTGTTCGCCCTTTCAGACTTCTGTTGTGAGATATAAATGTTATTTTTTCGAAGATAGTCTCAAAACAAAAAGAAAGGAAATTACACTGGTAAAAAAAACCTCTTGGACCAATGCCGCATTGCATTGACTTAAGAGTGCAGTTTCTTGTCGCCGGATTTAAGAGTCTCGAACGCTTGTTTCAAGCGGATTTTGCATTGATTCAAGCGGACTTTGCATTGCTACTAGAGTCCAGACTCTTAAATCCGGCAACAAGAAACTGCACTCTTGAACCAAGAGGTTTTTTTTACCAGTGAATCCTGGGTTTCCATCAGAAGAGTTTCCTTGGGAATCGGGGAAATATCAGGAAAAGAAAAAATCAAGACTTTTAGAGACAACGGATAAGAATAAATTAGACCTCTAAAAGACTGTTATCGCATCAAAATGTCATGCAGAACACGTTCAATACAACTCTTCACTTCCAAAATTAACTTATGAGTGAGAAATTAACGTTTGCAGTTGATAATACAAACGCGAATGCAAATTTTTTGCTCATGAAAATACCATGATCAATTCGGGTCAAATTAACCACTGAAAACAGCCAATATATACGTTTGGCAAATAAATGAAGCTAAGTTTTCACTTATTTTCGTCTCCTCTGATACATGGCACCTCTAATTTTGTCACAAAAGCCCTAATACAGGATAATTCAAACAATTAGTTTTTTACTTTCATGTTCAGTAACTTTCAACACAGTAGGGGTAAAAAGCTCAAACTATGTTGCGTAAATGTTTTTGAGCGGGTAATTCTAACAGGTCTCCAATTAGCACTTGAAGAGACGGCAATTTTAAACGAAAATGACTTTCCTTAAAAACGCAAAAGGCTCGAATGTTAAAGTCCAAAAGACTAATTTGAATGGTGGACCAGCTTTTTGGCAGCCTACAAATCTAGATTCAAACCGCAGGCCGACAGTGAAGCTGCAATGGGGGAACAAATGATAAGGTACAAACTGGGGCCAAGGAAAAAAAAATAAGAAATTATTCAGTGGTGGGAAGATAAAATGAGCCGAGGAAGGGAGGGAGGGTGAACATATCTTGAGTACCACTGCAGCCAACGCATCAAAGGGAGAAATTATGAAAGTGCGGTCGAAGTGAAGCTTTTGAAGGGAGGGATGGATGGGGAACGAAGTGGGAAGGTGGAAGTGTTGCCAGTTTTTTTTTCTCATTCTCATCAGAATCGTTTAATTGATAAGTTTATAGGCCTCGTAGAACGGTAAGGGAATCTAAGTTAGGAGAATTTGAAAATGTACAAAACTAGTATGGATTCTCAAGCGTATTTGATTCTAGTTGACAGATCTAGCAGAGGAGCTTTCAAAAGTAACCAACCGTCAAACAGGATGAACCTAATTGAACTCATGAGCAAGAATTTAGTACGCTACAGCAGGAGAGAAATAAAATGAAATTGAGTCCACTGATTGGCCTTCCAAAATACGCGTATACACCATAAAAAATTCCTGAGCCATGCTTTAATAAAAAATTCCCTTTCACCGCTGATGCCCTGTATTTGTTAACCATGCATACGGCTTTTAACACCTTCAAAACTATTTTCGCCAAATGATGATGTATGATTAACATGTTGAGCATCTAATCGGCCTTGTGATAACTACAACATGAACCACATTTTGCAGTAAGGAACCACTATTTCGGGCTCATTTTAGGAACAGCATTTATACCATTGGTTTCCCTATGCAGAAAAGTGTTTTTATAGAAGAGCCAGAGATAGTGGTTCCTTACTGCAAAATGTAATCCATATATCGATGGCCAAATGCGAAAAATGAGTATCTCAATTGCAACGTTAGAGAGTCTCCGATTATGCTTTTTTTTTTCATTAGAATTCACAGAAAATTTAGATACACATTCTGTGGTACTAATTTTTCAACCTCAGATTTTATCGATCTGCAGGATCGAGCAAGTTTGTCAAACTTGGTCTTTTCTCGATCGAGCAAGTTTGTCAAACTTGGTCTTTTCTCGATCGAGCAAGTTTGTCAAACTTGGTCTTTTCTCGATCGATCAAGTTTATCAAACTTAGTCTTTCATCCGAATCAGATTGCAAAACACGTTGAACACCCAGTAAATCTAAATGTTGGCTTCTGAAAACAAAGTCCACACTGGAGAAAAGATAGTGCTAGGTATTATGGTATCTGTGGTTCTAACCCTGCTAAGCGTCGCATTCTTTTGAAAGAACAACCTACCAGAAGCCGAGAGGGGTGGCCGGAAATGAACTTAAAGTCTGGCAACCCGAGGAAATGCGCCCAAGGTGGGGGAGGAAAGGAATGAGTGTATTTCTTATGCGCGAGCATGAATTCGGATTAGTATTCAAAAAAGGGGGCAAACATCAGTGACTTCCTCTCGGTAATATCTGTTCAAAGTCAGCCTCACCGGGCTCCGGGCTTTTGGCGCCGCCTCCTTTCCTTTCTCTCTCCAATTTTCGCCCGTAAATAACGGCATTGATTTGCTATTTGTATCCTTTAAGCTGGAATTGGATTAACGACGAGGTAATTTGATTTAGGGGCGAGGGACGTGTTTCCCCGGGAATACATTTTAATTCGTTCTGTCGCTTTTCGCTGCCTTATTGCAGTCTGAAGAGTTACGGGTTGTTTGTTCTTCCTTTTGATCCCCGTGACTTTTGCAGTCCGTTCCGAATGTTTTCGTTGCCAGAGAAGGGTTTATTTCTTCTTCTGTTCTCATTTTATCTTGACAAATCAGCCATGGATTGTTTCGTCTATGAGCTGTTTTTCAAGACAAGGACTAAGTTGGCCATAAGTCAATTTTTTTAAAACAAATTTTCACGTAAAACACGGTTCAACGGTGATTAGAATTTAAATCAAATCTACATCAAGTCTTTAATAAAAGACATCTAAAAAATCCACCATTTTCTCTTTCTTCAATTGAATATAATTTTGTGTAATGATATAATGGAATCATGAGAAAAGTAGAGGAAGTTTGATGAAAGCTATATATGCACCTCCAAATCATCGTATTTTCTCAACACTTCGTTTTTGAATGATTATCGCATCTGTCTCTTAGTGACTCGCACTTCAATATGAAAGCACACTTAAAGAAATAACTAGACGCGGCCAAAATTTCAGGAGGGAAAGAGATAAACATAGTATAATTTTCAGGAAAATATTGCCTTTTTTGATTCTCGTATTGAAGCGAAGCCCGCGTTCCGCGCCACGAGTGAAGCGATGAGTGCCTGGATAGTCAAAACGCCTTCAACTCCGTGCGTATGCAACACGGACATCCATAGAGTTCGAATAGTTGCATTCAGATGTTGAAATGAATTTTGTATTTTCGTTACATTCGACACCAACCGCGGACGCTATGCACGTCTTTCTTACACCGTAACTATTTTCTTGCGTTGTCTAATTGTGCCAAAAAAGTAAACTATTATTGATTCGTATTGCGACGAAGTTAATTTCCCGAATAATGTTTTGATTGTTTAAATTTATAACACAGTTTTGGTTTCCGTCCTAAAATGTAGTTTGCGGCTCCAACTAGCCTCTATCTTTTCAAGATCTAAGAACGGCTAATTTTAGAGAAACAGAATTTTATAGAATGAAATTTTATTTTGCATCTACGTGCCTGACACACCTCAGCGTGATGTGAAGCCCGTAAATGATCCAAAAATTGTCAAATGGTCGATTGTCTATGAGATCGTTCTCCAAAGCGCATTATAATCATCCTAAGGCAAATCAATTGTGTCTGGGCCTGTTACAACTTTATCTACCCCGAAATTTGAAAGAAAAGACTTTTGGTTACTGTTCTTTTCGGCATCATGACAGCTCGGCCCTCATCACGTAAAATCCGTCGACACGGATTGCCGGAAGTTGTGGCCCCGGTGCGGTGGTGGGCCCCGGCGGGGACGGGGGTTGAGATGGCCCACGGGCCCGGCAATTTGCAGGATTTCGACCGCAACCAGAAACCAGAACCTGATTGATCGTTCCGTTTCATTCACTCGCCGAACCGGCACCGGCACCGCGTACTCGCCTGCTATGCCCATTCATTCATGCCGCCGCCGCACAGTGGAGTATTATACCCGAAAAGCTGGCGAAAAGTCCAAAAAAAAATGTGGTAAAAGCTTGGTAAAACAGGTAAATAATGATTCTCTGATACCTACTGCATGACATTGTGACAACAGAATCCGCTTATCACTACTGGATGGTCGAGGAAAAAAGGGTAAACCCAGCGGTTTCGCGCGCATCTTAGCTCTAGTTCAGTATTGTTTACGTTCAGCTTTTCAATCAAAGTGTGTATGCAGTGACAGGTACAAGCTACACCTGCAGGCTTATTGGCAGCCATTATTTATGGTAAGCAGTCCCTTTTTACATATATATTACTGTAATTAGAAATTTGATTGTCTGGCATGTATATGCTGTTGTCAAATCGTTCAGTAAAATGGGCATTTTCCATGAAGATGCTTAAATAAGATAGTTTTTGAATATGTGCCGGGCTGTGTCGGGCTGAAAATGAAGGATTTTCGTAAACTAGAACCCAACCGCAAGATTCTCCCGCAAAAATTTTTTACCCATATTCACCCTTTGAATTTCTGCGAATTTTTGAAATTGAGCTTTGTTTTCAAGCAAAAATCACGTACTTCCGAATTTTGGATCC